>CM021313.1:4196660-4241353 GCA_010645155.1 Tigriopus japonicus
ATCACCTTGGATTTGCATGAGACTTGTGCCCTGTCTGCTTAGCCATGGAATGGCAGTCAGGATTATTCTTCCGAAGAACAATAGCATCCCTCTCACCAACTCATTTCAAAGCGGAGTTTTGGGCTCATCCGAGTGGAAGTCATAACTATGGTCCCCCGGCCATCACGACGTTGACGACGAGGCGTGAATTTTCAAGCTTAGGATGGCTCTTGATCACCGGGGTGGCTAGGTTTTAACGGAGTGAAAATACTCATGGGATTGAAATATTTTAAAACTTGCCTGTGACAATCAGCGTTCATTTTAAGAGCCACGTCTTAGTTTTGGCCAATCGCCATTCGCTACATTGACTCTCATTCATTAGTTGTCGGCTTCCCTGCTCTCCACTTTTCAAAAATGGCCTGCTTGACACCTCTATTAACTACATTGAAACTTTTGAAACACTGCACTAAATCTTTGCCCAATTTTAGGCCTTTGGATTAGCATTATTCCCACCATTTTACTAGTATATTTCAACCAAACGTGTTCTAAAACAATATTGCAACTAAAAAATGCCGATTAAGCCCACCGTATTTTTTTCTAAGCAGTGTACCATTCGAGATCGAGGAGCGCCAAGTCAATGATGTTGATGATGTGTATGGGCGAGTTGCCCAAGATGAAAATTCCATCTTAACCCCTAGTCGAGCATTTGAAGCCTCGTCTGGAGAAAAGTATTTTTAAACACATGCAAATGTCACTCCAAAATTCAAATCATTATTCAAAACATCGTGTTCGTTCAAACCTCTTCTAATCAACGTTTGCGAAGAAGGAATGACGAGGGAAAAGATCTTCTCTCTGGAGCTCCTGCCAGTAAACGGCGACTACCATTATGCCATATGTTTGAATGAGCCAGCAAAACCATGATTACCACCTATGATAATACATACGATGACAAGGTCCGAATTTCTTGCTTGTTAGGCGCTCTTGATTAGGATACAAGACTGATGGGCTGAGCTTCCACTTGAGCCTTAAGGAGCTGGTCTTCTTCTTCGTCTTCGTCGTCGTAGTAGTGGTCTCCTATGAGTCGACTCACAATGGCCAACTCGTTTGGCCAACGCCCCAAAGTCAAACATCTGTCATTGTAATCCATCCATTCGAGCTTGATCATTGCGGACGTTCACAGACCCCGCAAAGTTTATTTTAACCATGGAGGTGGCGTTAAATCGAATTTCTGCTCGGACACTTCCAGACGAAACTGAACGTCAATTAACTTTCGCACAGAACATCCGTCTCTTAAATGCCATTTCTTATTAGTACTTTCCATTACCCGAGGTTTATCGTCAATGTACCTCTGTTGTGGCATTTGCATGCATATTGGAGTAATCCGTATAGTTCTGGCTTGATCCACTTCAGATCTACTTGTTGCCATTTCAGAACGTTTTTTTTTCAACCCTCTTGGCCGGTTTCCTCTCTATCTCGCTAATTGCTACTTTTAGCCAAGAAATATGCACACAAGCACTCATCTAGATGGCGGTCTTATCACCGGGTATCATTTCACCGACTGACAATTTCGACTACGGAAATTGTGGGGGAACACACACATTCAAAGTCAGCTCTAAGGAACATTTTACCCAATTGGGGGCATCGCCTATTCACCAATGTACAATCGCATTTACACATACATACATACCCACGTACGTCTATCCACCCGGCAATTGCCGGATGGATGTAGGTGTGTAATTGCCCATGAGTACGTTTTCCCTCTAGTTGTGCGGCCAATCCCATTTCGGCCCTCATGACATTGTCAACCCCAAATGGACAACTCGATAGGACTACGGGGACATTTACTGCAAATACATACGTAGTAAGTTACGTATATCTGTCTCAGGGATAGTTGGTGTGCTCCATGCATCCTTGGAGACGTCTTCATTTCCCCTCACTTCTTTCCATTTGTTGTAAAAACGAGATATTGCTCAATCCGTGGACGTCGCGGAGAATTGTTCCAGTCAAAGGATTGTCATATATCCGAGGGTTGAGCAGTCCTCGATTTATCTTATGTAGAATAGCATGTCCATGCACTATGGAGGTTCACCACTAATGCGCACCTTGAGATGGCTTGAACTGATTGACGAAGCACTATCTGACTCGTAGCCCAGTTTCCGAGGTAAGGCACTACTAGCCCCCTCCCTCAACGAATCCGAACCCTTCGTAGAACGCATTTGTTATGCTCTATCCCAGATTCCTGCCCTCAAAAAATCCGCCCACAGACATGCATTCATCATTTGGCGTGTATTGTGTTATTAACAACTCGCCCGGTAAGCTCCGAAACGAGGGTCTCTGAATCCTACAGGTACGTGGTAGAACCTGGGTCTGGATTTCCACTTGGGGATTAACGGATTAACCCAGACCGGCATTAATCAGTTTTCCAGTTAGGCCGTTATACTGGCTGATCAGTTCCAATAGCTTTTTGTTGATTGTCAAGGGTCGATTGGATACTTTTACTCACCTTGGTCATGTCAAGGAACCTTTGATGGAACCAATTTCTCAAGGACCCATTGACATTCCACGAATATCGTTTTAGATAGCTTGTAGATCGTTGACAAAGATGTAAAGCTGAATTTCCCTTCATTTGGTTGGATTACTCTTAGTAATCCCTCTACAGTTCATGATTGCACTTGTGTTTTTTTCTATTCTCGTTTGAAACAAGTTTGTGGCTTTTGCTTTGTCGGTTACAAATGGACCCACTAAAGTTGTTGTTTGTGTGCTCGGCCACATCATTTCTCATTTCTCCCGTGTTCCATGGCAAGTTCCAGATGGAATGCGACAAAGTTACTCAGCGGTCCTTGAGACCTTAAATCGACCATTCTCCGATGGGAAAAAGCGATTGCAATTACCCCGCCCAAATTAAATCTAAAGTCCATTCACGCCTGACTGACGTGCACCTGGAGGTCTCGTACTTGCCAAGGTGAAGCATGAGCAAAATTTGCAGCATTTGCTAATTACAAAAGCTCTTTCGTGTCGTGGACAAGTAGGCAGTCCAGAAATGAGAGAGAGAGGAGGATGCACTTTGTGTCTTACCTCCATATTTAATTGCATGCCCAAGCCTGAAGTGGACTGCTTGTTCCACTAAAAGGCCACGGGAAGTTCCAATTCCCTTCTGACAAACGCACTAAATTTGGCCTTGATGTGAGGTTTTCTGGTCTTCACAATTGGATTCAAGACATGAAAGCAATTATAATCAAGTCCATGGAACGTGATCACGATAAAGGACAGGAGCCAAAAAGGGTTAATTATTTTTGCATTTCGAAATTTGATAGCTTCCCTTGAAAAACCTTGATGACATTGGCATCTTTTGAAAAGACCCTCAGATTCGTAAGAATGAAGTATGTTTATTGAATTTTTAGAATTGCAAATAATAGGTGGCATTCTTAAAGTAAATAGATTGCTGAAGGTGAAAATATATCATTTGGTTATGCTAAAAGTCAAATTTGATCCAGAATTAGGACCTTCATTTTACTTGACTTTGCGTGATGCACATTCTTTATCGTTGAAGGAACTTGAATAGCCGTTAAATTCCGCATCCCTGATCATCTTCGTGGAATATTTTTGCAAAATATGTTTTACTCCATAAGGTTGGAAATAGCCGTTGTTTGGGGTGTACGAATGTAACAATAAAATAAATCGGCCACATTGTAGCCGACCTGCCACGATTTACATACATGCTTCTCTGTGGGTAGAATTTTCTTCACTGACTCGACATGGTCGTAAAAATGTCGCAAATGTAAATGAGTTTCAAAGCAAGTGAGCACGCCACCCTTTTTCTCTCCCCTTTCTTTTGTATTTTGTACTTCAAGCTTTCCCTTTCAACTTAGGTATTTTAAATCGAGTCCGGCGAAACTTAATAAGTACGTACTCACTCAAGCTTTTGTTCGGCCTTAGATCAAGCTTTGAATATTGAAATTTCAGAGAAACGATGAATGAATGAGAGTTTCTAAATGTAATTCTAAATACGGTTTCTCGTTCATTGACCATGCCATCGGATCTGCTCGACATTCCCGATGATATATTGCTGGTCTTTGGATTTGCCTGATCCCCAGCCCAACTGATCTCGTTATTGATTATTAAGCCAATATTTGGTCAGTCCATTCACTCGTACCAAGTCCAAGATTGTGAGGGGGAAAATGCGGATGAAGACGATTTTTATCCCATCCACTTTCAATGGACACCCCCGTCAGCAGTTCTTCAGAATATTTGTCGCTCCATATTGCTGAGGCAAGGTCAGTTTGAGAGTAAAGGCAAACGGCGGCCTTTGAGGCCTACACAAGGCCTTGAAAGTACGACAACGACCAGTTCAATGTGATGCCTTTGCATTTCCTGACAAATGGAGAAGTCAAGAGCAGTAATTGTGGGACTCCATTTGCAAATGCGGCAATGAAAAGCGGCACAAAGAGGACCCTCTGAGAGCCTGAAGCTAATTTGCTAAATGTCACTCTCGGCCCTTCATCTGAAATGTCTCGTCTGACTTCGTTTGGCTTTCCAGGGTTCTCGTCTTATTTGATCTTTTTCTGAGCAGCCCTCTCGGCGAAACAGACAACAATACCGTCAAATGGACAGATATTTCGCTTTGGTCCGCTATTCTAACAGAAATTGAACACCTTCACGATAACGATCTCTTCAATTTGCTTATCTTGAAGCCCAGCCCAAATTTCTCAAAGTGTGCAGAATGCCAGGACTCTGATACGCATAATCAAGATTTTTCCTGTGTCTGGAAATCAGGATTGAATCGGAGGAAAAGTATGTTTCAATATCGCGCTTGCTGACGGTAGTTTGTGCTTCATGAACGACAAGTATTGCAATTGCTTTTGACAAGAAACCCTGTCCATGAATCATCCATCCTCCCTTTTGACTTTGAGTTTCTACATTCGTCGTCTGCTAATCTTCACCATTTCTGAGCAATGTCTCGGTAAAGAACGAAGGAATGTTACACGAACCTAATCTCATCGAAACCGAGTCAAGACTACATGTCATAGAAACAGAAAAAGCCATCGGCGAAAGTAGTCAGTGTACATGTATGTATGATTCATAGAAGCTTTCGTCTCCCCTACTGGCATGTCTTTCTTTGAGGGGGAAGTTTGGCTTTTCTCGTTAACCCTCATCTTGTTTGTTATTGGGATGAGGATGTTCTTGTTGATTCCTTTGATTTCCTCGGCTCATTGGCACTCGAATCAGGTCCACAAAGAACATTTGCGAGACGGGATAGAGTTCAGGTACATGATGGGCTAAATCTATCTGACATGGTGAGCTGGCTTTGGGTTCACATGTACATTGTAAACAGTAGAGTTATTGAATGAGGGGTCGGTGGCTTTTTGAACCCATTGTTTGCTTACACATCAATGGAGACAACAACATGAACTCTGCTTGACTCGATCTCCCTTTTTTTTGACGGCGAAGCTTCATTTTTTTAGGGGAGAAATCCGCATCGATCACGGTTGACATGCATAAAATGGGGTTATAGTAGGATTATTATTTCTTTCCCGGCAGTGGCCTCAAACTAGATCGTCAAAGGCACTACCATGTTGGGACGGTATTCGTGGTATGATCAGAGAGAGGGAAGGACAACTTCCGTTCGTTGGTGGGGTTTCTGACTCGTATTTCTCACGCAAGATCGAGAGTGGCGCAAAAAATGTCATCAAGGTGAGGTGGGTTGGTTTAACCCGAGCCTTTTTAGATCCATGCCAGAGATTGCTGGAGAGAAGGGTTCACTGTATTTGGTAAATTTAGGTTTTTTTTGTGTCTCTTTTCATTATGCTTAGAGGGTTCGGAGTTATTTATGTAGAGGTCGGAACCAATTGTGGGAGTGGTCCATCTGGTTGGATGACGTTCCAAGCTTTAGGGTTATGGAGGCTCAACCCTCGATCCTCTTGAGCGGAAAGGGGATGGTTGATAGTTTGAGCGATGGTTCGATGTTCCATTTTGGAGACTGATTGTGCCACCATGTCCAATCATGTCATTGCGTCTCAACCATGTGTACTAGGAATCCACTGATAGGTTTTCTTGTCCTCAAGATCCATTTGCCGAGGTCGACTTTCTCATGAACGGGGTTCGGAAACTTTTGATGAGTGTTCTGACGTCATTGGTCGATTCCGTGAATCTTCAGTGGAGCAAAGACGATTCCGACTCAAGATTGGCATTCAAAAATGAGGGATCAAGGGACAACAATCGGATTCTCGTCGAGGAAAGATCATTTATGTTCATTGATCGAAGCCAAATTGAGAAGGGCTTGACGGGAATATCGCTTTGGGACGAGCGTGCATAATGCATTTTCCAAGGAACAAAAGGGGTGAAATGCAATCTGTGACAGATGGGATCCAGCCCCAAATTGAAGGTGGCTTATATTTACAAAGCTTTTAGTTCTCTGGAGTTGGCTTGAAATTTCAGCGATTCAATCCCAGATTGTTGGCAAGCCTCTTGGCTTTTCCGCCAATTTTTGGAGAGAGACACCGAGTTCCAAACAAGAAAGACTGCCTCCGACGAAAAGGCGCAAACCAGCAATTCAATTTCCGGATCCTTGGCAAGCTGTTCAAGGACAACGACGACTTGTGCGAGAACTTATCAGTCAAGGAGCAAAAGCAACTCCTTCAGTTGTCTCATTCTGACTTCAAGCAAGCAAAAAGAAGACGAGGTAAAAACTGAGGTGGGAATGGTTGCTTTTTACTCACTGTCTTCACTTTCAATTGTGATCCAAAACCTGCCATCGGTCACTAGGAAGAAGATAGATTTTCAAGGCTTTCCTTTTAGGCAACTGTAGGAGATGGATAATGTTCTACTAAATATGGAGGGACAAGTTGACTGTTACACTTTGAGTTGTGTGTAGGTATTCAGCAGGCTACATGATTTAGATCTTTAGCTCGTTGAAATACATGATGGTCTATGAATTTTGATGACTCCATGTTTCGTCAGCCTTTTTGTTCGTCTTTGTTTGATGCTCCCTTCACATTTTGTCTGTGGACAACTTGTTCAATAGCTCCGTTTATTGCCCCTGATGATAGCCTTTTGAATTTTAAGCCACTGAAGTGGTTACAGCAGTCGTTGGGCTGAGTTATGACGCCATTTCAACCCCATTGTTCCCATTATCATTATCTTTCTCGTTATCCTCGCACTTGTTCTTGAAGTCGCCTCCAAATCCCGGAATGAGAAACAAAGCCCAAAATATGCAAACACATGCAATTTTGAATCGATCCACTTCCTTTGGAGAGGGCACCAATGCATGGGAATGTTCCAGATGGACCATCAGAAAGTTGGACCACCCCTGGAAATTGCTCAATCCACCCTGCTCTGCTCATGAGCATGTATGTGAAAGAGGGCAAAGAGATCCCTATTTGGAGTTAGCTCATCTGAGTAATTCCTCCGTCGGATCTCTCCCCAAAAGCGACGGAAAACGACAACCAGACCAGAGATGGCTTCTAATCCCCAGAACAGCGATAGGGAACTTCCAAGAGCTACTATGGTGCCATAAGAGAGAAGAAACTAGCTCGTCCCATGAATGGAACATATTAACCATTTAGCCAATTACCCTAGTACCATCCTAGATCCATGCGCTTTGTCAGATCTTCTGATTCGAACCACTGTTTTCTACGTACTCAATTGTGAAAAAAGCCGCATGTGGCGCCAATGAACACAAGGGGGGATATTGATTTTTTACGAGTGGAAGGGAGATGGAAGCCCGTTTAGGGCTGTTAATCTGATCCTCCGACGAAGTGGGACATTTCATCAAAGCTGTGTGGTAAATGGCCAGAGGGAAACGAGCTTGTTTGCTTGAATCATGCCTGGTTTCCTCCTTAGTTACCCTCCCCTCCCCTTTCCAAAAGAGAGGGCGGTTTCTGACACTGTTCTGGGTGTACAAGATCTACATACTGCGAAGTGGAATTGAGGCTAAATTTTAAAGCTCGGGATGGAGGATCTCTCCGCCTAATCTTTTTAGATTGTCGCCAACATTCAAAACCTCGTTCCATTAGGGAAATGAGCTCATATTCCAGGCCCCAAATGCCAACTTACCCCGAGCTTCATTCACATACTATGGGATGGATATGGTGGAACATGGAACGGGTTGGTGACTCGATGTCCTAAGTCACTCGGTTAGTTCCGATTTTCTCTTGGTGATGAAACTTGGAAGCGATCCCAGCGAAGCAATAGAACCTCTTCAACCAATTGGGAACAATGTGGGGCCTAAACTTGGAGCATTCTCATTTCACCAACGCATGTTGGCTTATGGTTGTTGCCCAAGATCCCGGAAAGTCTCAAAGATGGTCTTCAATCTGTTTCGAAGGTGGGCTCTTGGAGCCGTCGAAGATTATGGGCCAGAAGATCCTCGAAATTGGAACCAACAACAACAACAACAACAACAGCAATCGCAATCGCCATTCAGGTCCAACTCGAGACTTGAAGACAAGTATTCCAATCGAACTCCATCTCCAAGTGGATTTGGAACAAATGAGATCGGCGAGCCTCCCAGAAAAGATTCAAGGCTCATTAAGTCGATGGCAGCCTCAGGAATAGTCAACCCAATTCCATGTTCCAATTGTGTAAAGGCACGGAGAAAAGTTTTCCCTGCCTTCAGTGGATCTTGGTGGGGACAAAGGCAGAGCCAAAGTAGGATAAATGCAATTCTAGTCGTCGTAAATGAGTCATGTGGGATGGAATTTATCCGCATGGATTCCGCCATTCGTCTTGGAATCAGGCTTTGATGGGTTGGAACAAGACTCATCGTGGCTCGTCAGGATGATGATATAGATCTCTTTCATCGTCCACATCACCATCAACAACGACTTTGTTTGGGTGGAATCATGGCTCATTTCACCTCGTGCTCGTGTATGCATGAATTCAAATGAAAGCAAGACAAATGATGGCCTTCGCAGTTATTACCTCACCCTTCCCTAATAATGCGGGTTGTCTATGGACCCCAAAGACACGCTCAAGCTCATCTTTGGAAATCCGTCCGCCAATGACAAACCCGGGCTCTCTTTCTCAATGAGTAGGTTCATTAGGCGGGAATGATATGAAAGCAGCGACCAAATTGCCGTTTTGTCGTTTCAAAAGTAAATATTTAGTCTTTGGCCCGGACGATGCAGACCAGCCACGCATTGGCGTTCTATGTATGTACATATGGACAATGGATTTCGAAACGGATAGGAGGTTTATTTTCAGAGAAAGAGAGAGAGGGCGAATCTCGGATTTCGTCTCTGTCTCTGTTTTGCTTCTTGAAGGGTGAAAGAACGAGGCACGACGACCTCGATTGCACGTCGTGCTCCATTTCAAAAATTGTCTCTCGAAAACATTTTTGTCGCATGTCACATGCGCACTCTCTTTATTTCTTTTCTCCTCTCGCTAGCTTTGGCTTTCTAAGAAAAATATGTGCAAACTCCTCCGAGCGTTTTTCTCGAGAACAAATTTCATGGCAGAGTGGAGCAGGAATCTATTACTGAATGAATAATACAATAAAATAATCAGGTTCTATAGGAAAGACGCCTCTCAGCACGGAGTTCTGGACTGGCCTTTTTGATTATGGCAAAAGGGAACAAAACGGGAATAACTAGCTCTCCGTACCCGTTTTTGAAGCTCTGATTCGTATCTGGAAAAGATTGATCATGCAAAGGTATGGCCAAACCTTTCCTTGGATGACCCACTTCTTAAACAGCAAAATGGCAAAGGCTCATTGGCTTCTATTGAGGTTGAATACAAGTGCAGGGTGCGTCATTATTGGTATGAGCCGAATCATTTTCTTGATCTGCTTCTTTCATACCATCAAGAGCAAATATTTGCCATCTTCCTTTCATTGCACCATCTTGGTATTTACTTGGGCTAAAAAGTAACGTACATGCCTCTATGTTTGGGGTTATATTTTGAAGCAATGGGTTATTTAAATTCCCAATTCAAGCAAACTCAAGACTTGTTCAAAGTCAATGAAAAATTGTCATCCCAAATGTTTACGGATGAATCATACTTAATTGAGGAGGCATAGTTCAATCACCGGAACAAGATCAATAATCAACATGCATGTCTTCTTTTTTGATCAGCATGTGACCAATGTTTTTACAAGGAACTTTCATAGACAAATAAGGTCATTGTCTCTAAGATCAAGAGATATGATGTTCGTGATAGGCAATAGCTAAATAAGGCTTTTAGAGCGGCCAGTTGAAACTCTCCATCTTGAATGGAATGAAATATGGCAAGATCAACACGATGATGAGGGTGTTGATGACTCTTTCCAATGAAAGCAAACATTAAAAAATTGCTATCCATTTGAGTTCCGGCCTCTTTGGCTGAAGCCAAAGGAAAAAACAAGAGTCCATGTGGTGAGTAATCACCGCTCCAGAAGCTTTAGACGGAGATCTAAATATCACTTAGGAGACCAATTTCGTCCACACGGAAAATCCGTTCATCTCTGTCACAATGCGAGACTTGGCTCAAAAATCGAAACAAACCCAGAGTTGAGCACAACCCAGTTTTGGCTTCCAAAGTGAGAAACTGAGAGGGAGACAACCCGATCCTTGGGCCCTAATTGAGCGTGACATTATTTCTGGCGACCCTGAGAGCGGATGTCATAAACGAATGTGTATGTGCAGTAACACTGGAGTGCAATGGGTTGGATTTCAAGACTAAGACTAATGATAGTCCCCATGAACGACATGTTCTTGGGCACATTTCAAGTGTGATCGAGTGAAAGCCATTCATAAAGATCGCATCACGCTCGTAGTCAAAATAGCTGGCTAGCTAGCCCCGAAGGATCCAATGAAAAATGATGTGAATTATTTCTCAATGAAATGAACCACTCAGCTCTCAGCTGCGTTTTGCGTGTGTGTGTTTTACTGACGAAGCACGTTCAAAGGCTTCATGTCGGGAATGGAAAGCTGCTACACACGGAGGGAGATGAGAAAAACATGATATTGTGCTACTAAGAACTGCAGAATTAATGGACTTGTTTGGATGGAATCCAAAGGAATCGATAACTGGGTCTTGGTTATCGACTCATCACGACACGTGCGCCACCCTGGGTTTTTGCTTGGCTCCAAATCTAATCTGAGCAACCGGCGAAAAGGGTTGCTTGCTATCAGTCCGTCATCCATATGGGATGAATAGTGATCATTGGGGCGGTGCCACTAAGCCATTGGAAGGCCATAAATGCATTATTGCCTTTGTGCTTTATCTGCAAGCAGTGTAGGCCAAAGTGGATCCAGTAGCTGACATGCACGGTCACCCTTCTAATCACGAACAGCTGCAAGCATCATCAACCACATTTAACGAGTGACAAAAAGCACTTGTGTTTCTTTAGCGACGACGTATTTGGAGCTAGTTCCAAATCTGGGGATTTCACGTGAGAATAATGATGATGATTATCTTTCACTTCCTTTCTTTAAGATACTTGGATGACCAACAATGATATCCTTACCCCGGGCCTCAAGAAATGATTCTATTTGAACCATCGCCCCAAGCCGAATCATTAACGCAGTGCACAATATACTGTATATGATGTAATGAGGGAACCTTTTTGCTTCACGGACGGAAGTGGGTTCTTTTTAGATTTGCAACTTCCAATCTAGATGATTGCCATGTTTGCTTGTACGACCCCTTTGCTACCGATCTTGATTGACATTTTTATGACTTACGTAAATCATGGACACTTATGTTTGCATCTAACCAACTCTCAGTTTCTAGCCATCAAGAGCCAATCTCCAAAATAATTCTCGAGTTCCATCCATTGATCTCGTGTTCTTGAACAAACATAAAATGAGAGCGGAAAGAATCCCCTGATTGGTAGTTCTAGTACGTAAGCACCATATTCCAGTACTCTCTAACCTAATCGAATGGGTTTGTTCGTTTGACGAGTGTCTTTCTCTTTCTCTCCTCGATCGATTCATCATTTCAGCCAGGACAGAAAGATAGTCGGACAGAAGGAAAAACATAATCCAAATCCTACCCACACACTTACTCACAATCAGAAGTAAGTAGTACATACCGTACTACGCGTGGGTACAATCGCGTGTTCATCTTGAGCGGGACTGGCTCTGTTGGGTAGATCAGCTTGAACAAACATAGGGATCAACCAGGATCAGACACGAGATGACTTATGAACAACTGACAAGTCTGGAGACACAATTATCGCTGTTAAAAACACACATGTGCATTGCCAGCAGCTCATTTGTGGGCGAGTAGAAGATTATCTTAGCGATGGCCGAAATCAAATCCAGCCGCAAAATTGAAATTGAAGTGACGGAAGATTTGGATTAGACAGAGGAAAGAGCGAACGAATTCACCGCCACAAAGGATGGGAAAAAGGTGGATGGATGTCACTTTGGGTGAAATGAAGGGAATGTTTGGAATGTCCGTTAATAATAGACTGGTCAGATCCGACATAAAGGACTCAATTGAATCCATTGTTCACCCTGATCAAGCTCGAAATTGAAATGTTTCCAAATAGATCAGACCTTCCTTTCATGTCTATTATTCATTAAATCCACGCTAAGGTCTTCTTTCGAGGAATGGCCAACGACTTAAATGCCGGCTGGAATTGAACTGGCCTCATGCTCAATCAGGTAGAAATGATAAGATCAAATGGAATTGGACTGGACTTCTTTTTAATTGATTGCCGACACACTCCGCTCTAGTTTTTTTCGCACTCTCCGTTCCTCCCCCTTTAAAAGATTGCCTCAAGGGGGCGGTCTCTCTCGGCAATGAACGTTAGTAAGACTTTTAATGAGTTTGCACTGGGTGAGACGACCACAAGATGGAGTACGTAGAGCGAACCATTAATTTACGTATTGACACATTCAAAACCATAACTCGTGCCGCCAACACTTTTCACGTCAGGCCAAATGAACAAGCTACGATATGCATACATTCGGTGGAGGCGGAGATTGACCTTTTGATATGTAATGCCGTTGCTCATTTTAAAGGCTTCTGAGGTAATCGGACAAAGAGGAGAAAGAAATTGAAAAAACATGTTTCACGTTCACTTCTATCGTGTTTGCTTATTGAGGTTTATTAACGGAGTTCGGTCTTGACTTGGACTCAATCATTTGATTTGATCAGATTATGGGACAGGTTCAATTCTAGAGTAGACTAAATGCGAGTTATAAATTAGCCCACGACAGGTTTATAAAGACGGACGAAAATGGAGACGACAGATTAAACGTAATTGAATAATTAGATAAGGTTATTATCACATTGGACATGCTGAGATCGTAAACAAAAGACCTGAGCATTTTTGAGCCTTCATCAATTTGTAATGTGTGTTTTATTGCCTCTTCGCTTAAGTCTCAAACATTTTCACGAGTGCACTTATCCTGGTTCTGTGTATTTCTAATAATAGCCGGAAAACTTTTTGCAATATTGTTTTGGATTATTCAAGCCCACTTAGTTCGAAGTGTTTTCTAACCGGAGAAAGATAGATTTATTTCTTCAATCTATTGTTGGTTAGTATCAGCAAGGCAAAAATCGGACACTGTGGATCAAAGTCAGATCTAACTTCTTAAAAAAAATTGGCGTAGATGAAAAGAAAATCGAAGAAAGAAGACTCCTTTCTCTTATTTTACACTTTTCTCAATCTTGAAGCAAAAAGGGAATCAAGCTTTTTAGAATTATTAAAACAAGCAAGAATTTCAAAATTTATTTCTCTTTAGAAGATAGGCTCTTCTTTCAATATACTATCTCCATACTGGAGCTATTTTTCTAAATGTGAACAATATCAAATCAAAATCAGTTTTTTTAAACTAATGATGAAACAAACGAGCCCTTTGAATGATAAAGGGTATTAACTTGAAAATTGCTGACGTTCATAAAAAGATCAAAATTCAAAAGAAAGATGTCCTTTTAGCTTCAAAAACACTACACCCTTTGCAATCGTCATTAACTGTTGATGGTCTAATTTGCAGATTCGAAGAAGCTAAATGTCAAGGAAGGATTATAATGTACGAGACCTCCTGAAACAAACACATTTTGGCCAATCGAAATGCCGTGGATGATAATTCCTTAATTTTTCCGTTCAGTTTCCAACATGAATTGGATTTAAGATGATTTCTTATTTCGGCAACCAAATCAAATGTTCAGAAGGTCTTTTCGAGTCCAATCTTCTTAAATAAAAAATGTCTGATGTTAAATTTGTACTGGTTTCATGGCAAAAGCAATGGAATGCTCTCTTTCAACTCTCTCCATTCTGACCTTGAGCGACCTTTTCAGAAGCTCAAAAGAGTTGTTATGGGTGTTCCCGATAGGGAAATTACACCCAACCTGCGAAAGAAGAGGCATAAAAAACGGAAAACGGGAATTCAACCCAACCAACGGACGAAAGAACCGTAGCAGGTAACAAACTCGTAAAAATGGACGACGGAATCTCTGGTCAGATCTCTGGTCATCAACCATCTTGATCTGAATCACGTATGTTCCACCTCATTGGATTGGCTTTTTGAGGGTTTTTTTCTCCTGTCGAAAACGGTTTGGATTTACCATGAGCTGCCCAGAACTTCAGAGGTCCAGAGTTCTTAAAAAAACATGCGTACCCATTTTCAAAGCGGATTATCAGACCTTTTTGGGTATGAGCTTTTCTAAGGCGTTCTTTTCTAGGGTCTCAATTACATAATGATGGGTTGTTGAGTGGTCTCTTTTCATTAAGATGCTAAATCTCTGATCTGTTGTGAACGAGCCAAAGCGTCTGATGCATAATTGTCGAGCGATGGTCGTAAAACCAGATTTGGATTCAACCAATGAGGCAATCAAAATTCACCACAATCCTTCTGCCGAACACGCTAAATGTCCGTATGTGTGTTTGTTTGTCTGTCTGTCTGTCTAAGTGCTTACTCGGACAGATAACCTTTTTTCCTAATGGTACAATGATTCTCGAGGGCTGATAATCGTATCTAAAAAAACGGCCAAAGAACTCTAGGTTTGCGGTTGGAATTGCCGTCGGCCAACCACAACCAAAACACATACAAAAGAGTCTTCTTTTATTGCCCTGGTATAAAACGGCATGTTCTGTAGCACTCTCTGGTTACTCTATGCAGCCTCATTTGTTCTACGACACCACATCCATCCCTGTCATAATATGATAGGATGCTCAATTGTTCATAACTGGTGTGTCTGTCTATTCGTGACAGCAAGGCATTGTCTACCTTCTAAGGACCTAGATTTGAAATTGAAAAGTTCAGCAAATAAAAGACACTTTAAACTTGTCTTTGGGAAACGATTTCCTTTTTGAATTCAAAGATTTTAAAATTATTTATAAAAATTTATATAATTGTAAATAAAAAAACATATAAATCGGTCCAGCAACAACAAAGATAGTTAATATAGTTAGTTGCGTTTGCTTTCGATTCATTAAAAACGTGGTTTCAATTGGGGCTAAAACACGTGATGACTTGTTTACCTGCGGCGATTCACTTCATTTGTAAGCCTAACCATACCATATGGCTTTCTGATAAGGTTAAAAAAGAGAGATGCTGCAAATGTGTTTTCAGAATTTTCGTCAAAGATGAACCTTATGGCAACCAATTGATTTTATTTTTGATGGCACTGTAGAGTTCTAGCAAGAGAGGTGCTTTGTACATATAACACAATTTCACTTCTTTCTTTATTTTCATTGGAACACTGTCATTCTGAGTTGTTTGAGAATAGATATATTTTATGAAAGGAGCCAGTTGGTCCTCACTCTAATCACAGAGTTTAATAGCTGAACATAAAAATCTTGCCAAGTTTAATCTTTTGGGAGTGTAGGAAAGTTTTTGTTTTGTTAGTGGTCAAAAGTTCCTGGAATAATTACTAGGGGGTATTGAATTCAACGGCTATGGTTTATAACCACCTGGCAATCATTCAAAGACCGCCTCTTCCCATCTCAAGTCCGTTCTAAAGCACAAAAGATACATGTTAGGACGCTACAGTAGATATGGGCTTGTTACTGAATCTCCCACGGATCACTGGGTAATTAATGCTTCTCTTCACAGAGCTCTAAATCGTGGTTTTTGTAAGATAGCCAACTCTGATAGCAATCAATATACACTCGCCCGGAGTTCATTGGCGATTTGTTGGTTCTCCTTGTTCCTGTCCATGGGATAGACTTGTTTGCCCAGATTCAAACAAACTTGTCATGGTTTGAGCGAGTAAACATTGTAATCTTCAGACAAGATCGGTGGCGTACTGTGGTATGTAGTAGTAGTATTGTACTGTAGTCCTGACTAACTGGGTTGATGGGGACTTTTGGACGTCGACCTCACTCGATCGATCCCGAGATTTCGGGTTGCTTAACTCGAAAGACTCAGAAACTGAGAGAGAGACATTCCACGGCCAATCAACGACGACCTAAAGCGACTAACTACATAGCTCATCAATAAAGCGACGGATGGACTGAGCGAACAAAGTCGTAAAAATATTTCGTGTCAAGTCCACGCGTCAAAATGGGAAACAGATCAATTGAGACGGATCGTAAATTGCTGGGATTCATTATCCGGTCGCTCTTGTTTCGAGTTTGATTCCAAATTGGCCCTTCCCACGAAATCCGAGTTTTTTGTCCTGTTACATCGAGTCGATAATCAATTGAGATTTGCCTAACAAAGCTGTGAGCGAGTCTTTGATTCAGGAAAAAACTAATGACTACTATCAATGGAATCGATGGATGAATGAAGAGCCCTGGATGGGAGGATCAGTTGGAGTTGGCAGATGTCAAGTTCAAGTTCAAACTCGAGCAGATGAAACTCGAGCAAGAATTTTCCGGAATGCTCGCAGATGTAATAATTTCCTATTCATCTCATCGCCACCATCATCATAATAGTCATAATCCGTGTACTCGTGAATCTTGGCCAAGAGTCGGGTTTCTCCTAAATTTCCAGACTCAACACATCCCACGATCTTAGTTCTGCTTGGTCAAGACTTCTAAAATTTTGGTTTCATTTCGGCAAGCTAAGCATTCAAATCTTGTCGTTAAATTGCTATAGAATAGTAACATGTCAATAATACTCGATTGAGTTGGTGTTTCAATACAATATTCAAGTTCACTGTGATAATCTAGTGGTGTGAGTTTGTCCGTCCAAATGATTTAGGGGTCTTCGATTCGGTGAGCATTATGCAGCAGGACTCTGCAAGTTTCAGATTACAATTATTCATTCCAATCTCACTCATGAATTGTGCCTCATCGACGAGACTTTCAAAAGATTGGCAACATTAAGATACTTCGCAAAACCGATTCTTTAATCTGAGATATTATTTTGATCGGACACAGACGAAGTGCAATACCTTGGCTTGGACATTTTTTAAAGTTGGATTTTGTGGCAACTCTATTGTAGAGGTGCCAATGTTTACACACAGTCTTGAAAATCTGCTCTTTCACTCTTTTGTCCATATTCATGAAATCCAATCTCCCAATTAATAGACCGACTCACGACACGAGCTTCCTTCACACGAGATGACCATGTTAAAACGAAACATGGGGAATCGTCGCATAATCTATAGGAAAAGTATAACATAGTCCCTGAGAGCCAAAAATATTTTTTGTTGAGTGGGTGGCATCGTTTTCGCGGCAGATCTCCATTTCTTCCATTATTTGGATGGCTTGTCAGAAAGTTGACAACTATTGTCCTGGGTCATAGTAGTTCAAGATAGATCTTGATTGGCCAGGAAATCAATTAATTCTTATCAAGGAGTGACCATCTTGAGAGGAACAGGGCCGTTTTCATGGGTGTTCTTCTCGCTCTCGCCAATATTTGGGTTGAACTCGAACCTTTTCGTTCCTGTAGGTCCTAAAGAGTCGCGGGAAACGAATTGATCAAAAGGCTATTTTGACAGATGGATGATGATCAGGTGAATGAGACAATCAAGATTCCACTTCCTGTCGACCTTAACCAACCGACAAATTCAACCCTCTCATACCACCAACAGCTTTCAATATCGACATGACTTTGTTTGTGGAGTGAAAGTTCTGGAGAGCCCTTGCTACCAATTACGGGGCATTGGCACTCCCTTTTGACAGACTCGAAATCGAGATAATACCAATGGTATCGTCATGAACCAACCTACCAACCAATCTCCCAACACCCGACCCCCCTCAACACGACTCACGAATGCAGATAGATACAGAGCAAAAGACAGAGACGTGACATTGGTGGTGCCCTTATTGGGCCCGAGCGACGAAGGTGTCCAGATCCCCCAATTTTCCGGTATTCATCTCGATTCACTTTCACCCTCTCATTGTCAAGTAGAACTTGAGGGTTTGGTGGTATCTTGTGATCGTGCAAGCAACGTTAACCATCACCTTTGTTCACGCCATTGGATTGGATGGATGAAGGAAGAAGGGTTGTCGAGTTGTTTCTAGGGCACACACCCAGCGGTGGCACTCGCCTCATGACGACCTTATATCGACTTGGATTTCATTTATCTATCAGCATGAACCACGAGATCATGTTGTTTTTTCCACGCATGCGACAGATCGCCAAGCAAGATGACCGACTAAGACCACACTTTCTCAAAAGACCGATCATTTTGAAACCCTTCACGTGGTGGAAAATTATTCTATGACTTTTCACAACAATGGTTCTCGCCCAAACTTCGACCCTTCGTGCCCCGCACCCCGAGAAGAAAGGCTGTAAATTTTGTAATAAGAATAACACGTTAGGGGCTTGGGCGAATGGAGGAAGGCGGCAATTCCTATAAATCTCAACAGCCCAATTTCTTTCAAGCTCCTTCGTCCATGAGCGGTGAGATCCTCATCCTCCTCCTGCCAATGCCAATTGCACAGGAGAGGGTTGATCATCTGAGAGAAATCGCAGATTACAATCACACCGCTTTGCAACAAGAGGAGAAGAAAAAATCAGCCATCTCTCAACGATTTTCAAATGATGATCATCATAGGAGGGAAGTTGGTGGGTAGTCCATAAGTCATAGCTGTCTCGTGAAATACATACACCTGATCAGTACTATCACGGGTCAAACAGGAATCCCAAGATTGAGTCAGGGGTTGCTTGGCTGGTTCACCTGAATTGAATGCGATCGATACACAAGAAGAGATGAGAAGAATCTCAAACCGAACAGAAACATCATTCAGATGGAAGGAGTTTTCGGAATGCGATCTGGCTTCAGATAAGATGACCTGATGGCATGATGTTTCGCCATGACTCATTCCGTAGCATCTTCAATCACAACCCAAATCACCGCCTTAGTCCAAGGATGCAAATCAAGGCGAATTCCACACCCGGGTTTCTAGCCCCTTCAAACCGGCAAATTGTTTGTTGATTGGTCAACCGAAAGAGACAAATAAAACGAATGCCAACCACCTGCCTTGTCACTGGTTCATCGCGTTTTCTGCCACCCTGAGCGCGTCACCAACAAGGGGTTCGAGGTGGATGGTGAGGACTCAGCTGCTCAAAAAAGCGTCGGGGGGCCGATTCTGAACTTCGAACGCGACACAAATAATGCCATGGTGAGATCTCGAGCACTAGTCGTAGACGAAAAGAGTTGAAGAGCAATCATAGGAGGATCGTGCATTCCAGGGAAAAGCTCTGGACCCCTCCGGCCCATGTGACGATTTAGCCAATTAGTCCCCGAAATGGATTTGCCTTGGCATTCGTGTGGGCAGCAAGATTAACTACTGGAACCCAAGCCATTTGTCGATCGTCGATCGCGAACGGAAGGAAACGCCAAACTACCCCCTGATGTCCAGCCACAGATGAAATGCGGGAAAAGAGCTAGATAACCAGCTGAAATACATTAGCTCTGATCCTTTCAATCGGAAAGGATGGCCAAAAGTGATAACGAGCGAAGACTAACGTCAAAGATCAAATCAAACTCAAAACCCGGTACGGAATTGAAAAGACATCCGAAATTTATGCATAAAAGATTCATATTAACCATAAATTGAGAGCTGCTTTCGACTGGCGTTCAAAAATAATCCAATAATCCTTGAAAGGTTCGAAATTGAACGTAGGTGCCAGGAAATTTGCCGCACACCAGGCGGGATGTCGTATCGTCGGTGGTGAATTCCTCCACTCACCATGGGGTACTTTGCAATGTCTTTGTAGCATTCGATCTCGAACCTCTGGGACTGTGAGGAGCACAATACTCACCCACCTACCCTCTCACTCAGTCGACAACTGAAGTTGGTTGAGAATCCAGAGAAAATTAGCCATTGTTGTTGGAGCAACCGGGAATGAAGGAACACTTAATGCGAAACCTCGAACTTTGTTCAGGCATGATCTAGTATTTTTGTCGCCGCGAAAACTTTGGCCATGTTATGTTAGATCAAACTCAATCTAACTTTGAAATCTGTTTTTGGTCCGGGGATTTGCTTCGCACTATAAATTTGAATTGTAATGAATTGCTTCGAGACAAAAACAGAAAGACATAAATAATAACAAGACGAGACAAAAACTGCGAAAGACACCACGCACCCAATTCGAATTAGGCGGGGTGCCACCCTCTTGGATTTCTAATTACTTCTTCGACCTCCCCCCATGTTTAACTCGTGGTTAAAAGCAAACTCGGGAGATGCATTGCAGAACAGAACACATTCATATTTGTGAGTTGTAAAAAGGGGATGGAAGTGTGTGGAGAGGAATCTCATTTCAAAAGGGTCTTAACTTATAGGCCGAAATGGAGAGAGAAGAGGGTGAATGGCTATGGGTGGGACGAAAATTGACTTGACATTTCAACATGCCTAATGGTTGCGAGTTATCAGCCGAGACTTGGGCCACAGACCCACAAATAGGATACCCACTAAATATACTGTTAAGTCGGGTCCGGGATGAGCTGGTTTATAATCCCATGTGTTACAATCAAAAACCATGACAGGAGAGGGCGTAACGGGTAAATAGATT
The DNA here is from genome assembly GCA_010645155.1 of Tigriopus japonicus. Classification (NCBI taxonomy): domain Eukaryota; kingdom Metazoa; phylum Arthropoda; class Copepoda; order Harpacticoida; family Harpacticidae; genus Tigriopus; species Tigriopus japonicus. The sequence continues at coordinate 4,217,483 of CM021313.1, forward strand.
TCAGATCTGGGGCCCTCAAAAAGCCTTGCTTGGACTCAGGAATCCAATTTTAGATCGCAGCGTGAACCCCATTCCCAACGAGCATGAAATCAACCACCACCAATTCTACTACATACCAGTACATGTATTCAATGGGAATCCGGGATCTGTGTCTTGAGTTATGCATGCCAAGAACTGGATTACACTACGTATGTACGTACAAACATGGAGAGTGTGAATAAGGGGTCATTTGGGAAAAAAAAAGAATCATTTATAATATCTCGCTTGTGGAATGCACTTGAATGGGCCTTGATTGTGTCAGGGACGCTAACTTTTATGTATTTTTCGTTGAAAAAAAAACCAGACACGCTATGATAATGGGTTTAGTTCAAAGTTACTTTCTAACTCAAGAGTTCGATTTTAGTGATAAATAGACTGAAGACCGATTCTTGAAGGCAAAAATGAGAAAAACGACTTTGACAAAAATGCTCCAATATTGCACCTTAAAGCATTGTTTGGTACAATTTTGCAAATTTTCGAATTTTCCGGAAGAAATTTCGTCTTTTTCACATTCAGCCTTCTCCATGGGCTTTCAAACCATTTTTATTTGATTTTTAATGCGAGTAAAGGAAGAAGAAGAAAATTTTTGAAAATTTTTGGCTTATTTTTTACTTGCTAAAATAAAGGTGGAGCGCAGTGACAAATGGAAAAAAGTATTTTTTCTTCGTCGCCAGCACGTGTAATCGGTTTGCATCCTTGAATTCATTTCGAATTTCTTGATGAATATGGCCTTTAAATTGAATTGAATTTGTACATCATTTCCTGGACACCAGTTTTTACGTAATTCATTAAATAGAGAAAAAGCTCACAGTTTATTTATATTCTGCAAGTCCATTCATTAGCTTTTCTGACAATCAAAGTTAGACAAAATGTGAACTGAGACAATTAAAGTTTTTGTAAAGTACGTGCAAAATCATCCTCATCATCATCGAGTTGCTGTCGTAATAGTCGTACAAAGTTGGTTACCCCAAAATTTATCGTTAAATCGGAGATTTCACTGTAGTTCACTTTGAAAATTGAACTTTTTTATACCTACGTAAGGCATCTGATATTGTTATAATGAATAAATTATACCTTTAGAATTTTAAACCTATTTGAAAATAACCTTTTAAATTATGTTATGATACGTAAACCGCATCTCAATTTAGAGAGTACACCCTGTAAATGATAACGGAACAGCACGCATAAAGGAAAGTTATTGAAAATGTAGAACGCGTTATATACGCGTTATTTTTGTTTCTGTCTCCAATTAACCTTATTTTTTGAGGAATAAAACAAGAAACAGGCTATTCCCGTCGGGCGAGTTATATTTTCTTTGTCACAATTGAAATTATTTGCAACTGCTCTTTGATGTCAAAACTTATCAAAAATAAGTTATCATCATATACACTGCTGAAATATATCAATCAATTAATCAATTTGGTTCATTTGGATTCTTCAGAGTAAGACCTTCGATTTCTCGAGAGGACAATCTTCAAAAACCCATTCGAACGAGAAATCATTAAAAGACCTTGGGGTTATTGTGCAAGACGATGGCAAGTTTGAAGAACCCATCCAATCAAAAGTAACTAAAGCTTATCAAACATGTGGCTGGTTTCATCGGACGTTTAAATCGAGGGACCCGCACCTCATGAAAACCCTCTATAAGTCGATAGTTCAATCCCATCTGGGCTCCAGTATCAGCAGAAGGATTAAACAAAATCGAGGGGGTACAAAGGAGTTTCACACGATCAATTACTGGGATAAAAGAATTGAGTTATTGGGAAAGGCTTCGGTCCCTTGGTCTATACAGCGTCCAGCGAAGGTACGAGCGGTACCAGTTACTTTATGTCTTTAAATGCATTCATGTCTTGTGTCCCAATCCAGGGATAAATTATAATGTCAGCGAAAGAAGAGGCATCACGTGTGAAGTCAGGTTCAAATTCTATCCAGGTGATAAGAAACTAGCAAAAAATCTAAAATCATCCTCCATTTTAAACAGAGGGCCGATGCTGTACAATTTGTTACCAAGTTCTCTCCGACGATTCTACAGAAAAGATGCTCCCTTATCAAGTTTTAAACGAGAATTAGATCGTTTCTGTTAACCATTCCTGACCAACCTTATGTTCAAGGTTGCCCCAGAGCGGCAAATTCGAACAAGTTATCCGACCAAATATTTTACTGCGTTGACTCAAAATGACTCTATTGACTTAGAGGGAATTTCGGTTACAAACCCGTGAAATAAGCTAGAAAAAAAAGATTTGCATGAAGCATTATTTAACAGGTATGAATTTATTAGGCCTGAAGCTTGCTTTTGTCCACTAAACGTAATATATAAACATCTATGATCTTGAGCTATTCTTCCTTGATTCATTCTCTTCTAGTTAGCAAGAGCAATCCGTCAAAACTCCCGAGTGAACATTTCAATGCGCTAAAGCTTCCAATTCTCTTGTACTGTTTATGCATGCAAATGAGGCCATTAGTTGGTAGTTGAAATGGAGGTATGGCACCTCTCTAGCTCTGTCTACAGATGTACTCCGTTCTTGTTAGTGTTGGTGACTTTGGGCGCAATGCTCTGTCGGGAACGATACTCATGAATTTGAAACATGACTTGTAAACAAGATGAGGGGGATCTTTGTATTACGAGTCCAATTTATACTTCGCTCAAGCTCAGACTTTCATCTTTGTCTCTTTCGGTTCAAATGCTTACTCTCCAAAGAAAGGAATAACTCGTCCTAAGGAGTTTTCTTTCTACTTGAGAACCAACAGGAACCCATTCATTGGGGGTGGAAAGTTATGTTTTGTTTCAAATTTCTAAGAGTTACTTTCAAGGTAAAAGTAGAAATAGAGGTTTCTTATTGAAAGGTGACCTTTTGATAACAGTTGACAAAAGCAAACTTTCGGAAAGTATTGGAAAACAAAGGACCACTACAATGTGAGTAGTAATAGACCCAAAAGACCCTAAACTAAACCCCAAAGAAAGTTTAGCAAATACATGAAAGCAAAGAACGCATTTCAAAAATTGCATACTTTTCAACAAAACAGCTGCTGACCTTTTAAGAAAGAAAAAATCCCGGTTTTTCTCTTCAAATAAATCATTTTAGAACTTGTCTGATGTCATATACAGTACGTAGAGTTCGCGGCAATTTTTTCGACATTACTTTTTGTCCATCCGAGCCTCAGTTTTGTCAACTCGTGGTTCGACAACTTCTATAAAACAAGACATAAGAAATATTTATGCTGTTTTCCATCAACAAGTTTGTCCTCTTGGTTCTTTGGTTTCCTGGAGTGCCTAAAATATTTCACTTTGAACTCCGTTTGAAACGACCGTGTAGGTACAGAGTTGATATTGTACATATAACACCTTAAGTGCACAATGTCTGATAGAAGCTAATCCGAAAAGGCTGTGTATGGTGAAATTTGGATTGGAATGCCAACCAGGCCCTCAGTTTGATTCATGGTGGGAGGAAAAGCTCATTTCAGTGTGATGGATGTGAGTTTCACGGAGGGAGAGGAAGAACATGGCTTTTCAATTTGGACAGGATTAGTCATTCCGACTTTCGTCACAACTGAAATTGCTCCATTCATGGGTTTTGACATTCATGAGTTCAAATTACAACTACTTAGATTGAAATTGGCTTCTTTTAAGTGAGTATTTCAAGGGAAAAAGATGAAATGCAAATGACTGGCAATTGCCGTTGCTTTATTTTAGTGTCCACTCACTTTATTTGTCTTTAAAATATCTTCTGAGGTGATGCAACAATAAACTTTCCGTCTGTATTACTTCTTTAACCTTAACGTATACGTTTGTTGTAAAAAATCTGCGTTTCCAGATAAATCCTTCGAAATCTTTCGTACCTAGAAAATTTTGCCTTGTAACCATTCAACTTATTTAGGACCAACAATTTCATGGGGAACCACTTTACTCTAATTGTATTATATAAGTTTAGGCCCAGGGAAAAAGTTATATACCTAAAAACTTATCGATTATAACAATTTTTAAAAAACTATTTGACCAATATTTAGACCCTATTTAGTTAGCTTATGAATTCAAATTGAATAAAAAATTCATTCATCAACGGCTGAGTTATTTGACTTTGAATGAAAGGGGAGATGGTTGTAGCGCAGTTGACTAACGCGCGACCGAGCTGTGCTCGGGTTCATGGGTTCGATCCCAGGTCTCCCCCCACCCCACCCCTCTGTATAGTGGATATCACGCCTCGAACGGCGCCTCCTGAACCCAGAATGGGCCCCCCCTCGACTCCAATACATATATAGATATAGATATATAAATTGTACATATAATATATCCAATGAGACGATAATTCTCGCAATAAACATTATTATTATTATGAATGGTCACTTATGACCCCAAAAAGCCGAAAAACGCTAGTTATATGAAAAAACAGATTCCCAAAGATTTCATGTAGCTTTTCATTGTGGCAAAAATAAATGAAATTTTTCGAGTTTTGGAGCTTATGTCAAAATATCTTAAAATAATATAAAAGAGCACTGAAAAGGCACTTAAAGTACATTTTGCCATAAAAAATCTTTAGCAGTATCAAAGATACTCAAAGTTGGACAATACTTAAAAGTTCTGAAAAAAATCGGTTAATGTTTCAAGTTTCGATTTTAGTCCATTTTGAACATGGTCCTTCTAGAAATCGTAAATTTGAATATGAATCTGTTAGACATATTTTTTTTGTAATACTGGCAGAACACAGATCATAGCGTAATCTCAATAGTTATGAAATATGCTTTCCAAAGATCTTGTTTAAGTGCGTTTTAAGTGATATTTTATATTATTCTGAGCTATTTCGTCATAAGCTCCAAAACTCGAAAAAAAATCATTTATTTTTGCGAATTGAAAAGCAATATGAAATCGTTGGGAACTTGTTTTTTCATATAACTGAAGCGTTTTTCGGCCTTTTGGGGTAAAAAATTGACCATTCAAAGTCAAATAACTGAGCTGTTGATGAATGAATTTTTATTCAATTTGAATTCATAAGGTAGTTAAATGGTCTCTACATATGGTTTAAATAGTTTATCAAAAATTTATAATTGATGTTTTTTAGGTATATAATATATTTATTTAGTATAAATATTAAGGTTTATAACATTTTCCCTGAGCCTAAACTTATATAATACAGTTAGAGTAAGATGGTTTCCCATTAAATTGTGGGACCTAAAAGTGCCATAAGGTCTTTGTGTATTTTGATTCAAACCTACGAGTAAAAAGCCATTCGGACCACCGTGGATAGGCAAAACCTTGTAATCTTAAACTTTTCTTTAACCCTTTGCTTCCTTAAGAGCAAGGGTTTGTTTTGAACATATTTCCTAGACTTAAAAAAGCGATTAAGTCTTTGATAGGTTTAAAAGGTCCTCATTTAAAAGCAACAGAAAGCAGCTAACTGGTGTTTTCAAGTAAGACTCCGTGATCCATTGTAAAACCGGGTAAAAAATATATATTTCGATTTTTTTGTCGGATTTCAGTGTTTTTTGGGTTGCGTATTTTTATTAACTTTACAAGGAATGGGTTGCCTTGTAAAGAAATTTAATCATTAACGTTACGGCATAAAATTAACATTCACATGATATTTGGTCTACTAACCAGTTACTGTTGACGGATCTGAACAAAGCTTGAATAAAGGGTTGATCAGGAAAAGTATTTAAAAATTTGTCCATTGTCGCGCAATTAGCTGATGCAAAGTCAATCCCTCCGAATTTGACTAAAATGTCCAAGACTAATTTTTGGTGCAGGTTGCATTTTGCAACTTTGTTCAAGCCCAATTTTATCCAGTTAACTCTTCACATTTGTCATCACATATATTTTTAACCCTGATTCTGTCTTTTTGAAAGGTCCTGGGCTCCCAAAGAACTGATTCTGTTCACGGGAAACATGATCGGAAAAGGAACTGGAATTATGGATCGGGAAAAGGAGTGTTAAAAATTAGTTTTATAATATATTTATTATCATATATCGCATATTTTTCACATGATTCGTAATAAATTGGAATCAGAGCTGTTGATATCCTGAATTTGACGTGTTCTTGGTCGAAAGTAAGTAAAATAACATTTGGTTTAACATTGAGCCTCTGATAATCGAGAGATCATTGCTTTGATTTCCATTGCAAGAACACGAAGAGCTTTGGAAAATTTTGCATCGATGAATTGATTTTACGGGAAAGAAAACTTAACGTGTATCCAAGGTATCAAATTTTGGTTTATTTTTCAGTAAATACATCCTTCAATATGTTAGGAAATAGACATAGGCGTTGTAAAAGTACAAAAAAATAGATAAAAAGACCCCAAGGATCTTGAAATGGCATTGCTTTAGAGATAAAATTAGATAAAAAATAATTGGATGGAGGAGTCAATCCACATGGTCAAGGTGGAACGTTTCTCCCGGGTCCAATTGTTCACTGGGGGGAATATACAGCCAATAAGGAGCCAAGATTTATTGCCAATTTCGAATTCCAATCCAAAGCCTGACCTTGCTCGTTTCCAAGTCCTCTGGCAAGTCTCATTTCATTCGAGCAACACGTCAGTATTTTGTGTGCCCCTTCTTTAATGGCCTTCCTCGCCCAAACTTGGTCGTATTGTATGCAATGGCGCTCTAAATGCCCATTCCAAGACGATGTCGCTTTCCATCGGATCCCGTTTAATCAATTGGATGGAATCTACATTCCGAACAACGACCAAAGTCGTTTAGAAACTGCCGTCACCTTTAATCAGTGACCCATTCTCGTTCAAGTTCGGAATGGTTTTCCATTTTGTTTTGTTTTGCCGTTACCCAGTCAATTCAAATTGAATTGCCATTCCTGACCGACCACATTCAATTCTGAGCGGCTCTGGCATTTGACCTCATCCCAGAAATCGAGGACAACAATATCATTCTGACCCGTGACCGTGGCCAGTAAAAGTTGAAATTTGGTCATGGCAATGGAACGAACGAATCCTTGAGGAGCAATGGGGGTTATGTCTATAATCCGAAATAGGTCCAACGATGTGGCCACATTTAACGAGTTGTATAAACCGATCCGGATGTTTCCGTACATCACAGCTAAGATCCCGGGCGTTTCCGATAAACAAACCACGGCTCCATAATGTCTGAACCAGCCTTGGGATTCTAACTCCGGAACCTCATATTGCATCTCTTTTGTTTCTAGGTTCCATACTTTCACTTCTCCCATTGAATCACCCGAGACAAAGAACATAGGGTTCGATTGAAAGATCATCACGCTTCGGACTCCTGCAATATCGAACAATCCCTTAAGATTTGAGCATAGAAATCAAGATCAAAGTAATCGCATACCTGAGGAGTGACCTCGGAATGCATGATGCTCAATCCATTGCATGCCATCAAATTTCCAGGCTCTCTGGATCTTGTCAGTCGATCCAGACACAATGAAATCTTTGGTCACGTCAATACACCAAACTGAATGAGTGTGATTGTGAAGGGTTTGCTTTGAATAAAGTGTATATTTGGCCTCGTCCGTGGACTTTTTGATCTTCCAAATTTTGATGGTATGATCCCTCGAGGAAGTGGCAAGAGTGTGGGTATCAATAAATTTGACGGCAGTTATCAGACGTCTGTGGGCTTCGTTAACCACATATTGGACCTTAATGGCCTCTTTCGAGAGGTCTTTCATATTCCAGTCAATCGTCCAAAGAACCAACTTTCTGTCCCTACCCACTGTGGCGACAAATTTGCCATGGACGTCAAGCTCAAACACCTCTCTGCGATGACAACCACTCAGTTCCACTTTGGGTATAGTTTTGACTTCTTGCTCGGTCTTAGATGGACCCTCTGATTCTGATTCTTGCATGATGGGAAATAAAGGCCGAACAATAACTGCTCCCCCCATGACATAGAGAACGTATTGGCCTTTCAGCGTCATAGCCCTGATGAATCTGGCATCTTTGATTTTCAGCAAATTGGCGTAGTTGTTTTTCCACTCGTTAAGAAATCCGCGTTCAATCCGCCAGACAGTTTTCCGGAGCATCTTGGAAGCGCTTTCAAAATCTCCGTTTTCACGGTCTCTTTGAATATCTTTGTAAGGCAGATAATGTTGGTTTAATCGATTCCTGATCAAACTGCCTTCAATGGCAATCCGGTTATCCAACACATTTTGCCAAACTTGCTCCCGCATAATAAAGTTTCGCCAACTTTGACAAACAAGCTCTAGCCTGGCTAGAGTAGGAATGTCCAAGTGATTAAGAATAGAGTATATTAAATGTGAAAATCCGGGCCGATCTAAGATGTACTCCATGTTAAGTTGTATTGTTCTACTCAGGATGTTGCAATGTTTTGTTTTATACAAAAAATGCATAGGTTGAAGGGGGAACAAGAAATATATGACAATCACAACAAACCTTTTTAAAAATTGAGTTCTGAAATGAGCTTCACGCAACAAGATGTACACAGTCAACAAAACCTTCCTCTTCATTTAAGGGAGTCGTTCAAGGAAAGACATTCCGATACCTTGTGCACTTACCAGGGTTTGAAGAAAATATATTATTGTGGTTGTAACACCTTGAAACGTTGATTTTCTATTCTTTCGGCCTCAACTTTAAGTAGATATTCTACTTTCTTTCGAATTTCGCATCTTTCCGTTTTAAGAATTGTCGAGGGACCACATGATTTGTCGTTCACGTTTTGGCCCAAAAGTTAAAACCATCCGGAACCCTGAATGGTTTTGGAGCAAACCAACGCTTTGCCCAATGTTATGGTTTGCAACAGGTGAACTCGGTTGGGTTTAACATAGAATGAAAGAAAAAATACATTTTACGGCCAAAACCTGACGATGAAGGCTCAAAATATATTGCGTTTATGATGTTTCCAATCAGAATAGGAGTGTCAATAATTATTCTGTCTCAAGTTTACACCAATACCCATCCACAGGTAACTATCATTACTTACTCAAGTGTCAATTAAAAACCAATGAACAAAATAGGAAAAACAGGTTTTTTTGGAAATCTCTAGGTTACTTCACCCTCAACTAGCCTGGATTCGTGCAATTTTGCCAGTTTACAATGTTCATATCGAACGGGTTGTGGAGCAGCCTTGAAAAGCTACCTAATTGAATGCGATCCTTTGATTCAAAATCGGACTCAAGACTGCACGGAAGGTTGCAAAAACACCCTGATTGGCCTCACTTCCACTCCTGAAGGTCAAAAGCTCATGACGGTGAGAACTGTTACTTGATTTTTATGGGTCACCCGCTTCAATTCTCATATAAATGCTACTTTGGGTGGCAAATACTTTGCCCCATGGATCCGTCCATCCTACTTTTTGTGCCATCTCATAGATGTCTTAACCGCCCTAAGTTGTGTTCCATTGTGTGAGATCAAGTGCCAAACACCAATCACTATCTTGCGGCAAAACTTTTTGTCGGTTTTGGCGCAGCCCTTGTCTCCATTTAAGATCACTCAAGTAAAATAATAAGTACGTAATCAAGTAAAAGATAAGTAAAATTCTTCCCAGCCTATGAGACTAAGTCCAAGCTTCATCTTTTGCGGAATATTTGAGCATGACAAAGAGTTTCTCAACAACCTTCATTTCCACTTCAGTGTGATTGCGAAGATGATCGGTGTCGAAGGACCAAGATTCATTTGGAAACGTGCAGACGACAAGTGTTGTATGCCACACGAAATGACACAGTGGTGAGTTGTTCCGAAGCCAGATGGATCTGCATGTCGGATGCAGAGTGTGGAAAGGCCTTGGAATACTATCATCATTTGTGTCGAGCCATGTTCAAGGGCAAAAGGTGCACAGAGCGGTGTAAGAATAGTCTTTCCATATTGAGCCGCCAAGATAAGGCTGCCAAATTAAGCCAATGCGAGTGTCGAGAGAACGAGACCATTGACGAATTCCAGTGTAGGGATATTCAAGTGAATATGGCTCGACTTTGTTTTGACCCTAAAGAAGAGGAACCGGAAACGGAGGCAGAGAGTGCGACGGAAGCGAATGAAGAGGATGGGGACGAAGGTGTTTTGGAAAATGAAGTGAGCCTTACTGACGATTGGGGAAAGGTGGGCAGATCAGGTGTGCTTCCAATGCAAAGTATCAGGATCGAAGTGCTCATTGTTTGTATATTCATTCAGTTCAATTTTAATGACAAATTAATGCAGTTCTTTTAAACTACAGAACAGTATATATTATAGAACCTGAAATATAAACTACCAACTAAATTCGAATGGAGGCCCGTTGACAATGGAGCCAAATGTACGTATAACCCATTTGGGAAGTGATTAATTTCATAATGTATGTGTACCCAATGAGACTTGTCTGGGAATCCAGATACTTATTGTTAAGAAAACACAAAGATATCGAAGTATGAATGCATTTTTTGGGTGGTCAACGCGTCTTATTGCCGGTATGACGTACCTTAATTATTGGACAAGGCTCCTAATTCTCAAGATGGTTAGCGTTCAATTTAGGTACGAGCGATATCTCATCTTATACTTGTTCAAATGTCTGCATGATCTCTGCCCAAACCCAGGAATAGAAGAATACACACTTAGTGTTAGGAGAGAGATTATTTGCCTCCAACAATATAAGCAAGCTTTGTCAGACACAACCTCATATAAAGAGTCCAAACACGTCTTCCGTTCTATACAGAGCCCCTAATCTATAAAACATTTTGCCAGAACATATCCAACGATTCTACTAATTAGATGCTAACTTGGTTAGTTTTAAACGAGAATTTGATTGGTTTCTACAATTTATCCCCGATCAACCATAGGTTTAGGGTTACCCAAGGACGGCAAACTCGAACACATTACTTGACCAAATGTTTGTTAAGAAAAGACATTCTGTAAATGTACTCATGACTTACAGGGAAACCATTCCCTGGTATCGGTTAAAAAATCTGAGGATTTTTTTGGGTGGGTTGCGTGTACTCATTGGTGTACCAATGAGTTAATGTTAGCAGATCTGGACTACTGTACCCTTGAATAGTGGGTTGATCAAGAATAGAATTTAAAACTTTGTCTAATCCTGCCTTAAATGCTGTTAGAGGATCAGCTCCTAAATATTCCCGACAAAGACTAATGGGCAACAAATTGAACAATCAAGGAGCTCAATCAAGAAGAGAGGAGTTCATTGTTCGAACTAGCCTTGATTCCCTTGGATTTGAAGGTGCTCTCAGAACGCACGTAAAACCTCTACGATCGCTACAACTGATCTCAAAGCATGGGTTAGGACAGAGTCCCCCGGATCGCCTTTAAAATAAAACTCAGTTGTTAATAAATCCATTTACATTCATGTGAAGAGTCAAACCTAAAAAGCCATCGGAACATTGTGTATTGCGTGTAAATTAATTCTACAGGCAATTAGGGCTTGGCAAGAACCGTATTCGAACCATCGAATCCTGTAGGGAATAGTTGACAAATAACGTTGATGCCAATATCCACAAAAAGACCCGCAAAAACGAAAGCAATAAAACTGTGTCTAAATGCTTCGAACCGTTTATTGGACCAATGCTCAACAGTCAACAATTCCAGAGCAGGTAACATAACTATTAAAATAAACATCCTTGTTTTGGGTCATGTTCTTGATTGGAGTCCACTTGCCAGAGCCGTTTTCGAGTGGAAAGTGCATTCCGTCAACTTTCTCCTCGTCCTTAATTTCAGCAGGTGGCTCAAATGGAGAAAACCAGTTCACACTCTGGCCAAACATATAGATATCCCCTTGAAAAAACATGGCGGGTCCATTAGATGTTATGAAGTGACCGTGCGCATCACTCACACTGGGTCCCGCAGACCATTGGTTCGTGTTCAAGTCGAAGAATTTACTCGTCAAAAATACTTGTGCTTGATAATAAGACATTTGCTCTTCAAAGACATATAAATAGGTTCCAGTGGAAGTGGTACCTATCACAAAAGTAAGCTTGGTGCTTGGGTCATCCATGGTATAAGGGGTCAATGAAGTCCACTTGGGATTTGCATCAGCCAGATCAATGATGTTGATAGGCATTGTGTTAAATCTATGTATGGTGGGAGCCGCAATGTAGAACACCTTTTCCCCACTAAAATGAAGCAAGTGAGGCGAATGGGAGGTATAGGGTAAATCGATCCCCGGTCGGATGTCGGTGGGGCTTTTGACGATGAAAGTTTTTGTGGTGAAAATAAGCCGCTTTGTGTTCTTTGGCGTCATCCAGCCACTGGCCACCCACATATCGGATCCATTGTTGATTTGAGCACTGGTTCCAGCCATGATGCTCTCAGGCAATTCAAACGTTTTGACCCACCTTCTTCTCATGTATTGGTAACACTTGGACATTGACCCGTAGTCTCGACCTTTGACACAGACCGTTGGGCGACTCTCAACTTGACCTCCAACCATCGGTCCGTAAGAGTCGGGAAATTGGCTGATGGGGCACTTGTTCTCAGCGGTACTCAGGACCATACAATCCCTTCGGGGATGACCCACAATTATGTGCTCAGCAAAGTAGCCTAAGAGATAAAGAAAGAGTAAAACGTAGTGGTGGATCAGCTCAAAAGGCATGTTGACGCCAATTTTTTTACAATTCTCAAACTGATACATGGAATAACTAAAATGTAATTGTCTGTGAAAGGAAATACGTACCCGGTCAAAATATTTTTAGTGGTGAAAAAAATAATTTAATGAGGAACTGACACAAATGTTAATTTCTTGTGAGGAATTGACACTTGTTGACAAGCAAATCAATTGAAAAAAGTAGAGTTGTTTGAAGTCAATCCAAAACTCACTAAAAGGAAGCAATCTTCGTCAAATTTGGTAATTCACACTATTTTTTGTTCTTTTCTATTCCCAACATTTGAAAATTGATCTCTGGTTTGTTTGAATACTTGATGAATGATTGAATACTTACTAAAAATGTCCCTCTGGAAACTCTGATTTTTCTTGAAAAAGAGCAAAAATTGCCCTGAAATGCCTTGCCTTACAGCCCTCATGTATGATTTTGTCAGGAGTAGTGTTTAGGAACACTATAGAGAGTCTTTAGACTTTGAAAACCCTTTCTGGTAAGGGCGAAGCTAAAATTAGTTTAAAAAAGTGATTTTCTAGAATGAAACCATTGAACATTAGCTCACTCTTAATAATCAGTTTTGGCTTAGCCTGGGCTTGGCAAAACGATTATGATCGCAAGTTGTTCTTTGTGTGCCCACACAACCAATCAATCCACTGCATAAAGGTAAGAAGCCATGACGTTAGCGGTATGATTGCCTTCTATTATAGAGTAAAAGCCGAGTCCAGACCAGGAAGTAGGAAGTTGATCAAGCAATGAAATCTAATTTGGTATTGTATCGCGCTCCTTCTCAATATAACTTACTTCCTTCTTCTTTGAGAAGATTCTATCCATTAGACGACCCATTGTAAAGGTCAAAATCTCCATTATCCCTGATCCGCCCTATGTTCAAGGACTTTATTGGGCGGCTAATTCTAACTCCCTTCCAGACCATTGCTTTTGGCAGACATGACTCTTTCCAAGGTTTTATCTTCTCTTGACAACTACATGGAATGACATTCAGTGTATCGGTTAAAAATTCGTAAAATAAAAAAAAGATAAATCAAATCAGAAAAATTAAAGAACCCCAGTAATATGCCGAATGAAAATCTTACTGGATCCATGGATGAGGCTCAAAAGGGAGCTCAAAAGAAGCCACAACAATTGCTTGCCAAACATGTTCTCAGTGATGTGAGAATTGTCATTGAAGAAACTTGGAACAATAACGTCTTATATACCTTGTAACAGAGTAAAGTAATTGTGGGAAAATTGGTCTAGTGCGTTGCAAATCCATTTGAAAACTTCACCTGTTTCGAAAATGCAAAGATCTTTAAGTAATGACCAACTACTTGCCTAGAAAGTTACTTTACAGTTAGATACATTTGACACTTTTAGTGCCATTTGAACACCATTTTTATGCGAAGAAAACTTCTTTGCCTTTTAAATTATAGCATTTACCTTTTTACCATACATTTACCTTTAGTTACGGCGACATGAAGAAGTTTGTCTTTAGATCTATTTTTTTTCAAAATTACTTTTTCAACCTCAACTAACATAAATGAATCGTTAGATTTGGGATTCTGATGTTTTAGGCACTCAAATATGATTTTCCCGCTCTAGAAACGCGGGGACCTTCCGGTACCGTAAATCAGGGTTGCCAACTGGCGATTTTGAAAATTGTCTGGCGATAGAAAAATTAATCTGGCGAAATCAGCTGATCTGGCGACAAATCTGGCGATTTTGAAATCACTGGCGATAAATCTGGTGATTTTAGCATTTATGGCGAAAAATTAGACGAAATCGGGGAAATTTGGCGAAAAAAATTGGCAAAATCGCCTTTTTTGGCGATAACTCGGGCAAATTTTGATTCTCTCTCTATGATTTTGACTTTCATTCTGACTGAAAACCAAGGATGAAATATTCTAGATGACAGTCACTAAATAGCGAGAGCTTTGATCAAATATTGTTTCTTGATTTGATTGTGCTTTTACCAAGAACAAGAAAATATTGTTTCGCTCTTTTGCTGTAGAACTTACTTCTACGTACCTGATTTGCCTAATGGTAGGGCCAATTGAAATTCTAAGGTGACAAATTCACTGTGCTTTGATTGGCTATAAAATGTCACGCACTCTTATGGTTTGTCTCTATTTTGATTTTGCTCTATTTTGAAGGAGCGTTTTTTTGACTGGCTCTACAGTATTTTGTACCCACTCTCTTTTGATCCGCGCTCTCTTTTGATCGTATGGTGCCGTAGAAGTCACGTATGCAATGTGTAGATTCTTCCAAGTCTTTAAATATGTCTTCTTACCACATTAAAGACCATCCCTTTTCGAACATTTTCATTATGAACGAAAAAAATTGCGAATAAATCACAACGAAACATTTGTGTTTTTGACTGAAGTGCACCCACCATCAGTCTATTCCTATCGATGCTTGATATCTTACTCCCTCCAGTTTCTCTATTCATTTCCTCTCGATCCTTCCTTCTTGCAAAATTCCCTTCCACGAAATAAATTATTACCGTTATTTTTTTAAAGAGTCTTAACAACAAGTCATTAGTTTGCACATTGATAAGGAGTTGGTGTTTTGGCGTAAGACTGAGTGTTGCATCCCTAAGAAGATCTTGACATTTCCATGCGACATTCCGGTAATGTTCTATGGTTCAACGAAGAGCTGAGAACTCTCGATTTGCCAAAGAACAATAAGTAACAGTGCTACTCGGTATTCTTGTCTTACTATTCCTGCCTTGGACTTGTTTTGCCACTTTTAACAATGTGCTATTTTTTTGGGTGGGTTGCGGATTTTTTAGTACTGATAGAAGGAATGGGATTCCATGTAAAGAAAGTTAATCATTAACTCTACTACATGTAATACAAGATTAACATTTATACGAAATTTAGTCAACAAACGAGTTACAGCTGACAGATCTGTTCAACCCTTGAAAAGTGGGTTGATCAGGAATTGTATTTAAGAAAAAGTCCAATCCTACTTTAAATGCAATCCTGTTTATTGCGTTCAAATTATTATATATTTACTAATTTTTCACCTTTCTCATTCAATTTGCACCACAAAAAAATGAGTTTCAGCTTGGTTTGAGAAAAATGTAATTGAAATGGGAGGAAACGTGGTGTTGTGGATAGCGCAGTTTCCTGTAATGATAGAAGTCCCAGGTTCGACTCTCCTCCCCGACCTTTCTCAAGGAAACTTTTAGAACCCTAATTCACACCCACAGATGGAGAACCAATCTAATACCGAACATTACAATGCCTATTGGAAAAAATGGATGATGTGATGGCTGGCTTTGCTGGCCGGGTGAGGCTCAACCCTCCTCCAACCCTAGCATCCAATAATCCAAAAAATATATAATTAAGTGCAATTCAATTACTTTTTGAGAGTAATTATCATAAATATTGCCAAAATAAAGTAATTGTATTTTATTACAATCAAATTATTTATAAAGACCTTGACTCCTTTATCTACCATTATGTAGCGTCGGAGTGGTTGTGTCAATAAATACTATTTATGCACCTGCAAAGGAAGGGAGTAATGGCCCATCTCTGGACTCTCATTCACATGGCGGACCTCGCGTCCGCCATACTACCTTTTCAATTTGTAAGTAGGTGGCTAATGTCTCGCAAAACATCTGGCAGAAAATAACAAGACTAATTCGCACGAACACGCTGAAATAAAGGGAGAGTTATGTTCCATAGCATCTCAGCGACAATTTCTTACATGTTTAGTCAACAGCTAATCCTCCTGGTTTTAATTTCTCAATCTTTTGGCGATGAGAGACGGGGTAATCATTTTTATTGTTGTGCAGCGCTGATTGTTTTCCCACCAATTAAACGCCACAGACGGCGATAAGGGTTTGTAGGTTTCCACGACCTAGAAACAATACAGATAGACATAAAGATTGAGAAGTTAGATATTTGTTGTCCCTGTTTTCATTTTCTTCCAGAATAGAAGATGGTAGCAAGGTGTGTTAATCGAGTGCGATGTGGCCATCAGGCACAAAGTGGGCCGATTTTCGACGTTTGGTGGCGAAGTCGATAATCGGCCCACTTTGTACCTGATGGCCACATCGCACTCGATTAACACACCTTGCTACCAATATATCAACAAGACTTGGAGCCAAACCTTTGAAATAATTGATATAGGTTATATAATTAACGTTTGCATGAAATTTGATCTACCAATGAGTTACAGTTGGCAGATATGTACAACCCTTGAATTGTGGGTTGGTCAGGAAGAGTATCTAAAAATTTGTCCAATCCTGCCTTAAATGCTATTGGAGGATCAGCTCCTACATATTCCCGACGAAGACTAATGGGCAAAGACTAATGAGACTAATGGTGGCCAAATAAATAACGGAGCCGACATGTGGGTGGCCCCGGACACATTATGTGAATCGCCCCAATATCGGTTGACATTGAAATATCACACGGGCTACTAGAATTATCTCAACAAAAACAGAAGTTCTTCTGTGCTAGTCAGATGAAACTAGTTTTATGGAAAAGTCATCATTTGTTGTTTTGAAGAAGCTAATAGACAAGCAGGAAAATCTCGTAAAAACATTCATATTCTGGATCATGATTAGGGGTACATATTTCAGGCGAATAACATTGATTCTTGAACGAGAGATCATACGGGACATTTGTATTTTTCCAATCTAAATAAGCATGAAATTAATAAAATTTCAATTAAGAGGGTAATTAAACCTTTCCTGAAATAGCACGGAGTGCAATAGGTTTAAAGAAAAAAAAAAACTACTAAGATTTTTCGAACCAAATTTGACACTTTGACTGTTTCTCTTTGACATTCTAAGGCTTAAAAGACATAGTTTATTTATAAAAGCATTTTCTGACATACAATCATGTCAGGTCAAGAAAAAAAGGGTGGCAACTCAGATTTTCTCTGCGCCGGAACAGTATTAAACTGGGAAATGGAGGGGTTTTGATGGCCATACCACTTTCGAAAATAACACACGACCAAGAAAATAGAAGCCGAAGACCCCAGACGCAGACTAGAAGTGGTAAAAATTGAACTATCTGATGCTTGCTCCTTTTTCCCTGCTTTCGTTTTTTTGGGTTGCTCTGATTTTGCGTTAAATATAACCAATAAATCCAAAAATTTCCCTAGTCTGATGGAGTTCAGTCCCGGCCCAGAGCAAATCCGAGCTTTGGCGACTGTTTTTTTCCTTAGACATGGTCGTATTTACGAAAAAGTTTGGAAAAGAACATTTATACAAAAAAACAAGCTTCGAAATGGTGTTTTTAGATTTATCACGCCGTGCCTGGTTTGGCAGGAAATTTAAAGTTAATCGGGCGGAAAAAATCCCCACCGCACCTTATAATGTAAAACTTTTCAATCTTTTGGTTTGAGTTGCATTAATTACCCAACATTATGCTTACAGCATACTCTTTTTTGAACAAAAAAGTAAGTGGACTAGTGATATCAATGGAAAAAGAAGGTTAACAATCATTGGTTAAAAAAAAGATTCTCATCGTTTGTTGGGTGCCAATTTTTAAATATCTTTACTTCTAAGAGTTTAATTCATTTATCTTACCTGAAATGCCGATTTCTTAAGATAAACTCATATTACTTTTCTTTTGAAAAAAACCGTCATAAAACATGTGCCTCTACACTGTGACACGAAAGTTTTGACACCATGTTTATGAGCTTCTACAGGAAAAGCAAATAAATGAAAGTTGATGTTCTAATTGTTGGTTTTATCCCCCTTCCTTGCTTTGACCTGGGCCAATCTCTTAGGCATACTCAGGCATAATTTCAAGAGCAAATCTTCGTTTAAGTTTGCCCAAGCCTTTCCAACTGTTTTTTCAATCCTTCAAGGGTTGTTTGGGGTGGGACCTTGTCGACCTCTTCTTTAAGGATGGACTATAAATTTTTTATGGGATTGAGGTTTGGAGAATGTCTTGGTCACTCCCCCTTCCTCCAATACCGTGGAAAATTTGAATCGAGCCATCTGTAGTTCATCAGGGTGCAATGAGGCAGCGCTGAATCTTGCATGAAAAAGCTTTTGTTATGTCTGGCACAATTTGGCGTTCCAGAAGCGATCCTGTTGTCCTGTTCCTGTTGATGGCCTCCAATCCTTTCTCGGCCAGGATCTTCTCCCAATAGTACTCTTGGTTGACATTGCATTGAGGGGGCACAAAGTGCAATCTGGATACTCCACGGGATGAAAACATCCCCCCAAACCATAACCTTGAGACTGTGCTTCTAAAGTTCATAGGGGACAAGTTCTGCTGAATTTCTCACCCAAACTTGATTGGTGGCAGAGTTAGACTTTGGAAAAAGGTAAAAGAAGCTCTCATCACTCCATATGACGTTTTTCCACTTGTCATCGGTCCAATGAGCATGGTCCGGGACGAATTTCACACAAGCTTTCTTGATTTTTTCTGTCAACCGGGGTTTTTGGGGACAGGCCAGAGATTTGAGGCTCATCTCACACTTCAAATGGCGTCGTACAGTCTCACAAGACACTGGATGGCCACTCCGAGTCAATCTTGATGTCAAGTTTTGCCTTGATTGCCTCCTCTTTCCAATACTCTTGGTTATGACAATTTTGGCAGTTCTGGAAATTGCTGATGGCCTTCCAGACCGAGGCTTGTCTTTAAGGGTTTGGCCATCATTGTTGCGCTTCCACCAACGCTTTACAGCGCTCAATGAGACCCCCAGGGTCTTGGCAACCTCTACTTGAGTTTTACAAGCCTCCATCATCCCAACGGCCCGAGAACGGGTCTCGACTTTCTCCATGACTGAAAAATCTGGACATTGCATTTTTTTGGAAAGGAAATCAAATGAATTGAGGTCACCGTTGCTTAAGATGCTGATCGTAGGTCAGTTCTGTAGTAAAGACTCCGCTCAGTTCGTTGGCAATCCGAATATTAATATTTTAGAAAAACGAAAAATTGTATTGAGTCGTCAGGAATGGCGGGAAGTTAAAATTTTGCGGAGGTGTCAAAACTTTTATGTCACAGTGTATATTCTCTATAATTACCTTGACCACTTGTAGTCCCAACTCCAACAATAAAACGCAGCATTATAAGGTCAACAAAAATCATTTGTGTTCTTTGATAAGTCCATCCGTCTGAACATGTTTGGACGCGAAGAAATTCTTTGCCTTCTGTTGACCATTCAATCACTTTGCCATGGATCAAGTAAGGGTTTGGCAATTTTCCTATGGTCGTTGTGTCTAATTAATGAAATATGTCATTGAAAGGGATTTTGTAATTTAACATCGGTCAAGCAAATATAAGATGTAATGAAACTGTTAGTTAGAACACACATACGTGAACACACTTTTAACGTGGTACTTTTCTTGCCAGAAAAAAACTTTTAACCATTATAAAATCTCTTCTTTCTCGAGGTTTCAATGGGGACTTCATTATTGTTGGTGACACGGCTAATGCTAACTTTATTTTGACCAAATCCGATCACAAGTGTTCATTGAACCCATTTCCCTCCGATCAAAATCGATTATTTGGTGGAAAAGTTGGAAACCGACCCACTGTTTGCCTCAAAGGTGACAGATACACGGACGACACACCCTGTTATCAATATATCAACAAGGCTTGGACCCAAACCTTTGCAATTCCCGGATTTATGACGGATGCTACTAGTGTTCAAATCAATAATGGGGCCGATATGTGGGTGGCTGCCGGTCGTTTTAGCTCGTGGCCCGACTTCAACATGGGTCTGAACACCAAAACTTTTATCGTGAAAAGCCCCACGGATATCCTACCCGGGATAGATCTACCTTATGGGTGCAGTGCTCCTGAACTAATCCCCATGGGTGGGGATAAAGTTATCTTCGTGGGCGAGCGCACAAATTACCGGGAAGAACATGCCATTCCAGTACAGATCATTGACTTCAGCCAGACCAATCCCCGATGGAACCCATTGCCTCCTTATCCAAGGGAGCGAGTGGAAGAGAAGATCCATTTTGTGGGCGTACAAAGTGGAAATGAAAACTATTTGTACGCCTTTGTTGAGGAAGATACCAAGAGAGAGTTGGCATTGTCAAGTCGAATCCTCAACTTGAAGACATTTCAATGGTCCCAAGGGCTGACCATTGGCAATTTGCAGGAGAACTTTATGACAGCACTCGGACCAACCATATATTTTCAAGAGGAGATCTACATGTTCGGGCGAAACGTTGGGATCAAGAAAATTCAAGGATTGCGGTTCCCACTTGATAGTAAGACGAAAAAATGGACTCCTATCGAGAACACTTCACAAAACGTGTATTTGAGCGACATCCGATACAATTATGTCGTGTGCTCTGGATTGGTCGAATGTTGAGTTTTGCAAAGTAAACTGGCTCTCCTTTTGCTTCTTTCAAATTTGTTGAGGGAGCGTAGAAAAATGTCAAAAATGGCTTACATGTTTAAGTCTTCATTGGACGTATTGGCCCTTCAATTTTGAAACTTAGTACTTTTTTGGACCTTTTAGTCAAGATCATTCTGAGCTCTCGAGGAGCACCCACGATGAGCAAGGTAGCATGTGGTAGCCAAGAGGAACAAGGTTTAATTCATAATCAAAATCTGTGCTTCACCAGAATGTCTAAATCGCTGCCAGGATAACTCGGTACATGGGATAACTCAACAATGGATAACTGGGTACAATGGAAAACTCGATTCAGTAAGATTTAGAACAAGATAACTGGGTACCCCGGATAAGTGGGCAAACCAGATAAGAGGGTGCACCAAGTTGTGAGTCATGGATTATTAACCATATTTGTCGTGGCACCATTCTATAAACCGTGGCAAAAAAATCCGGGAAAATGGTTGAATCTGAATAACTTCATAATCATGGAATGGAAACCTAAACCTTAAAACCTCTTGATAATACTTTTGAAACATTACAGAACAATTTCTTATATTTAATTTCTCAACAAACCCACATGACTGGTAAATAATCAGAAGGAGACGACTCAGGACTTGGGTCCCACGGGCACGGACAATGTCCTCTTCGATATCTGGTGGGTCAGTCCCCCTAGCTTTGAGTCAAAAGAATTTCAAAGGGCTCACAAACTTGGTAGTAGACTTGAAATCAAGTCTAGGCTCCAAGAATAAATCAGATTGAGTGGTCCATGGAAACAATATGGGGGATGCCAAGACTTCGCTGGTCCTTCAAGAAAAAATGGGAAACACGTCTTAGGACCCCTAAATTGTAAAAAGTTTATTCAAGGACTTGACGTGGTTATCACATCAATCCTCGAGCCAAAATCTGAAGGATACATTTTTAATGCTTTCAAAAACGTTTTGAGAAAAGCAATTTAACACTGTTACCTTCAGTCTATTTCAAACAATCTTTGTCTAACACCCATCATCCTGACACTCACTTTTCCACTAATATCAGTTTTCCCATTTTACCCAATTATCCTGTTTATACAGTTTTCCAATGCACCCAGTTATCCAGTGTACCCAGTTATCTTGTACTGCATCTTCCTGTACCGAGTTTTCCACTGTTCCACTGTACCCAGTTATTCGGTGTGCCCAGTTATCCGGTGTAACCAGTTATCCGGTGTACCCAGTTATCCGGTGTACCCAGTTATCCGGTGTACCCAGTTATCTTGTACTGCATCTTCCTGTACCGAGTTTTCCACTGTACCCAGTTATCCGGTGTACCCAGTTATCTTGTACTGCATCTTCCTGTACCGAGTTTTCCACTGTACCCAGTTATCCGGTGTACCCAGTTATCTTGTACTGAATATTCCTGTACCGAGTTTATCGTTGTACCAGTTATCTAGTGTTGAGTTATCCCCCGTACCAAGTTATCCTGGAACCGTTTTGTCTCTTTCCAAATACATTTAGGGTACAAGGTGGTCATGAAGCTTACGTGGAGTTGTTTCATGCTCCATACCATCGATATGAGAGCAAAATACATGCATTGCATTATAATGCTTCAGGAGAAGAGTAAAAGTGTACAGGGTTAGGCAGAAGTAGTGAAACATGGATATTGTGAAATAACTCTTTACCAACAAGGTCAATAGGAAAATTTGATCGTTCTAAAAAGTTGGTTCATCATATACTGTATATACATACAGCATACATCATATCATAACATAATGGAATATTATTTGTCATGCACCTGACTGAGCCAAACCACCGCCCTGAACGTCTTGATATCAATGTTACAACTGGCACGCACCTATTCCTCCTCTTGGTTATCATCCCATGCTACTTCAACTACACCCAAAGCTGGTCCTTGTTACCCTTCTTGACCTTTTCAAGATCCAACCACAAGTAATGGGGACAAACTTTCGTCTCTAGCCATCTTGTTCATGGATCAACCCGGATTTCATGTAAACTTAAAGGTTAGTTACCCTTGACCAACGTGGGAGTCCTCACCCTCTTTTTGCCACCTTGTCCAGGGTTCCATGACAATATTCCTGTATCGTGTTATGGTTTTTAAGCTATCATTTGAAATTGTGACTCACACCAAGGGCCTTAATCATGATCTTGAATCTAACATTTCATTAATTCTGCCTAACCCTGTACATAGCTTGTTTTTCAAGGTGCAGACCCAACACGCAAATGGATTCAAAATGTCATTAGTTTCATAATTTGGTTTCGTTAATGAAAAAAGGTATGCGCCCGCAACATGTCATTTTTCATGTTGCCACTTTTTACTTGAGCACTCCTCATTTTCTCTATTTGTTCTACGTTACATTAATGTAGGGCAAAAGACCCCCAACAAAATCTAAGCCTCTTTTCGACACACATTTTTTTCCATCTAGCGGTAGGAATGTAAACTAAAAATACATCATTCTTCGCTCAAAATCAGGGTGACCAATTTCGAGAAGTTATATAAGATCAAAACTTGGATGTTTCTCTCAAACTTTGAACAATAGTCCCAGATAACTTGTTAAACAGCGCCATCATCAATTGTCAATGTCATTTTGACGTTCTAAACGGGTCTACAATGTCAATTTTCTGGCGAAGATGAGTTGGGGAAAGAAAATTGGGCTCCCTGCTAGAAGTCTGTCAAAGGCCCTCCCCTTCAATCGCGATTGGAGAGCTTAACGATCCTAAGTCCGTTGATCCCGGTTAACACCCAATGATACGAACTTCCTCATGGTTGTCAGAGAAGTGGATTGTGCGTTCTCTTATCTTGTTTAGCAATATACTCGTGGGTCTCAAAACTCTCAAAGCCAAGTGAGTGGGCGTGCCATTGCCATTTTGAGACGTTAGATCTTCTTGTTATTTTGAGGATTCCCTTTGAGAATCCTTGAGACACCCGTGATAATCATCCTGATAGACTAACGGACAAAGAAACAAGCTTGCACGAGAATCGAATCTAAATCAGAGCACGGATTTCACCCCGGAAAGAGACGTTT
>CM021313.1:4243759-4270651 GCA_010645155.1 Tigriopus japonicus
CAGCTAGAAATGTCCAAAACAAAAAGGGTCAATGTCAAACTTGACCAATGTCAATTGGATCTTTGAACTTACTCATCACCGTAGTTGGCAGTAGGGTCCAAATCCATGGTGATCTCCGAAATGTCCATTTCACCTAACATGTTTCGTTGGAGGGTGACAAAGCGCCCTTCCAAAGGCCTTAGACATTTTATGGCCTTCAGGGTGTCAGTCTTGACCAAATCGCTCCGCCCACACCATGCATTCAGGCCAACAATGTAGCCATCCCGGATATGATTGGTGTAGTACTTTCCAACACGAACAACCACGCCACTAATCCTCTCTTCAAAGGTCTTTCGAGCATAGATCGTCACCGAATTGACAGTAGTCGTGCGTCCCAAATCGATTTGAACTCTTGGATAGCGTGTGGTATCACTGCAGTAGAACTCAAAATCGGGGGATTGGGCATAGGAATTGCCATCAAAGAGGTAGCCAAGGCCGCATTGCTCGTGGAGGCTATTGGTGGTGACACGGGCATTTTCTGAAACAAGAAAAAGAAACAGTTAGAGTGACTACACGTGATCTGATAAGGACCGTCAGTCAGACCGTATGCAACACTCACTTAAATTCAACTTTTTGCATTTGTTGGGGTCACACCTAAAACAAAACAAATGAATGATTTTGATATGATGAAATAAGAGGAGGGCAACATGTTGGTTCATTTTGACATTTTGGGCAAGAGATATGGATTCGAAAACGATACATACGTCTCCGGAATGATACCGTAAGGATCAGCGTCAATCTCAATTTCCGACATGTCCAAGTGACCAACAATGAAGCGCTGGATCGTGATGTAACGACCCTTCAACGGAGAGTTGCATAGGAACTCTCTGGGAGTGTCAACCTTCTGAACGCCAGAGTATCGTCCGCACACGACGTTCTTAGAAGCATAGCGACCCAAGGGCGTGCCCTCTTCAGACTTGGACCCAACTCGGACATAGACATTGTTCAGTCGATCTTCGTGGCCTTTTCGAGGATGAAGGATCACCTGTCGGACATAGGTCTCGCGTCCCAAGTCCACTTGGACCCAAGGACGAGAATCAAACAGGCTACAGAACACCTCATTCACCGGAGAGTTGTCACGAGTTTTGTTGTCAAAGAGATGTGCCTTGGAACATTCATCAGTGTTCAGACTGTTGGTTGTGACAATAGCTTGAGTACCTGTAAATTGGACAATGTCGAAACTAAGCATACCAAAGTCTTTCCCAACATTGCCCGGCAAAGTATAAAACTTACGGTAATCCAAACGGCCACATTCATTGGCCAAAGTCCTGAGATGCGAGAAAGGAAAAAGTGCACATGAAACAATCAATAAATTGTCCTTAGAAGTGGATCTAAGTTATGTTTTTTGTTTCAAGTGCTTACCAACCGACCACAACCGACAAGGAAATTAGAGTTGGAAAGAAAGTCATGGGTGAGATTGCTTAGATCGCCTATCAACTTGAGAATCAGTCCAAGAACTGATGGAGTTGGAGCTTGACCATCACCTATTTATATTCGTTTATTTCTAAGAACATGTGGATTCAATACCCTCAGAGCCCATTTTCAAAAGTTAGTAAAATGCCTGTTGAAATCAGCAATCCAAAGATTCAACCTTATTTTTTGGAAATGTTGTGTGCACTGGCATTTTGATGAGTAAACACTTTTTGTTGAGCTAAAATGAACGTTGCAAGTCTGAAACAAGGATTAGTTTACACTAGAGACGCTCTAGTTTACACAAGCCATTGACCAGGTGGTAAAGAGATCATGTTGGGACAAAAGCAGAAGAAAGCTTTGAATTTTGACAAACAAAATCTTAGAAAAGGAGGCAAATTGGTTTTTGCTTGTGTGTACATAAAAATGTTTCCCTAATGGAATTTTATTGTTTAGAAATCAAATGCTTTTGAAAAATTACGTAGTTGAAAGGTATATTCAGTTTTTCTTAACGAAACCGAAAGCTAACATAGACAATGGATGATCTTGAAAAGTCTTGATAAAAAAGTATAACTTCTCAATTAAAAAAAATGAAAATTTCGGGCCTCTCAAAAAGAGTCATCAATGATTATTGTGAAAGTAGAACTGTAGTAGAAATAGAATAGTAGAAATGGTAATGAAATGAACATATCACACGGTGCTACTTTTTTCTGTTACATAGAAAGCCAAGCACTAATAATTGTTTTATTATAATGTAAAGAAATCGTTTTCTGTTGGGAAGAGGTGCTTTGTTATTTGAAATGTCATGATAAGATTTTATTGTTCCATTGAAAAGTGACATTTCCATGTACGTATGTACCTACACCAAAGAAACTTCACCGCTTGTTAAGAGGGGTCATCAAAAGATTCATATCTATGATGCATGTGACCCTAAAATCTGTTTGGACATGTACACTTCAACAATTTTTTCCACTTTTTTTATTGTGCTCTAGTTTGTACGTTAATTCCATCGCATGGATGGCTACACCACTTGAGATACTCAAGAGAGATTGGGCGTCTTAGGCTGATTGGTGGTCTTCATTTTTCTGAGTAATGGCTGATGGTCAATGTCTGTCCAAACTTGAACTGACAGAGATAAGCTCATCGATCAGTGTTTAATGCTTAAGTGAGTTTGGTTTTATTCATTACTTCCTTTAAAAACTGTTATACTTATTGTTTTTTTCACTTGCCATTTTAATCCTTGAGGGATGGTAATGAAAATTTATGTTGACACACATTTTTTGTCCTGAAAAACTATGACAATAACTTATTCATTAGTTGATGTTTCAGTGTTAGTTTTCGTTTTTGTTGAAGAGACATTCTGTTTAAGCCTAATTTGCTACATTGTTAGCAATAATTCAAGCCTAAAGAAATTGTTTCTTGAAAGCCTTCACTTGGTAATTGGAGGGCAGTGGGATAAAACTTAAACATGTTCTTTTATTCATTCAACCATTTTTACGCTCATATTGAGCCTTAAACCCCCAATTGCTAAACTAGAACGGTTGTAAGTGTAAATCATGCCATTGAATTCAGGATAATGTCTTGCTTTTTTACAGCAAGGTGACTTGAGAAATAGTTGATTTAAGAAGCTGCATTTTGTGGATTAGGGTTGGGTTTTTGCAGTCTTTTGGATGTGTAAATTAATTTAGGCTTGTCGGTAAGAATCTCACAACAAATAAAGTTATTTCCTTTCAAAATAATCCGTTCCTACACACCAAGCTGTTACACTTCGGGGCTGGAATCGGTCACCCTCTGGGCGTACTTTAGTGAAGAATTTCAAAACAGAAGGAGGCCGAGACCTTAGACAGGGATAACCTATATAATAGTATAAATACTGGATACGAACTCGCGGAATTTCCTAGCTCGCAACCTCACACGGATGAGGCCGAGAGTTCGTAAGTAAACAAGAAGTACAAACGGCCATGTTGGGAGTGGAAAATCAAACGGAAATCGACCAAGAGTCCAAAAGATAGTGCGCCAATCGGGGTTTTCTGTGTTTCAAGCGGGTCCAGCCAAGTCCTAGCCTTGGTAAAGGTCAACCCCACGCCCCAAAATCAGTCTGATGTGGGTGTTTCGAAGACATTAAGTTCAGCCAAGAACGAGTGAATAAAATAGTGAATGAATGAATGACCACATCATGGAGTGCGAATGAACCCCCCACAAGGTGTCTTTTCTACAAGATGACGATCAAAGTGATCAAATTAAATCTGATGATGACTAGGTTACCTGCTATGGCCCCTGAATGTCTTCCGATCTGGGAGATGAGTCATACCGTCATAGATATGGACAAAATATTGACAGGAGGAGCAAAGATAATCTGAACTAAACTTAAACCTAACCTAACCTAACCTAACCTAACCTAAACATACCTAAAAATATAGAAAAACAAACATTTACTGAAAAACGTTTGAAACAAAAACCCTCGTGGAGGCGCGAACCCCAACTCGCTATGCAGTAAGCACGAGTGCTAGCTCTGAGCCACCACGATCTGTTGTTAGTGAGAGGGGTATTTGTGGTTTATTTAGTGCTGCAGATGAGTCGCCTCCCAGATCGGAAGTTAGTTAGGGCCGATAGGTTACCTGCTACAACCTTCGGAAGTGATAGACCTAACTAAAGCAAAAAGAACGAATATGGACCGGAATCCGAGCCCAAATTCCTCTTTTCCGCAAAAGGATTAAGAACAAACTCTCCCACGGACCAAAACGGGGAGTTTCCTTATGCTCATCCATTACAAAACTTGAACAACTTAAGAATATCTTACCATTCCTTGAATTATCAACAACAAAATAGCGGGGTTTTCCGAGCTTATCTATTATCCGATTTGAACGTTTGAACTTGAACGTCCGATCAAGTTTGTTTTAGGTTGTGTCACCTTGGCATTGTTCTATAAATGATGGTCCATCCTCAAATTTCTTTTATTATATGGTTGTGTCTTTTAGTTCAGGATAATTCAAGGACAGGTAAGATATTCTTAGATTGTTCAAGTTGTCTAATGGATGAGCGTGATAAAAATCCCCGTTTTGATCTGGAGGAGAGTTTCTGGGGTAAATTTGGTTCCTTTCCAAGAGGAATCTGCTTTCGCATTAAGGTCCACATAGAACAAAGAAAGAAGAAGCCCTCAGTGTCAAGAATTCGATCAAATGAAGAACAAATTAAGATGACTTCAAAACATATCAGGTGTGCCTACTAGCAATGGATGGGCTCAATATTTTGATTTGCCTTTTGACTCAGTCAGCCCAAATTGGTGATCTGACAGTCTAACCCGGATTACGTGGACCCTCTCAAAGTCTTGAGAATGAAATGCTCCCACCAAGATTGAATTGTGTGGATTTTTTGACTCAATTTGATTGTTAATTCCTGGACAAAGGGATCTAAGAACTAAGAAGATCAATGAAACCCTATCAAGCACGTAGAGCTTATCCCTACAATGAAAAGACATGATCCTCTGGTCCTGAAGGACCCTTAGCCCCAGTCCTGCGTGGTCCTGACCTTCTTGAGCCCCAAAACTTGAAACATTTTCAATCAAATCCACAATCCAGGATTTAATCCTTATGTTTTTCACTCATTTTGTCTCAAGGACGTCGTGATTGCCTTTGTTCCAATTCCAATCCGGATCAGATGGCTGATCTGATCCAGAACCGTCAAAAGTGCCCTTCAATAGTTACAACCAACAACATCTCCGACTTGGACTCCATCTTGTTTCAAAATGAGACTATTCTCATTCCTTCATCTTCCTATAGA
Organism: Tigriopus japonicus; assembly: GCA_010645155.1. NCBI lineage: Eukaryota > Metazoa > Arthropoda > Copepoda > Harpacticoida > Harpacticidae > Tigriopus > Tigriopus japonicus. Next base: position 4,248,989 of record CM021313.1, read on the forward strand.
AATGGTTCCTGTGTCGTGGAGGTGCTGACGAGGATGGAAGAGGAGTAACCCTCCAGATATCACCACAGATACTTCTATTTAGCATTGTTTCACAAAAGTTGGACTAATGGGTGAAGCAAGATTCCATCTATGTATTTTCCTGATTGTTAAGAGGACTAAAATCCTTTGGAGAGCTGAATGTCAAAAGTTCATGAGACGAGTAAAAGGAGGGCTGGGACCTCTAAAATCAAGGTGAAGAACAATTAGTCGATAAATATTAACACAAAAAGCTAACCTGAATTCTTTCAAGATGCATGTTCAACAGTTTTACTCGTCAATAAGGAATAAATGACATTGTGTCAAAATATAGCCTCGGCCTCATACCATTTTTTCAAAAATCGGAGTTCGTGTCCACCCCTTTCAGGGGTTCCTGCCTTAGAGGAGGATAGAGACGCCATTGTCGTCATTTTGTCTGCCTTGTTTGTAGCTGATCCTGGCCAAAGTTGCCCATAAGTTGCTGAAAAGGCAAATATATACGAAGAATATCGTGAAATACTTGCCCAAGTAAGTGGAAAATCATAATACAAATGAAAGTGTGAAAGACATATTTTCAATGCCAAATCCTATAATTGCGTGAACTAATGCCTGTGAATCAAATTATCATCTTCATTGAGCACCTTAGTATAATTTGGGAGAAGCAAACCCAAGGCAAGAGGTCACATGCTGAAAACTAAAAGTTTTTCAAAAATTTGCCTTCTACGAATACGTTTGTTTGCCCAAGTTTCAACTAGTCACTGATGATAAACGGCCCTTGCTGCCCACATTGAAATTTCACTACCGGAATGAAGAATGTTAATTGAAGGTTACAAAAATTGCCACTAGATGGAGCCTTGATTTCAGATCTATCCTCAACTTTGATTTGTTACCAAAATTGCAGCTTCCATCTTAAAATGGATATTTCTTCATATTTTGAGTCTTTTGGAGCTCAGCTACAATATTAATGTGTTCAAAAAGTAAAAAGTCACACTGAGTAATCACAAATTGAGGCTAAATACTTACCAGAAGCACCCACAATTGCTTCTTTCTCAAGATGGCGCTGATTGTCATTTTTCTCTTTGATTGAAGCTCAACTTTGCTTCCTTGACTTCTTCCTCTGACGGAAGAGTTGTTCATTTTGAGAACAAGAGAGGGCACCCTAGTAGGATGTGTTAAGGGCATGCTAAATCCTGTAAGAGCCATCTAGATGAAGCGAATGTTAGTTTTCTCTAAAATCTTAAGAATTTTGAAAATGGCTACCTTTGGTCTATGGCCCCTGAATGTCTTCCGATCTGGGAGATACCGTCATAAATATGGACAAAATATTGACAGGAAGAGCAAAGATTAACTGAACTAACTTAACCTAACATAACATAACATAACTAAGCCTAACCTAACCTAAACATACCTAAAAATATTTAAAAAAAACAACATTTACTGAAAAACGTTTGAAACAAAAACCCTCGTGGAGGCGCAAATTATTCACAATTTAGTAAGCACGAGTGCTAGCTCTGAGCCACTAGGATCTGTTGTCATAGCGAGGGGTATTTGTGGTTTATCTAGTGCTGCAGATGAGTCGCCTCCCATATCGGAAGATAGTTAGGACCAATACCTTTGGTCCTCACTAGAGGTGGATCGAGTCGACTTTTTTCAAGTACAAATGGAGTTCGAGTACGAGTTGAGCTCGAGTCAGACTCGAAAAAGTCGAGTCGGAAAATTGTATTGAACAGGGGTTATCCGATATTCTAGTCAGCAATGTAATATCAGTTATAAAAAGTTAATTTGAGGAAAAAAATAAGCTTTTATGCCATTTTTACCCAGTGGATATTTATTGGCATGAAATTATTCCATTCCAGAACAGATTGACAGACCTCAATCTACATTTTAAAAGTATTGATAGGCACTGTTACTGGAAAGGAAATGGTGATTTAGAGTCAAGTGGGAAGGGTTGATGAGAAGTGTCACACTTCATTTCACCAACAAAGGGAATTTTTTAAAGAAACCTTAGGAGACACACATTATGGAGTGATATTTTCGTGAAACTATTTGATGAACTATGAAGATGAAAAAATGTGAATGATAGTCCTTTGACAAGCAGCTGACTGGGAGGTCACCCTACTATTCCAGCTTCCAGCTTCCCTGGCACAAGAGTTTGACCCGTTTTTGAACTTTTTTAATATATATTGGAAACGTCAGAACAGAAACTTTGTGTCCTGAAGCTGAGAGGCTGCACTTGTTTTCTATTTGACTGGTTGCTCTTGAAGGACTCTATAACAATGTACGATTGATTGTTCATATGACTATGATATGATGATTATGACAATTGTAGAGATGTGCATTGGATCACACATTTAAGTCTGAGCAAGTGACCATGACTTCAACCCTACAAACGAAACGAACTTGTTTGGGCACAACTGCTTGGAAAACGTCACAACCAAAGGTCAGCTGGGGCCTAAAAATTGTCCAACAAATCATTAGCCGAGTCTGGCTGAAAATGTCCACTCTAGAACTCTGTGGTTGTATGTGTATGTATTTGTAACACTTTTAAGATTTTACGTTTTCATTTCTATGTTCTGATGAATATCTGTATTGTTTTCCGTTTTAAGTTCAACCAAGGAGGACGGTATTTCATGGAGTGGGATCGAGCGAGGGCGCGTTACTGCGTTGGTGTGAATTTTCCTGCGTGATAGCCTGGAGTTAATGAAGAAATCCAATATAATTCGGATTAATGTCGTTTTATTGACATAAGTCTTAAAACAAAAGTCCACAAGGATTCAATGAGCAATCATTTGATGCCCAATTGATGTCTCTCAAAGAATTCAAACTGTGTTGTTTCATTGTGTTAAGTCAAATATCTTCAAACTTCTGATCTACTGTCTTGTTTTGTGATAGTGATTGTCCATCTTTTGTTGAAAGCAACATTGTTTTTATCATTGGGATAGTTCTAGGACATTCTTCCCTTGGTATAATGATATGAATGTTCTTCTCTGTCTTTGTTTTTAGCACTTAATCGGGGTTTTAAAGCCAAAGGAAGACTGTAAAATGTTGAAAAATAGATACAAAAAAGATTTTTTTAGCATTCTGCGAATTGAAAAATGCCCTTAAAAAAAACCAATTAAAAAAATAATGTTGCTTTCAACAAAAGCAACGTTTCGAAATTTCGTTTTCGAAATAAAAGTATCTTTATTGTGACCTTAAACCAGATGAAAAAAGTGGCGAGAAGAGAAGATACTAAGAAGAACCGGTGCTCCCCATGACGAGAAGATCAAAATCATGTCATTCATGGCCAGATATCTCTTATTTTGGTGCCACTTTGCTCGACTCACTAGATTCGTAAACTTATTGGGCAATTATCGTTTTCAAAAGACGTATTAGCGAGATGCTGAACCCAATATTGCTTAGCAGAACCATCCGAATCTCTGAATATTCTTGGCGGATTGGTAATGGCGGTTAGAGGACGACTGTTTAATGTGGATTCCACCTCACACATTAAAGTATTCAGACATTTGTCCATTCGGTTATTTCGATTTTCATCGAAGAGGCCGGCGGACATGACCTTACGTAAAGAGCTTCTTTAACCTGACGTATCATGCGGATCTCTTTTTTCCAGACACAATCAAAATGAAGGTGGGTGATGATTCATTTGTCATCTCTTTGTGAATCTGATTTTTGATCTAACAATTTGAGGTGTTCTTCGAGCTATCGTTCTGTACCGATGGAGTTCGTCTCATTATTGAACCTCGGAATTTTCACTTGGATCCGTTTCAAAATAGATTTTCTCAAGGCGTGGGCAAATGAATCGGTGGGGTGGGGCTTATCGGACACTATTTCATGTACAGGGTTGGGCACATCTATTGTCAAAATTTTCAACGGCAGTTTAGAGAGTGAAAACGAGGTTGCACAGTATTTTAAAGCATTTTATGTGAAAATTCAGACAAATTTACGTAGGATTATACAATTGAAACGCCATTTGCAACAACAACACGTTCAACACAACCACGGAAAGATTGGCATGCCCTGGCAACTTCCGCGGGATCCAGTTCGGCGGTGGCCTTGATGATGGAGCGCTTTGGGGACTTCAGGCTTTTGTGGTGGGTCTTTCAAGCCATGGTCTCCATCCTTCCCTATAAGTAGAAGTCACATGGGTTGAAGTCAGGGGAGCTTGGAGGCCATGTGGTGGGATCCCAGAAGTGGCGGAGATTCTCAGTCCTCCAGACAATGGTCCCCAACTCTTCAGAGTCGGCCTGAAGGTAGGCCAAGAGGTCCACCACGAGGTTCTTGAAGATGTCGTGGGGCCGTGGATGGTGTCCTGCGCTGGTGGAAAGCCTTATACCTTCCAGCAGGGACTCGGCCTTGCCCATAAGGCCAAGAAGACCATTGCCTGGATGACTGAGAATCTCCACCACTTCTGGGATCCCAACACAAGCCCCGAAACTCCCCTGACTTGAACCCATGAGACTTCTACCTGAAGGGGAGAATAGAGGCCATGGCTTGCAAGATCCGCCACAACAGCCTAAAGTCCCTAATACCTAATATGCTCCATTATCAAGGCCACCGCCGACCTAGATCCTGCGGAGGTTGGCAGGGCATGCCAATCTTTCCATGGTCGTGTTGGACGTGCTGTTGCGGCCAATGGTGGTTCAATTGAAAATTCCTATGTAAAATTGTCTGAATTTTCAAGTAAAATGCTTTAAAATATTGTACAACCTCGTTTTGACTCTCAAAATTGCTGTTGAAAATTTTGACAATAGATGTGCACAACCCTGTTATGCTTGTTTCTTAAGAATGTACTTGCCATCCACCGTTCGGCATCTCCATTCACAGCACAAGCACACACCACGATCAGCTGGAACCAAAGCCTCTTCAGAATGGACTATATGGAAATATGCATACAATTGAGGTATGGAGATTAATCAGGATATTCATCCTTGCTCCAGAAATGAGGTAAGACATCTGCACATTAACTTTGGACAAGCCGTCCACTGTGACAAGGAACCCCGTTCTTAACGCAAGCATGGCTATTCTGATAATACTTTCCTACACTCAAGTTACTAGAATTAGTGCTGTTCACATCCGAACTTCTGTTGCATCTTGTTGAAAACAAGCCCTTTTTACATCATGAGATGACTTTCTCATGACAATCGTCTAGTTAACTGAATAATGAAAAAATCGCGGACTTGCAAATTTGATTCCATTTCATTTCTAGGTCAATTTGTAATCATCAATCTCTCAGAGATTAATACAAGTCGGTAACGACGTTCAAATGGTTTTGTGGTCAGTTAATTCTTGGAGGAGTGAATCACCAAACTTTGCATTTCTTCTCCGGATTCATCGGGGATCCAATTGGACAATTGAAGTCTCTGGAAAACTCCTTGTTGTTTTGGGCAACTCCATTTATTCTGAACTCAGTGGGAGCATGGCTATCCAACAGAATTTGATTTTTCATCTGCTCATCCCTAAATTTGCCACACCATCCCCGGGCAAAACTGATCCAGAACAATTGTCTGGGATTAAAAGCCAAACCGGGTAACATTGGCACCATTCCATTCTGCTCCAAGTGTTTTTCTGAGAAAGAAATTACAATTAGTATTGGATAACCCATTGAAACTGAAGGAAAAATTACCAAAAGCTCTGTATGCCTCGGCAAGGCCCCCGTTGTCGGCAATGTTTTCGCCTTGAGTGTTAATCCCGTTCAGTTTGACGCCGACCTGCGTGGACTCAAAATTATTTGCTTGCTCAATGATGCATTGAGCTTTTTCCTCGAAATCTTTGTTTGTATCAGGCTCCCACCAATCAGCTAGGTCACCTAGAAGGAAAGTATGTGAAAAGTTAGGGATTTAAGGGTGAAAGACACTAATTGTTTAAATCCGTTTTCGTACCGTCTTGATTGAATTGCCTTCCTCTGTCATCAAAACCGTGAGTGATCTCATGACCAATTATCATGCCAATTGCGCCATAATTTACATATGCTGGAGCTTCATGATTGAAAAAGCTTCCACGGAGAATGCCAGCAGGGAAAATGATGGAGTTCTTTTGCGATGAGTAAAAGGCGTTCACCATCGCTACAAGAGCATTTTCATGCCAAGCCAGTTTGTCCACCTTGTTACGTAGATCACCAAACTCACGATCCCTGGATTTTTTCCGCAACGACATGTAGTTGTCAAAATATTGGTTCTCCTTGATGACCACCCCTTCATAAAAAGCAATGACTTTTTCCTCATCAAGGATTTCCTCGGGATATCCAATCATTTGATTCATGCCCTCCAATTTTAAGTGAGCTCGGGCTCTTGTGGCATCGTCCATCCACTCCAACTCATCCAAGATCTCACTGAAGCTCGCCCGAATGTTAGTAATCATCTCTTCCACGACGGCTTTTGCCTCTTTTGGAAAGTAATATTTGGCATAGAGACTTCCAGCCGGATATAAAAAGGAAACGTCGCTTCCTGAGTTGAAACCCGTGGTGGTTACGCACGTTCTCCATCTTGGTGGAAGCTCCTTGGCTCCACTAACCACCTTATTAAACTCTTGACCTGCATCCCGGGCTGCAGTAGTTGTCAACCCTATGACAGACTTGACAAATCGCATCCCAATGTAATTTGCCAAAGTGCGAGGAGATGCTTTGGTCATGACATCGGAGAATTTCTTAAAGAAATCGGGATTCTCAACAATGATCCGTTCCTGATCAGTGATGTTGTGGGTGTATATGATAGTGTCCAAAAACTCGGTCCACGAAGGAGGATGACCGGGCAGAGCTTCAAACTCGGAAAGAATGTAGGGGTTGTAGAGCTTGTTGCTATCACGGCGTTCTTCTTTTGGAGCAGAAATTTCGGCCAATTCAATTTCGAACAACAAGACATCCTTGAGCTCTTCTTCAGCAGCTTTTGTGTCAACTCCTACTAATTCGGCAATTTTGGTGTTATACTTTTGATAAGCTCTGACATACTCATCATCAACGCCTTTGATCAAATATTCTCGACTGAAGCCCAAATAAGTTTGATCCAAATGAATAGCTCGCCAGGAAGAGTTCTTTGAATCTAAACCAACGTAAATGTTGAAGAACATTTCCATCAAGTGCCCATCTTGGTTTAGTTGGTAGACCTTCTCGTACCATTTAAAGTCTTGGCCGTTCCAATCCTTTCCTTCTAGCATTGGCCAACCTCCCAGTTTTTCAAGGTAGCTCGTGACTTTTTCATATCCAGCTTTGTCATGTTCATCCTCATTCAAACAGGATCGATAGTAAGTTCGCATATCCTCAAAAATCGCCCAATCGTCCTCGGATTTCTCCTTCTCCAACAGCAAACGCGCTTTCTCTGACAGTTCTTCTCTTAGAATGGAAAAAAGTGTCCACGAACTCTTGTCCTCCGGAATAATGGTGTTCTCGACAAATCTGCCACAAACAAAGTTACTGAAGTCCTCACAAGGGTCCATGGACCTGTTCATGGTTTGGAACAGGTTGTGTGACGTTCCAATGCAAGCCTCAGACAAGCACATTTTGAAGTCTTCTTGTCCTGGCTCTGGGTTGGCCAGCTTCAATGTGGGTACCACGTTTCCGTGGACGCCATACAAAATCAGACACAAACTAAAAAGACGCAGGGGCCACATCTTTCTGACTCGAGAGCGAATCTCGAACTGAGTTATATTTGCCTTGGATACAAAGGAGGACTTTTATAGGGGGCGAATGCCCATTTCCGTACCACAGAGAACACTGATGCGCACAATGTCCAACCTACCATTTTCTCGACGACTTCACAATCAAGGCGCATTGACCCGTTCAACGCTTGTCATCGTAGGTTCCTAGTGCCTGCCGAATACCTCCATCCAACAAAGGACCCCTTGAATGGTGGAAGCATATCCTCTGGACGAAAATCATCATTTTCTGTTCGAAGCAATTAAATCAGTTTTCCATTACTTTGATTAACTAATAGTGTTATTAAGAATTCATTTTCCAACTATGGGCCTTGGTTTTGACAAGGACCACGTTTGGAATCCGCAGACCTATTAGGTTCAAATTTGACATAGTGGTTTCGTTGAACAACACCACAATGTTTCTCTTGGAAATCTTATGTCTTCCTACTGCTTTCGGCGTCCAGAATGCAGACGTTCTTGCTCTAGCAGACTAGGGAGGTAACCCCGACCATTCCTGCTTGGTTGCTCATTCCTGCAATTTCGAGACCGGCCCAAAATAGATTTCTCTTTTCAAGTTCGACCAGCAAACTAGCAATCCCACAAGGAACCGTATAACTGGGCTAGAAAATTCAGATTAAATCTGGATTATCCTTGGTAAAGTTGGTCTTAATGTGTTTATAAAAACTAGACAGACGGGTATTTTCAATGTCATTCTGACCTCTTATTGTCTCGTTCTTAGGGCGAGGTGAAAACGCCCGGGGTTTCTTTGTCTTTTGTCTTCATTTTTTCTTGTACAATCAGGACAAAGAGTCTTAAATATGTCAGAAAATATAAATACAATATATATACAAATACAAACATTCAGTAAACTTAATAAAACCTACTCACAACTTCACATAAAATATGAAATTAGTGTTTTGGGGCTAGTCTCAGCAATAGACCACGGTAGTACCTAGACTGAGATAGTAGCTTCAAAATTTACCATCATCATGACATTCAAGTGAATATTTTATACATGTATTTTACAGGAGCTGTGGTTTATGGAACAAGGAATTTGTCTACTAATTTTTAGCTCAATTTTAGCTCAGGCGTTTAACTTTAGACTCCGTTGTTCGATTGAGCTAAAAATTGGTAGACAAATTCCTTGCTACATAAACCCCAGCTCCTAAAAACATAAAACATTCTCGTGAATGGGGGCAAATATGAAAAATTTTGAAGGTGCCATCTCAGTCCAGCACTAGCGAGGTTTATGTCCAGGGGTGCACTTTTCATGCAAATGCACTTTTTTACACGTTTGACCACTTTTTTGCTCTATTTGCACTTTTTGCCATTTTTACACGCTTTTGCACTTTCCGTGACTTTTTGCTGATATCTTGTTTTTTGACCAGAAATCTCGAAAAAACGAAAATAATGAACATTTTTTTTCAAGTTCTATGAGATATTGTTCAAAATAACCCCAGCATGGCTAATAACACTTCAATATATCGTTGATTGTTTCAAACATTGAAGTTGGCCTCACTTGATGGGGGTAAATAGTTTACCTCATGGGCTGGTAATTTAAATCTTGTGGGTGAACACTATTACTTTTCTCTGAAAATTTAAATTTTTTGACATTATTAAGAATTCTGCTCAACACAACAAACCAATGGATAGAAAGATACGTTGAATAAACGTAAAAAAATAATAGAAATCCACCTACCCACTTAAATCAAAACGAAAAAAGACCAAAAGCACTTGAAAAAACTTGATCAAGTATGGTTCTTATGTTTAGTAAAAAAATATTTGTCCTGAATAATGAAATGAATCCAAACGGTCAAAAGATTAGACATTGCATATATATGCATATCTAATTTTTACAGCTAAACCAAGCAAAGCCACATCAACAATCCTTGAGTGTAATCTCAGATAATCATGTCTTTGAAAAAAGCAACAGCTTTGTTGAGAATATACTTAAAACTAGTTGTGGTGTATGTGCTGTAAAATCTCACTTATGTTTAATGACATGCGACCCAATATTGGTAGAAATGCATTTCTGATCGTTTTTTTTTTGACTTAAAAAGCCTATTTGGAACAACCAGGGTGCTTAAAGATTTTTGTGCTTTCCTAAATGAACCAGATCAATCAATTTCATTGCAATTCAGGAAAATTTATTTGCACTTTTCTGCACTTTTATTTGCACTTTTCGGTCTTTTTATTTGCACGAAAAGTGCACCCCTATTTATGTCTCACGTTATTTATGCAGGGAATTGGAATCGAATTTATAAATATCAAAATAAACCTTTTATTTTGACGTAGTTATATAATTGATTCTCAACTTATTCCAATTGTAAAGCTTGTCAAAAATATTAGCTTTTCCTAATCTCATGGTATGATAGTCAAGTATGTTGAAAACAAAAGTTGAATAAGTTCCATCACACGAAGTCTTTTAAAAAAGTGCTACATTTCAAATCAATTTCGAGGCAATGCATTGGTTTGCGTGTTCATCGGAACAAAATTATGTATTTCATGGACTAGAAAGATGTTCATTCTGTTTTCTTTTCCGTCCATGTTCTGGTTAAAGCCATATCAAGATAAACCTTCTTTAAATTGTGAATCCTGATGGAAACATTGCTTAGTAGAAAATGATTGGCTTATCAACTGGCATGAAAAGTAAGCAAAAACTTGTTTTAGTCATATCCATAATCAGCGAACCAGAGGACGTCTCGTCAAGGGTAAATCTTGCTAAGCAATTTTCAAGACGGTCACCATTACGATTTTTCTCCTTCACGAGTCTTTAGTTTTTGATAGTGATGAGATCAACTTGTTTTTTGAGAAGAGTCATCTTTTGTACCCCCGTTTACGTTGAATTTGAATAAGTTTGACCACTGACTATCCGTTTTTATCTTTTGAGTGCTGATCTTAAATTTAGTTACAGCGGCTTTTTGTTTTTTTTGGTTTCGTAATGGTTTGGTTTCGTAATGGTTTATTATCATAATGGTCTTCATAAAAAATTATTCAGACTTCTTGAAATTTTTTTTTTCAAGTTCTTATTTATGTAGACCTACCGAAACCGAAAGGCATGCACTATGGAATTTGAGAAAAAAAACTTCGATTTTGATGGTCCAAAAAACCTTTCGAGGGAAAACAATTTTAATCAAGTTTCTTAAACTCATGTACTTCAAAATAGAGCAAAGAATCAATGAGTTTAAGATAACCAGGAAAGAGAAGAAGAATTCATTCTGTGTAGGATAACGCAGAACGGCAAAACTTTTCAATCCGGCGTTCTATTGCGCTTAAAACTGAAATGTGTAAAGTAAATAACAAAAGGAAGGTCTTTTTTGCCAAAGGAGGTAGTGATTTGTCCTCTCTGACAATTTACAATTCGCTTCCAGAAAATTCAATGGTTCTTGAATGGTTTCTCTTTTTTCAATAACCTCCAGTAATGATGTTTAACATATTGTGGCTCCTTTGTCATTTATTTTAGAATAAAAGTTAGAATAATCCAGGTACAAAATCAATTGAACCAAATAAACTCATTTTTTGTAGAGAGGAAGAAAAAACATTCTTCTTTGTTGTTTCTTTCATACAACGTTTATCCACAGGGTTTCTTATTGTGCAAAACTCATCTCTCTAAAAATGCTCACCTGGGACTGAAATATTTTGCTCACGTCACAATCAATCCTATTTAAGTCACGCCTTAAGCAACACGTTTTGTTGGCACAATTAAGTGTTTTTGAGACAGGATTTGACGGGCCAATGAGCTTTTAAAGGGACAGGGTTAACATCAATCATTTTTCAATTCATTTTCCTCATACATGTCAAGTAGTCATAGAATATGAATGGGTTTCCGTCATCATCACATTATTAAACACACCTTGTTTTAGATTTAATTTAGAGGGAGAAAATAGCTTTAAGTTTAAGCTGCTGGTAACATTTTCTTGTTATAATTTTAAAGCGAACTTTTGAAAAAGGTTTGATTTGAAGTTTTGAACAACCAATTTCTTATTGTCAGATAGATCCTTGGGGTAAAATCAACCCAAAACAAGGAAAATAAACCCATTGTATTCGTATTTTTATAGTGCAGAACTTAGTTTGATGCAAATAAAAGTTATTTTCGTTATTTTATTCAGATAGAGCGAGGATAAAACAGTTTTTTTTCCTGCAGTGTAGAAATTCTACATAGTTGAAGCAACTAGTTCTCCTTTATTGCAGGTGTTCAGCTGACCCAAGCTGACCTACATCGTAAAACGTCAAGAATTACTGCTCTGCAGAAAAAAAAAAACTTTTTTCCCCTCGCTGTAGATACCTCTTTCAGCATCTTTACGGTGAAGTTTCATATTCCTGGCCATTTTTCTCTTCGGCAAAATAGATAGTCGAACAAATGTGCTAAAGGGCGTAAAGATTTCAGTGTGTTCAGTTTTTTCTTCTATCAAGGGTGCAAAACGTTTTTGTGGGGTCCAGAGCTGTCAACAGGTCTTTCTGATTCAAAAGAAATGAGAGCATCCAACAGGTTTTCCCAATTCCGATTTTGGATGTGGCTGTCGGTGATGTCTGATGATCACAAGTTCACTAAGGAACATATTCAATTCAAACATATAAAGACAAAAAGCCAACTTCACAAAGATAGACTTGTATATCTTTCGAAGTGCTTGAAATTCTACACTTCTGGACGACTAGTATTACGTAAACCTTTTTTTAAATATGGTAAGTGGCTTTGTTGGCTTTGTTTCAATTGACCAAACCTTAAATTTCTTAGAGATGCCTTGAGAAGGCACCCATTTCTACTTCTTCCACCTTTGTTATGTTCAAGAATCGCAAAAATTGAAGTATTGCTAAGTTTCAGGTACAAAATAACTAAATAAGGAAGCCAGAGTGGCCACGCGTACTAGCGCGTTCTTAAAAGTGCCGAGTGTAACGGCGTAGGTTCGAATCCTGTTGGGGGTCGGATTGAAGCTGTCGGGAGAAATCCTTTTAAGGAAGTCAGAATGGCCGCACGTACTAACGTGTTATTAAGGGCCGAGAGTAAGTGCTTCCCCAGACGGCGCGAGTTCGAGTCCTGTTGGGGATAGAACGGACGTTGTCGGGAGAAATCCTTTATCAGGAAGCCAGAGTGGCCACGCGTACTAGCGCGTTCTTAAAAGTGCCGAGTGTAAGTGCTTCCCCAGACGGCGTAGGTTCGAATCCTGTTGGGGGTCGGATTGAAGTTGTCAGGAGAAATCCTTTTAAGGAAGCCAGAGTGGCCACGCGTACTAGCGCGTTCTTGTAAGTGCCGAGTGTAAGTGCTTCCCCAGACGGCGTAGGTTCGAGTCCTGTTGGGGGTCGGATTGAAGCTGTCGGGAGAAATCCTTCAATTTACAGGGAATCGCATTCCTTGTAGCGGTATTAAAAAATCCGAAAAAAAAAAATGTGGAGTGTCCTTTAGTTATCATGTCATAAATGCCTCAATGTTTTTTATAATTCACCAATATTTTCTAAAAAATAAATTCATAGCTATCCAAGATTGCACTTTAACCAACTTTACTCCCTGATAAAATTTAACCTAAAACTTCGCTGAATGGGATGCCAGTTTTCAATTTTTCAGCAAGTCCCGAGACACAAATTTCACTCTGAATAATGGATCCAGAATTCCTTGGATTTTTCGGATTCCATAAAATTGAGGGCCCTGCCAGATGAGGATGGTCCACTCTTTTCAGGCTTGTTATTCAAGCTTCAAAGATTCCCGCCAAAAGAAACAGCTGCATCTAAATGTCAAAACAACTTTCGTCAGAAGACTTGAAACACTAAACTGTAAAAGTTTCAGTTTATCATGATTTGCAATTTGTGTTCAAATCGTTTGCTCTCTTCAACACAGTCAAGGGTTTTGACCTCAGAAACTGATCTTTCCACCTTGACATTTCTCCGAGGTCCACAGAAAACGGATGTTCCTTCACATCCAGTTGTCTGTAAGCCATGTTCTGAAAAAATCCGACTTGTCGCCTCCATTCAGTCTCAAGTTCAGAATCCCAATAGGAATACTGAACTTGATGAGGTAGATATCGAGGAAATGAACCAGATGTCGGCCTTCTATGCCGAGAACTCGGATTCTGATCCTGAATATGATCCGGCTTCTCAAGAGCGATTGCAGAAGAAAATCCCGATATCTCGTCCAAATGAAGTGCCGGATGATATTCCATATTTGATGTGCCAACTTTGTAGCTCCAGTTTGAGACGAGTTGCCAGTTTAAGGAGACATTATATTACTCAACATCATTATGATCCTGCCTTGGCTGAATTGTTGGAAAATGGAGATAGTTCTCATTGGGAACAGGATGGACCTCTTGATTGCCAGGAATGTAGCGAAGAATTTTCTAGTAAGCATTTGCTAATCAGGCACGCGTTACATTCACACACAGGAGATTTCCAGACCACTTTCAAGTGCCCTAGATGTGAGAAAGCATATCGCTATGAAAGAGACCTAAAAATTCATCAAGAACGTTTATGCAGCGGAATTTTAGGTTCAAACCAGGATTGTTCCCATTGTGGCAAGTCATATAATGTGATTAATCTGCAAACGCACGTATCTTTTGCACATAAATGTCGTTTTTGTGACAAGATCTTAGCCAACCGGCTTGAGAAGTGTTGCCACATGCGAGAAGAACACGCCAATGAATTAAAATTTGAATGCAAAGAGTGCAAGCAAAGCTTTGAATCTGATATTTATCTCAAGAGACATCAAAAGAACAAGCATGACATCCACGTTATCACTTGTCCAAGACCCAATTGTTCTGAGGTCTTTGTCAAAGGAAGTCTCAAAATGAAGAAACACCTCAAGAATTATCATAGTCCAGAAAATGAAGCCTTATTGGATTCGTACAAATACGCGTGTCCGGAATGTGGCAGAAAACTTCGCACTGATAGCCATTTAAGATCCCATTTGAGAAATAAGCACAATCCGGAGAAGAAAATGGTTGAATGTCCTTTCTGTGATCACAAATTGCCCCTGCAAAGACGATGTGACCTTTACCGTTATCACATCAAGCAAAATCACCCTGACCAGAAAGAAGAAATTGCCCGATACGAGCTCAGGCTTCAAAAGTGGAAGGAGGACTTCAGATTAAGGGCTCGTGTTCAGTGCTTCCTATGCCAATATTCAGCCAGCAAAATGTCCAATCTTCCTCGACATTATGCGGAAATGCACGATTACGATAAAAACCTCGCCGAAAAGAACGACATTGATCCGGATCATCCGGATGGAGCTTTATGCCCTGAATGCGGAGAACACTTCAATAATCGACATTCGCAAATCCGCCATTTGCTCAAAGTTCATTCCAAGAGTTCAGGGGAGCAATGTTTGTATTGTAGCAATCGATATCACCGTTTAGAGGAGCACATTGACCATCTACATCAGGAGGAAAAGGCCAAAACTTCTCAGTTGTGCCGTCGATGTCAACCTGAACAAAGGTTTGCTTCATTTGATGACCTTCTGAGACACACTCGGAGTTATCATCGAAAAAAGCCAGAACCTACAGTGGCTCCTGTAATTGATAAAGAGGTGAAGATCAAAAGGAAGCTTCATAAAGACCGATTGTGTGAGAACTGTGGCAAAACAGTCCCATCAGCATTTATGGCACGACACCGATCTGAATGTCCGAGGACTTTGGTGGAAGAAAATCGGTCTAAACGCTATGTGCCCGTCCATCTATCTGGAATCTGTCCCTTCTGCGACCTGAAATTTTCCGACCTTTTGGGCCATATTCGACATGCTCATTCCAAAGAACAAGCCTCAAAAGAAGTAGGTCAGACCAGAAAAACCATTTGCAGTTTGTGTCAGGAGAAATTTGGCAGTGTGCGTGAATTAGTGACACATCGACAGCTTCATCCAACCTTCAAGAAACACAAGTGTACCAAATGTAAAGCGGAATTTGCTTCAGTTAATGAGGTTCGATCACATCGGAAGGAACAATGTCCAAAGAACAAGAAGGCTAAGAAACGTGGTGAAGCTCCTCCAACCAATACATTGACTCTGTTGCAACAAATGGCTGATGGAGTGGATGTGGAAACCATGGTGGCTCCTAAAGCTAAAACTTTGGAATATGAAGGCCGTGGGACTGTCACTTGCCATATGTGTCCAAGGTCGTTCACATTGAAAAGCTTATTGAGACGACATTACATTAGTCAACATGACTACGACCCAAAAGCAATCGGTAACACCAATCTTCAAGGAGCCAAAGAAGCGGTCCAATGTCAGGAGTGCAATCAGAGTCTGCCTGGTCTTCATGAGAGAATAAAACATCAACTGGACTTTCATGCCACCGTATCAGGTCTAATCTGTCCGTATTGTAGTCGAAAGTTTAACCATTTGGATGCACATGCTAACAAGTATCACTTGTTAGAAATGCAATCGCCCATTCAAACATGCTCAACTTGCAAGCATAACTTTTCCTCGTATGAGGATCTGAAAGAGCATCGGCAACTCCATGAAGGAGGCAATAAACGTGTGGTTGAAATTCCAATGACTTTGAACTTGGCTCAATCCGAATCTGTGAGCTTGCACTCAAGAGTTGGGGCCCATCCTGAGATTGGAAATCGTGGTGGAATCAAATGCCAGTTGTGTAATGCCTTCAAGTTGAGGAAAGACCATTTGAAGCTGCATTACATCAAACATCATGGTTATGAGCCTAAAAGTACGAAAGGAAGTGAAACAGTACCTGGAGACGAAGTTTCTAACATGTCTGTGGGACAAGTCATCTCGTGCTCAACTTGTCTAGAATTCTTCGCGAATAACAATATGTTGATTCAACATTTACTCAAAGAGCATAGTCAGTATTCCGGTCAGATCTGTCCCTATTGTAAAGGTCACTTTCCTGAGCGATTCATTGACCTTCAAGCCCATGTGACAGCCAAGCATATTGATCAATTGACCGGATATAATGTCGTGAATGAGTGCAAGGTGTGCAAGAAGAAGTTCACTGGCTACGCAGAATTAAGGGATCACGTTCAAGGACATGGAGACAACTATAGGGATCCATATGGAAATCCTGAAATTTACAAAGAGAACTCGAAGAAGAAGAAACGAGCTAATGGAAAATTGATAACCATGGAAGCGAGATCAGAGCAAGAACCATCCACTTTTATGGATGCTCAAGATGATAACGCCCATGATGTATCTTTTCCATCGGGTCTTCTCGAGGATATCATTGAAACTTGTCCAGATCCAGAGGCTCAGACGGAAAAAATGGGCCCTCCTGACTTTTTGGAACGAAACACCGATACTATTTTGAGTAATCCTGGTGTGATGGCTGAAGAACCTAATCGGGATGAACTCTTTGATTTGTAACTCGAGAAATAAGGAGATATCCAAGCATTTCAGGTTCACACTTTTCATTTCAACATCTACACTTTTTGTTGTGCGGGGGTGCAATGCACAATCCTCCCCAAAGCAACAAAAGATTGCCCGATGACAAGAAATACTGGTTAAGCGGACGTTCTTCCATCACTTTTTGGCGAATGAGATCTTCATGGAGGTGGTGGGCGTGATCTTGAAACCCTGAAGAGCATCTCGAGCCCCCGTGGATTGGACTTCATTCTCAAACTCCACGAAAGCGATATCGTGACGTCCGGGAACCAATCGAACCTCTTTGAAACCGGGGAATTGGTTGAAAAGCATGGACAACATCATCTCATTGGTTTCCTCCGGCAAATTGGTCAAGAACAAGATCTGATTGGGAGGTGCCTCCAATACGGGACCAGAGGCTCCACCAGCCCCACCTCCTTGACGAACTGCCGCCTCTTTGGCTGCTCGTTTTTTAGCCTTTTTCGATTCAGCCCCGCCAGGACCGCCAGCGGGTCTCTTGGGACGTTCCGTAAAGGTTCCTTTGAGTTTGGCCACGGCGTCGGAATCGGTTTTAGCGTAGTTGATCCGCATGGGTTTGTCGTAGAATGGAAATCCTTGCATGGAACGCATGGCTTGAGTGGCCGAGTTGATATCTTTAAACACGACAAAGGCTTGACCGCGCATTTTGAGCGTTTTCAGGGCCACAATGTCCAAAATTTGGCCGAACTGCGAGAATATGGCGTAGAGGGATTTCTTTAAATCTGCAAGAGAAGAGGATGGAGGATAAAGAATTTGAATGAATTATGTGAAAGTCATGCAATTTTAAGTACCTATCATTTTGAATTAGAGTTCAAAGATTACTTGTTTTTTCAGAACTTTTCATGTAACTGCAGTTAAGTAATATGTATGCAAAACGTGGCAAAGGAATATTTAGGTGTTTTTTTAGCCCACCACAACCGTATTATCAATGTGGACAATATATTAAACCTGATCTAAGAGAGTTAAGTTACAGAAAGGTGAGTTTTTACAGTTATTAGGCAAATTTAAATATACATCGTTGCAAATGAATAAGCAAACGGAAAGTTATCTTACGAGCTGACGAAATTTCTATTTATATTTACCTTCTTTCTTGACCTTCTCATTCAGATTATTGATGTATATTGTGTGATTAGGGCGATTCTCCATGGTGAATGGTAAAAGCAATTTAGTACTTCACTTTTCTTTCAAGACGCCTATCATGGGTATGTGATCTCGAAGTGTTGCCGTGTTCTAGAATTAAAGACCAACTTTTTTGCGCTCTCGTCAATGTGATGGATGTGGTTGTGCCGGTTGTGGACAGTTCATGCCATCAAGAAAATGGAAAAAAGAATGAATAAAAAAACCTCAAACATTAGTGTTTGAAGAGGATTTATGAAGGGTGCAGGATTGGGAGCGATTGTTGGTTTTCAATGCTAAGGAATTTCTGGCATGCCTGTGAACGCAAACGTGAGACAACGTTTGTTGACGTTTGTTATTGGATGGGCAGAAAAATGCCGCCTCACTCACCGCCCAATCAGCCAAAAACTGTTCCGGCCCAACTCTGAAACAAGAACTTCTCGACTCATTTATTTTGGTTGCGTTTTTTAATGCCACTGCAAGGAATGGGATTCTCTGTAAATAACTAAATAACACACTTAAGAATTATCAATTATACTTTATCTGGTCTACCAACGATTTGTTGTTGCTGTTGAAAAAGCACAACAAAGCCACACTTCAATTGCCCTATTACACTCATCCATTGTTCTAGCATTTTACAAATGTAAATATTTGTAAACATTGCTGATATTAGTGTATTTGCCTTGTGACTGAGGATTCAAATAGTCAAATTGAGGTTTCTTGTGCCAATTATTTCAAAGAAAATACTATTTTGGTTGAGCATATTAATATTCATTCTCTTGAATTTCATTGCCTTTACAGTGAAATTGTTTTCATTGTATGCTTAAGCATAGACCACGGAACTTCATAGACCACGGAACTTCTGGACGGGTGACGGCCACGCAACCTTTCCACAGACGTCATGTCGCTCAGGAAGCAACGTTATTTAATTCAGACTTATGTTAGATCTTAACAACTTAGTTTTCTTTTCTCTAGCTTATTTCCAGTCTCCAAATCTCCCCTGTGAAGGATTTTCACAGTTTTGATACTGTTGTATTACTCATGCATGGATAGATAACTGAAAACATCAAATTTTAACATAGTTTTAACTTGACACAATCCAATTTGAATATATGTAAATATCCATTTAAATAATTCAGTTAGGTGATACTTCATGAAATATTTGGTATACCTTAATGTCACATTGTACCTGTAAGCAATTGTTGATAATATATATATATCTTGCACTTGATATGCCATACTTAAGTTTAATTTGTACCCCTTTGTACATTAATATGTCTCAACTGTACAAGCATTGAGGTAGCAAACTTAAAATCTGGCAACTGACCCCAAGAGATATTTAACTTCTTTCAATGTTCCCATTCCGGCATTTTTAAGATCTTTTCAATATATTTTATTAAATTTCCTTATTTGTAGTTCTATACATTCAATGGATAATTCACTTTCTTTCATCCTCTTGCCCATATTAAGTTCCATATCATGGGTTTCTCATTAGATTCACTCCTTTTAAAGGACTTCAAAAGCCTTAGGCTATAATTAATATAGCTTTCGCACAGTTGCATTGTATACTTAAAAAGTTGGATTAGGCACTTTAGGCTTATGCATGTAGAAAGGAAAGCACTACAAGAAACAGTATCAAATAAAAATTCTTTCTTTGGTGACTTTAACCATTGACCAAATGTACTTCTGTTGAAATTTTGGGCAAATATATGCCAAGACAAATATTCTGCTTTGAGCTTAAAAGATTCCCAGAATTATGCCTCACACAATGCAAACACTAAGATTTATCTTACTTGCTTGGTTCACTCACATTTAGAAAAAGTATATGAACGTTTGGTATGTGGCTGAATCACCAACAGAACAAGCCTTGCCATCGAGAAGAACTCACACCATGAACAATCTAGCAGTAGTTGAAACTTGACCGATTCCCAAAATAACTCTGGGTGAGGAGGTACTTGTTTCACTAAAGGTGTTGCACTATCAAAGGTGGGTGTGCCATCAGCCATAGACGGTAGCACTACAGCAGATGAAGGAGTATTGCCATGAGTCAAAAGATCTAAAAAACTTTAAAAACACACTTACAAAGCACTGCACAGATGAATTTATCACATTTCATCATGATTCTTCAAGATGTTTCAAATGTTGTGAGTGAGAAAGAACTGGCAAAACAAACAAGGGTGACTGAAAATTGTAGGCTTTCTAAAATTGTGATTTGGATCTTGCAAAAATAAGTAAGGCTCAAGTCATTTCTTCAAATAATAGAAACCTGCTATGAGCTTATAAATAGCAAAAAGAACTTAATACTCAAATTATAAAGAGATTTTGTTTTGTCATAAGATAAAATCATGCTGTCTGCTGGTCAATGATCTCGTCACCTTTTGAATGGCAGATGTGGCCAATCCTGCCCAATGAGAATTGGCTTGGGTTGCCTGAATGACGCATACTTTGAGACAGGCATTTTTTCCGATGCGGTTTCAGATCCGGTATTAAGGAATCCTTGGCTTAAGATACCTTTCTTGTACATTTGTTGCACTTCTGGACACTAGGAAGTACCAAATGCTTTCAATGTCAAAAAATTGCCCACATTTGAATATTTGAATATTCCTTGATTAAACTTCTCAAACTGCTTAATCTTATCTTGGTCCTCATTTTTGAAAAAAAATCGTCGGCATCTTTACTTCTTTAGCTTTGCCTAGCTTTGCCCTCAATCAAACCACAGAAGAACTACCCAAGAGTATTTTTTCTGCCTTAATCCTCCACCCCTTTCAAAGATCATTGGTCTTATCTTTTTATATCGCAGATCGAGACATACTTCGAAGTCACAGGTACAATTTTTCCATTGGCATGATAGGAGGCCTCCCCAAGAATTAGCGTCATAGTACATATGCGGTGTCGCAATTTGCCTCAAACTAAGATATAATACGTATCGTGTAACTGCACAATAAGTGCAGTCAAAAGCCATGGAAATGTCTAATCAAAAGTAAAAGTATTCTCATCTCAATACCCGGGATGAGGAATGATTGTAAATGCAATAACAATAGCAATGTAATTGATGAAGGGCTGGGCCTGGGTTTTTGCCTAGGCTATCCTTCCATAATGGAGCTATTTTTTTGTGTAAATGCAAATTTGATTCAGTCGTATCGCTCCTTAACTGTTGGCACTTTTGCATTTTAAGCGGTTTTTTTTTCGACGTTTCTAGTGTCCTATCTACTAATTACAAGTTCAAGCCTCTCAGCAACGCTTTCTGCGCTGTCCAAAGTGCGATGTCTAAATTTTGTTCATCTGTGGTCTAGATCCAACTTGGAGATCCTTTGAATAGCACCATTACCAACAACGAGAGACAGCACTATCTGGCTCTTTTTACCAGTATCTCCGTCTTCCCTTCCACATCTGTGAGGGCCCCACAACATTCAAGTCGAACAGCTGCAGACTGACAGCCTAGCACCGTCAACAGCTGAATACTTCAGCCTCACGGCCCAATTTCACTGAGCCGTAGTCAAAGCTAGCAGTAGTCGGCAGCTATTGGGTCGTTTCAGGTGTCTGAGGCTGTGAGCTACAGGAAGAGAATTAGATCG
>CM021313.1:4271643-4282006 GCA_010645155.1 Tigriopus japonicus
AAAATTCAGCATAACTCAAGCAAATGTGCCAAAATTGTAACATAAAGTCTTATTTACCGTAGCTAGACTATTTTTATATTGCTAGAACAAGTCAATGCAACATATTTTCCACGATTTCTTGAATTATGCCAAGTTTTGTCACTTTGCAAGTGCATGCACAGTGCTGGTTGGTCGTGACACTTGTCGACGCTCTTGCTGCATAAAAAAGCACAACAAAGCCACACTTCAATTGCCCTATTACACTCATCCATTGTTCTAGCATTTTACAAATGTAAATATTTGTAAACATTGCTGATATGAATGTATTTGCCTTGTGACTGAGGATTCAAACAGTCAAATTGAGGTTTCTTGTGCCAATTATTTCAAAGAAAATACTATTTTGGTTGAGCATACTAATATTCATTCTCTTGGATTTCATTGCCTTTACAGTGAAAGTGTTTTCATTGAATGCTTAAGATACCTTTCTTGTACATTTGTTGCACTTCTGGACACTAGGAAGTACCAAATGCTTTCAATGTCAAAAATTGCCCACATTTGAATATTTGAATATTCCTTGATTAAACTTCTCAAACTGCTTAATCTTATCTTGGTCCTCATTTTTGAAAAAAAAATCGTTGGCATCTTTAGCTTTGCCTAGCTTTGCCCTCAATCAAACCACAGAAGAACTACCCAAGAGTATTTTTTCTGCCTTTATCCTCCACCCCTTTCAAAGATCATTGGTCTTAAAGGTTAGATTACACTATTCTTTTTATATCGCAGATCGAGACATACTTCGAAGTCACAGGTACAATTTTTCCATTGGCATGATAGGAGGCCTCTCCAAGAATTAGCGTCATGGTACATCTGCGGTGTCGCAATTTGCCTCAAACTAAGATATAATACGTATCGTGTAACTGCACAATAAGTGCAGTCAAAAGCCATGGAAATGTCTAATCAGAAGTAAAAGTAGTCTCATCGCAATACCTGGGATGAGGAATGATTGTAAATGCAATAACAATAGCAATGTAATTGATGAAGGGCTGGGCCTGGGTTTTTGCTTAGGCTATCCTTCCATAATGGAGCTATTTTTTGTGTCAATGCAAATTTGATTCAGTCGTAATGCTCCTGAACTGTTGGCACTTTTGCATTTTAAGCGGTTTTTTTTCGACGTTTCTAGTGTCCTATCTATTAATTACAAGTTCAAGCCTCTCAGCAACGCTTTCTGCGCTGTCCAAAGTGCGATGTCTAAATTTTGTTCATCTGTGGTATCCAACTTGGAGATCCTTTGAATAGCACCATTACCAACAACGAGAGACAGCACTATCTGGCTCTTTTTACCAGTATCTCCTAGCGTCTCTAGTATCTCCGTCTTCCCTTCCACATCTGTGAGGGCCCCACAACATTCAAGTCGAACAGCTGCAGACTGACAGCCTAGAACCGTCAACAGCTGAATACTTCAGCCTCACGGCCCAATTTGACTGGGCCGTAGTCAAAGCTAGCAGTAGTCGGCAGCTATTGGGTCGTTTCAGGTGTCTGAGGCTGTGAGCTACAGGAAGAGAATTAGATCGAAGTTGAAAGGGGAGGATTCGCGATGAGTCCCTAAGATCAATAGCAACACGCCCATTCAGTCCAATACACCTCCTTTGTTTTATCCAAGCAAATCTCATCATGGTAAGTCGCGCCCGTAAAATGGCATTAGATCAGGCACGATTGTGCACCCCGGATCTACAAATGAGAAGGCGAAGAAAAAGAGTTTTAGCTTATGGGACCAGAGTTAGATTCAGATTATGTGTTTGAGGAGGAATCGTGCGTTGTTTCCGTTACAGAGTTTCTTCGGTCTGAGTTTCGGTGGCAATGCCGACATTGATATTCTCTTGGACGGCCAAGAGGAGCGGAAAATGGCCGAAATCAAGGATGAAAACGGCCGCAAAGAACGTCATTATCTGTATTTTGACGGTGAATCCGTCACCGGAAAGGTTAGTGAATCTTTTTCAAACGCGTAGTTGTGCCTCTAACAAGGACGGTTCCTGCACAGGTGAATATCACTTTGCATCGGAAAACGAACCGTCTTGAGCATCAGGGCATCAAAATCGAGTTTATCGGCCAAATCGAGTTGTATTACGATCGTGGCAACCATCTCGAGTTCCTTTCCCTGGTCAAACAGTTAGCCGGACCCGGTGATTTGACGCAAAACACGGCCTTTGATTTCGAATTTAACAAAGTGGAAAAACCTTACGAGTGCTACACCGGGGCCAATGTCCGACTCAGGTATGAATGGATGGGGTTTCCTTTAGAGATTGGCGTGTAACGGCGATAGGATTTGCTGTAGGTACTTTTTGCGTGTGACCGTGGTTCGACGATTGACTGATATGACGAAGGAAATGGACTTGTTGGTTCACACCTTGGCGACCTATCCCGAAATGAACAATCCCATTAAGATGGAAGTGGGCATTGAAGAATGCCTTCACATTGAATTTGAATACAATAAAAGCAAGTAAGTGATGAACTTTTCATGATTAAATACACAGTGTCAGGCCAAGGAAACTGACTTTCGGACTTCTTTTCAGATATCATTTAAAAGATGTGATTGTGGGCAAGATATATTTTCTTTTGGTTCGAATCAAGATTAAGCACATGGAAGTGACCATCATTAAACGTGAGACAACAGGATCTGGACCGAACACATTTAATGAGAATGAGAACATCGCCAAGTAAGAGTCCCCTTCCTAAATAAAAATTGGAATTCAAGTTTTGATTTTGATTCTTTTTAAAGATATGAAATCATGGATGGAGCCCCAGTTAAAGGCGAATCCATCCCCATCCGTGTGTTCTTGGCCGGTTATGATATTACGCCCACCATGCGGGATATCAACAAGAAGTTCTCGGTGAAATATTATCTGAATCTGGTCCTGGTTGATGAGGAAGAAAGGCGATACTTCAAGCAGCAGGTATTATCGCTTTGCCGAACCATCAAATCCATCTGAATTCCGTCATGATAAGGATGATTTTCTATTACAGGAAATCACATTATGGCGCAAAGGTGAACGAATGCGCAAGAACTTTCCCCCGAGTGCCAGTAATTCTGTTCATCAATTGCCTCATGCCATGGCACGTCATTCTGCTGGGGATATGCCCAGTCAGAACATCAGAACCGCCCCTACTCCTAGTGAGCCCAACACACCCATAACCGGTCCAAGCAGTGCAGCTGAGGGTGTGATGGGTGGTGTATATCATTCTCAGGGAGCATCTGCTCTTCCTGGTCCTCCGATTCATGAAGAACCCCAAGGTACTACTCCCATTCCAGAAGAACACCAACCTTCGGCACCATCGACGCCAGAGTCGGCGGAAGAAGCCCGTCTTGAAGAGCCTAACAACTCTCAAACCAGATCTGATGTCCCTGACGAACCTGTGGTCGCTGAGGGTAGTGCCGCTTCAATTTCACCCAAGGAAGCGGAACCGACACAACTACCCATCCCGCCTAAAGCGGAAAGTGTGGCAATCGAACCTGAATTAGAGAAACCCAAGGAGGACCAGCCCCCCCAACAGCTCAGTGAGGAATTGCAAAACGATGAAGGCCAACCATCATCCATCAATAACGATCCGTCAATGTCGCAGCCATCCCCAGATAAATTTAGGGAGAGTCCTCCTCCCATGATCGACGACGTGGACTTGAGTGGTGATAACAATGACATGGTTAATTCTGAGGAGGAGAACAGTAATTCTGTCGATGACATTATGGGCATTCCATCAAGTTCGAATTCTAAAGCCAAGGAAGACCCCGTCCCATCATGAAGCCATGTGCCCCACTCGGTCACGTATTTCACAACTTAGGTCATGTTCCGTTTCTCTCTTCAATGTCCCACCCTTGTTTTAGCACCAGTGTTCCAACCAACAGGCCCCCCACTTTCCGAATGAAAAATTATTGCCGTGCAGTATGGTTTTTCTGATAATTACACATTTCTTACCCGTTTTCCCCTATATAGCCCTACTGCTACGAGATGAAAAAAGTAAATGATTTTTATGGTTATTTTTAATAATTATGTTACTACGACGCATTATCTATCGGAATGAAAAAATAAGAGATTTTTAGACATGTTCATTCGCTTCATTTCTGTTCGCGATCAAATTTTAGCGCATACTTTTGGAACACTTTATTTTTTAACATTCAACAAGCATTCTAGTGCAATTCATAGGATAACATTGACATCACAGACAAGTTTGCAACAGTCCTATCTACCCACTTAGATGTAGACCACTCTCCACATGAGCAAACCTACTAAAGAAGACGCAATCAGTCCGGGCACCAAAGCTACCCGAAAGCTTCCATTGAGCAAATATCGCGTATTGAAATTATCTACAACATTGATCTTCCAACCCATGTATGGGTGGGTGAAACTCTGATAATATACCACATCCGGCCAAGTGACATTAGGTGTGACCTCCAGGATGGCTGGTTCACCTTCTTCGCACTCTAGCTCCAATGAATTGCGGTAACGTTCGAAAGTTAGGTAATTGTCGTCCAGTCTTCGATCCTCCCCAGGCCTGTGCTTCCAAAGACAGAGGCGCCCAGAAGCGGTAGTTCTGACCACTCCTCTCCTAGTAAACTCGACTCCAGCAAGGATTCGAACCTCATTCTTCTGCTCGTCAGAAAACCTCTCAAAGCCGCCGGTGGCGTCACTTGTAATGACGAAAGGGTGATAGTAATCAGGGGAATAGGGGTCGTTGCCGCCCTCAACTCTAAAGGCGTAAGTGAGCCCACGACGCAAATAAAGCTCTGGGGTCATGTAGCCGTTTATATACCAAGCCAGGCCCACTGATGGCAAACCTGTGGTGCCTGAATAGCCCTTGGCCAGACCTGAGGGACCTAAACGGGCATCGAAAGAGCGCAAGGTAGGATCGAAAATCCGGAATGGGCCCCAAATATCCTTCTTTGCCTTGTTACGGTTATCTTTAGTGAACGGTTTGCAGTTGTTTTGACTCTCCGTTCGCGCGAAATTGATCTTGACGTGTTGCTTGGGATAGGTGTGATGAAAACTGGGCTCCAAATTTCTGCCATTGCGAGCCAATCTCCCCAAAGCCCAGATTATGCTGGTTTCTCCATCTTCGTTTAGAGGCAGATCCCCAGGGTCCGATAAAGTGGCCAATGTTCTGCGGTAAGTGATAGTAGTGACCCCATCCTTTCTGGCGTGGGTTTGGATCTGATTGTTGTCATTGCCCTTGACCTCGTTGTCCCTGCATACTCCCCTTTTAACGCCCAAAACACCACTGCAAGGAGACTTTGCCGTGATATTGTAGTCATCCACCAGCCCCAAGTAACCATCAATATATGCAATGGCTGCATCGGCACCTAACATGACTGACTTTCCTTGTTCTCCCGACACCCCGAAGCCGATGTAATCATTCTCGTCAATCATCGCGGCCAATTCAATAGTGATGGAAGGGGCAAAAGTGGACCATGCAATTAGAAGATTAGAGTGAAGCATTTCGCAATTGGGCAAAGTAGTCTCATGATGCACAATGTCCACCAAAGAGGGTGGTACGTTGAGTCCGTCGGGAATGATCAAATGGCCAAGATCTCGCTTATTGGCCTTGTCATAGATGGCAAACCACCGAATATCAAAGACTGTGCTCTCTCCGGGTAATTGGAGGTAAACATCTTCTTGGTCGTATTTCCGCAATGGAGAAAAGTATCCAAGTTCGTCTGGTACCTGATGTCCTTTGGAAGAAGGCTGCGGTCCAATTCCTACCCAAAAGTAGACGTCGCCCCCTAGGCCATCGTAAGAAAATCCCTCCAACTTTATGGTCTTGGAATCCATCACCACGACGCTTTCGGCCCTGAAAATGGAAATTAAGTGAGATTAAGAACTATTCTTGTGCTTTTAAAGGATTTGTTTCATACCGAACTCCGTTGCTTCGACCAAAAATGTCGCTTAGGATTTGGTTTCCCGGTGGTTCAAAGTCCTCTGGTATGAAAACATCCCCAAAAGCATCATGAAGAGACAAGTCATAGACGGCAAACCACTTGATATCCGTCACTCGTTTCTTGTCCGGGAGGGTGATGGTTATGAGATCATTCAGGTACCTGAAGTAATTGGAATTTAATTCCATTCAGAATCAGGGGACAAGTCTTCAGTCTTCAAGGAATCTTAGTTTACCTTTTCAGAACATTGGTTCGCCCAGCTTCGTCTGGAACGATAAATCCTTGTGGTCCGGGTCTATTGGATCCGCCAGCCCAAAAAAAGGTGTCTTCACCATTTCCGTCATACACAAAATCCTTGATAAGGATTGTATATTCATCCACGGCATACACCTTTCCATTGACTTGGTGATGATAGGAGTTGAAGCTCCCAATGAACCTGCCTTGGTAACCTTCCTCCTCTTCTTCAAATCCAAATTGAGCCTTCACTACACCCAAAGCCAAAAGAGATGTCACACACCAGTTGAAAATGGCCTTTTTTCTCTTCATTTTAACACCGGAAATCGTTCAAAACCCAAAAATATCTGCCAAACTTGGCCTTAGCTGACAAGAAGAGGCCTGCATGGGTTGGTTCACTACGTTGATAGGTTGCTCCATCCACCAATCTCACTAAAGCTTCCAAGGTAATAATTGAAGGACACCAGGACAAGCTGGAAAGTGCTTCAGAGGAAAAGGGAGTAATAGTGGTACTTTTGCTCTAGCTATCAGGGCACCAAACCAACCTGATGCCTCTCTGCTGGCCTGGGAGTAGGACGGGTGGTGGTGGTCCAGCCCTTTTACAGGTAAATACCGTACAATGTATGTGGATTGTGGAAGCATGGAAGGTAGTTGGAATTTCGGAATGGAGCGAGAAGCGCGCCTTCAAGAACCACCGCAAAAAGCAAACGGGATTATTTTTCCGAAATAGACCTCGCTCATTTCTTCACTTGAATGCGGGAGCCTAAATCATCTTTTAGCAGGAAATCAGACCTGGATTGTGGTGTGTAAGACAAGTAGTTTATTTCTCTACGTTTAAAATGAGGGTAACTTTGATTAAATATGATTGGGTTTATCATTGACCACAAGACGATTCTCATAGTTTCGATGATACCCATTACTTGGTGGGATTGGATTGTCCTCATCACTCGAATGACTGGAGGCGAGTTGAATGCTTCTTCTATCCAAGTCTGATTCTGAGTCGGTGTAGTAACAATTGTAAATGTCTTTCGTCCCCGATTTTTTCTGAGAAGTGGTAGAATATGATGTGGTTGAAGCCACTGAAATATTTCGACTTAGATTGTCCATAGCGGACACTTCTGAGACGGGGTGATGATGGGGTTGAGTATAAATTAGAGCCGATTTCACGGCTCCACTTGATTTTGAAGCCGGTGAATTGCGGCTCGAATTTCTGGCCACGGCTTGAGACTCATAATAGACAAAACCGTAAGCCACGAACACGGCAATTATCACAGATATGATTTGAAAACTAATTGAGGTAACACTATTTGACAAACTCCCCTGGTTGAGCAGGAGCAAAGAGCTAACATGGAAGGCAGTAACAAGAGGAATGAGACCAAGATTGACAAAGAAACGCCTTCGAATGACATGAAAGTCACTCATGCCTTTCGTGGTGTTCACCACTGTGCGAATATTCTTCATGGTGCATATGATGGAGAAGAACACCAAGAGAATTTCAGGACCAAGCATAGCCCACATGGCGGCTCCTGTGAAGTCAAACCAACAAAACTGAGCACTATGGTAACTTCTACCGGTCACGCCCATGGTGAGAAGAACTGCAATGGCTGGAGCACCCAAACCAATGGCGTAGTAAAATGGCATTAACCCTCGATTGATATCCCTGAGCTCTGTGATCATGCGGTAGATGTGCAGTGAGTTGATGAAGGTCCAAGTAAACATGGCGATACTCGTGTAATGGAACACGATAGCCACGAGCTTGCATAAGCTCATACTTTCGGATAAAACGTCATTGTACACAAGAGCCAGGATGAATGCAACTTGAAATATCAGAATGTTGGTGATGATGTTGATGGCAATGTGAGTTGTGTTCAGCGTTCGAGAGCCGAAGAATACCAAGTAGATGAGAGACAACACAAGTAGGAGGATGGAAATCCCTGAAACCACGAGGAATTGAATGCCTTCCTGCTCATAAGTGAAAAATATCTTTCCTTTCATGAGATGCTCCTCCACAACAACTATCACTTCTTTGTGAGGGCTGCAGAGACAATGAACGGTAGAAAACCCCTTGGAATCAACGTCCTCAACGCTTGTCTCGCATGGAAGGGAGTTCCAAACGCGTAGTTCTTCTTCCCATAGAGCACAATGAAGCTGATTCCTCTCAAATCCCTTTTTGCCCTTGAAAATATGATGAATTGTCCCATCATTGTCGAGGTTGTTGATCAGTCGGACAAACGAGATGATGTTTGAGAAGTAGGTGAGATGAGAGTCTCGGCGAATAGATGGCATCATAACATCTTTGGTTAAGATGGTTTGGTTCAAAGGCAACACAGTGGTGAATTGATAGGAGCTATGGTTATTTGGGATGCAGTAGTAGGTCTTCCAGTCCCCCCACGAATATCCCATGTTAGATTGGCCTACATAAGGTGAGTGGTCTTGATCTTGAAGGTCGCAACTGGCCGCCTTGTCCAGGGCAAATATGAGATTGGACTGAATAATCTTAGTAGGTTTAGTTAAAGTGTCTTCCATGGTTTTGGCCAATTTGGTTCCATATTCATTGAGAACCAAAATCGTCTTCACATAATCAGCCGTGTGGGTTTGATGGCTGAGCACCCAGGCAAATATTTCAATCAAATTATCCAAGAAGTCTCGATCTCGTCGATGACCCAATTGAAAACCTGTGAGCTTCTTCTCTCTAGCCATGATCTTCTCCAGCATAGAAAAAACGATTTCAATATCATTCTGAAAGATTTTCTTTGGTGGCTCTGGGATGGCGTCCTTCAAGGTGTGTATGAATATTGTAGAGTCGTTAATGGTAGTCATTCCAGTGAGCTTAAGTAACGCACGGTGTGTACAGCCTCTGAAGTCCGGTTCCATCCAACCAGAAGTGGAACAGTTCCTCACAACTTTTCCATGAGATGATTCAGGACAAGCCTCTTGGGCCCCACCTCCAAACTCTGTTCTCTCCCATCGGATTCCGTCCCTCCTTTCACTAGGACAAGAGCCATAAACTGCTGCGCAACCAGTGGCTGCAAGCTCAGCAAACTGATTGGCGCACGTGTTGCATTGGCGACCAATTATTCCATTTTTGCATTGACATTGGCCTGTGTTGGAGTCGCAAGCACTTGAGATCGAACCGAGGCTGCTGCAGTCACAGGGAAGACAAATGTCATCAGCCACAGAGTAGAAATGGAACTCCTTGCATTGACATGCCCCTGTCAAGGAGTTGCAAGTTTCGTTGAAACCTTTTGAGGTCTCACAGTTGCAGGGACCACACACAGGGGTTCCCCACCAATGCCTGGGACAAACTGACTGAACAAAGGTTGGAAAGCAATACTTGTCCAATTTCGTGTCCCGGGTTGAGGTGCAAAGACACTTGTACCCATCGTTGTCCTCCAGACATGTGCTGGATTCGTGGCATAACTCCAAGGAGCAATAGGAAGTACACTGTCCTTCCATTTCCAGGGAACATTTGCCCAAATCAGCGTGAAGAGGAGTCATGGAGCACTCGGTGAGGTTTTCTTGTCGAATAATTTTCAGGTTGCTCTCGTGTTGTCCCATAATGGTTAAATCCTAGAATGAAGAAATGTTTAGAATTCTTTTTAAAGGAAATACATTGGCTTACTGGTTTAGTTGTTTTACTTACCCTAACACATCCGGTGATGAAGTTTTGCAAGGGCATTGCATTGACCACCGTTGTCACAAGCTTCCCTTCAACGCTTGCTTCAGTCTTGATTGTTTGTTCCAAGGCACCATAATCCAAGTTGACCCAAATCTCGTTCCGCATCCACTTAACCTCAAGATTATGCCAAAATCCATCATTCACCTTGTCTTGAAGTTTGAGCATGGTGTTTCCGCCAAAGTCGTAAAACACATGTCCGTCAACCAATTTTAATAGAGAGATCACGTTCTTGTCCATATTAACTTGGAGCAACTTGGCGGTTCCAGATTTGGTCTTGAATGACACAGAATGATGCCACGGGTATTTGATGGGTTCAGATCCAATCTCGTATTGAAGTCCGGAATTCCGAATGAGGCCATAGGATTTTGCTGGGATCTTGGAACACTCCTTTCCTGTGTATCCGTCCTGACATTGACAGTTGAAACCATTCCAACGATTGGAACAAACCCCCTCGTTTTGACATGGATTCGAGGCACAAAAATCCTTCTTTTGAAGGCAACCTTTGGAAACTCGCTGTCCCAAGAGAGCTGAATCCATTGGGACAGGCACAT
>CM021313.1:4282100-4304589 GCA_010645155.1 Tigriopus japonicus
TATCCGTCCTGACATTGACAGTTGAAACCATTCCAACGATTGGAACAAACCCCCTCGTTTTGACATGGATTCGACGCACAAAAATCCTTCTTTTGAAGGCAACCTTTGGAAACTCGCTGTCCCAAGAGAGCTGAATCCATTGGGACAGGCACATCATCAATGAAAATGTCTCGAATACAACCGTTGAAAAAAATCGTGCTTGTCTTGGATGAGATCCATAAAGGTAGTCCTCCCATCATGAGGGGACCATTGAGATCAAGGAACTTGGGACAATGATTCAAGAAAGATCCACACTTGAGTAAACTTTGGTCAGGGTTGGTAGCATTGGTGCATTGAGCTTTGTTGGTAATCTTGGATCCGTATTTGGTAAATAACTTAGTGTCGCAATCGTTAATAGAGATTCTCGCGTTTCCAGAACTGTACTGAACCTCAACCTGATGGAACTTGCCATTCGAAAATCCAAACTCTGAAGTAAGTGAGACGGATCGCTTGAAATTGCCAGTAGAGAATTGAAAGTAGAGGATGTCGTCAAACAATTCCAATTTGATGAAATCGTCGTTGTCAGTCAGTCGGCCATTGTAAAACAAGAGACCACTCTTGAACAAAGTGGCAAAACTGAGCGAAATTTTGAACTCCACTCTGTTGGTAATTCCCGGGAATGCTAAATAAGATCCATTTTGGAACCCTCGCGAATTATCCACAGAACCTGAGCAGGCCTTGGCCCTCGCAGTGATATTTCGACATTCCTCGGAACACGTGTCACAATTCAGATCTGGAGGAAGATCCTCTTCTTCGCAATTTTGCCCTTGAAATCCGCTGGGACAATCGCAATAATAGCCTGATTCTGTTGCAGAGCAGATTCCACCATTTTGACAAGGGCTCGAATAACAGAGGTCGATTTTGGTGTCACAAGTATACCTCGTTGTCAAACCAGTGAAGCCAGAGGGACAGAAGCAAGAATATGTCAACAAAGTTTCTATGGATCTGAAGCGCACATTGGGTTCTTCAAAGATCTCCAAAGTGCTGCCAAACTTTGGCACTGTGACACAATGTTCAAAGTTCAAACATGGTTCTTTGACACATACATCGTCAGAAAAGGGTAAGATGTCGAGTCGGGAAATTTGTTGGAAAATACCCATCTGAAGGTAGATCATTTGCTTAATAACACTAGGAGGTATGTAAACATCCTTGAAATGGGACTCTTGTCGAATGCTGAATGTGGCATTAACCACGTGACTGTCTTCTTGAGTGCCTTTGATCCCCAAAAGAACCACATCCTCTTTCTTGCATGAAACCGTGATAACCAAGGCTTCTTTGAAGTGCTCCATATAGATATTGAGAAAGTTTTGGATGGTGACATTAACCACCTGGAGAGTAACTGAATTAGCCAACATGCTATCAGTGATGCGGTTCATTTGAAAGAACAACGTGGCTCTGGCATCATTTTGACCATCTGACACCATGACTCCAATCTCATTGACGATATCGATGTTAGTTTGGATTTGAGGTGAGAGGCGAATTTCCCCTGTGAACTCGTCGAGAACCAACAATTTGGCGTTGTTCCCAGAGGTAATGGTATACTTCAATTCCGAAGTTGGATCAGGGTCATGGGCTGGGATCTTGCCAAGGCTTTCGAAAGAGTACTCATTGTCCTTCAGATTGTAGACTAAATGGAAGTCTCTGAGCTCGGGTTCATTGTCGTTGATATCATCAAGAAGGATTGTGACTGTGGTATCGGTCTGTAAGGGTGGAGATTCGGCCCTAATCCCAATCTTGAATTCTCTTCGATCCAATTCATAATCAAAGTCCCGCTTGGCAAACAAAGAGATGCCCCCACTACGATCAAAGTCGTCAAGATAGAAAAACTCGCTATCAGGGGAACTTAACATGAAAAACGAAATTTGAGCGTTCTCAGAACTGTCGGGATCATTAACAAAGATCTTTCCAATTTTGGTGCCATATGGGGAATTCTCTGCCAGATGGAAAATCAATGAGTCGTTCGAAAACACGGGAGGGTTGTCGTTGATATCCATGACATCAATCGTGATGGCAATTTGCGAGGTCTTCTTGGGTTCACCACCATCCATGGCCAGAATAGTGAGATTGTAAGAAGCAACTTGTTCCCGATCCAACATTTGATTGGAACGAACGTCGCCTGAATGTGGATCAATCACAAAATCTGACACATCTTCAGCGAAAAAGAAGGACACTTCACCATTGCCATTTTCGTCAGGATCGTCAGCTTGAACTCGAAGGATTTTGGTGCCAACTGGAGCATTTTCCAAAAGAGAGCCAGAATAACTTTGTTTGCGAAAGATCGGTGCATTGTCGTTCACATCAATAACAGAGATTTCCACATCAGTGGAATCCTGTTGAGGAGGATTTCCTTGATCCGAAGCAACAACTGTGAACACGTGGGTAGATTTTGATTCGCGATCCAGTTTTTCAGTAATCACTATCGCTCCCGACGTGGAATCAATGCTAAAGTATCTGTTCGGAGACTTCAATCGATACTTAATTGCAGCATTTTCTCCAAAATCTTTATCTGACGCATAAACCATGAGTACAGTTGATCCCACTGGAGTATCTTCAAAAACGTCCGAAAAATAGGGAGTCTTTTCAAATCTTGGTGCATGATTATTAGCATCTTTGATGTCGATGATGACCATGCATGTTCCAAATCTGCCGCCTTCGTCAACGGCATTTACGGTCAAGATATACTTGTTTTCTTGCTGGAAGTCCAATGGTTGAGCCACTGACAAGATTCCAAAGTTGTCTTTGGTCGAAAGAGTGAATCGGTTCCTCTTGTTTCCACTCACTAACTCATATCGCAAAATGGAATCTTCGTCCGTGTCCAAAGCCTTCAACATCAAAATGGTCTTGCCAATGCTGGTCGTTTCAGTGATTGACAGGGTGTACTCTTTTTGTTCAAATCTAGGATCGTTGTCATTAGCGTCAATGACGTCTATTAGAATGGCAGCTGTGGCTGTCATAGGTGGAATTCCATCATCTTGGGCCTCAATATCTAGGTGAAAATTTTGGCGCTTCTCTCTATCCAATTTTCGATCAGTGACCAACCATCCACTTTTTGGCTCAATGACGAATGGAACATCGCCAATGTTGGAAATAGAGTACTTGATCTCGGCATTATTCCCTTGATCAGGATCAAAAGCCTTGATTTGGATCAATGAGAAACCAGCTGGAGCATTCTCAGAAATGCTTTGATAGTATTCACCGGTTGGAAATAATGGAGGGTTGTCGTTCACGTCCATGACATGGACAACGGCGTTAGTAGTATTGGACTTGGGTGGATTACCAGAGTCTTGGGCTCGAATGAGAAGGTTGTACTTGGTGAGACCTTCTCGATCTAAAGGACCCGAGAGAAAGATGGCCCCGTTCTCAGGGTCAATCTTGAAGTTTCCATGGTTATTGCCTCCAATAATGGAGTATTTCAGGTCGGCATTCTTCCCTGAGTCCATGTCTCGAGCCAACACTTTGCCGATGGATGGATTATCGTCAAAGGTCTGGTTCTCAAAGACATCGAAAGAATAATCATCCTGATCAAAGATCGGAAAATTGTCGTTATCGTCTAGGACGTTCAATAAAAGCTTTGCTGAGGCAACTTGAACGTCCCCAGGATCTTTGGCATTGTCCTTGGCATAAATGGTAAGAATATGCTCAAATTTGACCTCGTGGTCTAAAGGTGACCTCAGAGTCAGGACCCCTGTTGCCGAATCGACCTTAAACAAATGGTCAGAACCAGCTCCACTGAGGATGCTATAAGAGACCCTTCCGTTGTCCCCCTGATCCAGATCTGTGGCCAGGAACGTTAAGATCGGAGTACCTACGGCTGTACTTTCGTGAACGGATACGTTGTAATAATCCGACTCAAACACCGGCGGGTTATCATTAACGTCAAGAACATCGATCGTTAAAGTAGTCGAGGCTGTTCTTTCTCCACTTTTGGCGATGATGGAAAGCTGATGGCTGGCCATGAATTCGCGGTCCAAAACCGCACAAGTCATAATGGATCCATTGTTAGGGATCACTTTGAAGAATTGTGCCGACCGACTATCCTTCATGGTGAGCATCTCGTACACAACATTTCCCCCAACGGCATCTTGCACGTGAAGAGTGAGTAACAAAGCATTCTGGGCCACATTTTCCAGCACTGACACTTGGTAGGCGTCCTGAGTAAACTTCAGGCCTTGTAGTAGGGCAAATTGCGCCAGAAGTGTCGCCACTAACACACTGGCTTTGGTCTTGACCATTTTGTCAAGGCCGGATCATTACACTGCTTTCCAATTGGCAAATATTGTCCCTAACAATGGTGTCGAACTTTTAACTTTGTTGCTCGCCAAAGGCACAAGGGGTTGTGAGGGGTTCAGGCAGTTTTGGGCGGAGTAGGTGGAAGGTGGTGGCTTGTAGAGCTTCTTTCTTAGTTTTTACCCGAGTGAGATCTTCACCTGCCGTGCTCTTTTACCTGGCCTCTCGCTCTTTCTATCCAAGCCAAGCCACTATACAACCACCTTACCAACATCTTTGCCAGCAAGTCCATTGAGGGCAGAAAGGTGGACGGATAGTACTGGCACCACTACCAATTTGGCATTCTCACAGCTTCCCTCGGCTTTGCTTGGTTAGTTAACATGTAAGGAGGGAGAGGATGTGAAGAGTGGCACCTTCCTTGGCACATCGCACTAGACAAATCCATTTCTCCCACATCTTTGATTATAGTGTCCAGGAGAGATAGCAGGCGCCCACGTTTGGTTGGTTGACAATGCTGGATTTGAGAGAAGGGAGTACAGGCTCCACCATGGTTTTGAGCTTGAGCGAGTGGTGATGCCA
The DNA here is from genome assembly GCA_010645155.1 of Tigriopus japonicus. Taxonomy (NCBI): domain Eukaryota; kingdom Metazoa; phylum Arthropoda; class Copepoda; order Harpacticoida; family Harpacticidae; genus Tigriopus; species Tigriopus japonicus. The sequence continues at coordinate 4,286,946 of CM021313.1, forward strand.
ACGAAAGGTGGTTGTGAGTGAAATGCCATTCACCCCGAATCGAAGATCGAATGAGAGAATTGGACGACTCATTAGCCTCACAAAGGCACAAAGGGAGTCCAGTTACTCTGTGTGGAAATCTTTCGCTTGCTCAACCATGGAGAATTATTCAAATGAACTCGAACTCGAAGCTACATTTGATTTGGATTCTTCCTCTGATTCATTGGACAACGGATGGCCATTTCGAGCCTCATTCCCACGGATTTCTGGCGCTTCCAGATCGCATGATTCAACAACTATGCCGGTTGCGAAGTTCCTTCATGAACTCGCCAAAGCTCAACGGCCAAACGTCATTGGCACCTCGAGAAGGATGATGATGAATCTGTGGAAAAACTAAATACTAATGAAAATCTCTAAGTTGAACGCAGCTGAACAAATCATCCGTGACAAATCACGCAGCGTAAAGATCTGAAGATTGTGGCGTGAAATGACGGAGAAATTTCTCAAATGAACTTGCAACATGAGCTAACGAGATACACTCAAGGGAAAAGAGGGTCTTGAACTGTTTTTCCTCCAACCTTGAGTTCACCTGTTCCACTCAATGTTTTAAAGGCCATCCAACTCGCGTTCCTTGTCCAGACACGAAGTCTGTCTTGTCAGATTAGAGCTTAGTTTTTCGGCGACTTCAAGAGACCGCTTTGAAAGCTTTTGAGGATCAAGATTACTATTCGTTTTATTCTTCGAGTTGAGTTGCTCTAGAAGTGTCCGTTCAAAGAATTTATCGATTTGATTCGCTTTATTTACGACATAGAGATTTAAGCATCGTCATGGTGGCTGATTAAAAACAAGATAGACACATTGTTCCGTCCGACATTCAAGGAATATGGGTCATGGAAACCTGAAAGATAGGTGGTCAAGCTTTCAAATAGAGTACATTCCTAATTTCTCATTATGAGGACTGGTCCATTGAGCTACTATATGCGAAGGGAGGGACGTACGAAAATCATAATGCGTCGAGGATTAAGAACATACAATTCATTAATGATGGGACGAGAGCGTTTTCGGGCGAAATTTCTGTTTTTGTTTCAGTTATTCCTACCCGAAACCAAAAGCAGACATAAAGAATAGAGTTTGACAGCATTTTAAAGATGTCTAGATTCAAAAAGCTCTTTTTATTTGTTTTTTTTTTAGAATTAATGATTATTCAACATAACAAATGAGCAATATCAGGCGATTTGTGCATGCCCATAATTTTGCAGTCAACTGCTTTCGATTTTGTTTCGGCTGGGACCCGTTTCTGTCCATCATTATAATTAATTATGCTATATTAGAGTCAAATTTTAGCATAAGGGACGACAGGTCAAGTTAGTGAACCTTAAAAGAAGACAAAAAATGTTTACGTAATCTATGATTTTTTGTACGATGAATGACAATAGGTCACCTACTGGACTCGTTTATTCCAATAAAAGTTTTAATGGACCGACGATCCTAAAAAGGAGACCTCTCATTAATCAGAGCAAACCAAAAAAATGGGATAATCATTTTACTAGAAAATGAGGTTTTGCCAACAAAAACATTTTTTTCACAATTTCCTTTCGATTTCCACCGATAGTAATCTAACCGGGAGGAGACGTGGTGTCGTGTTTAGCGCAGTTTCCTATAGTAAGAGAGGTCCCAGGTTCGATTCTCCTCCCCGACCTTTCTCAAGGAAACTTTTAGACGTTAATTCACACCCACAGACGGAGAACCATGCTGATACCGGACATAAGAATGCCTATCGGAACAATTTGGACGATGTGATGGCTGGCTTTGCTGGCCGGGCGAGGCTCAACCCTCCGACCCTAGCACCAACACTCCAAAAAAAAAAACCGTTTGTTTCTTTTACTATTTCAGCGCTTTTCTTCACTTGTGCCACATAAATCATTGGCTTTTTTTTAAACTCGAGCCATAAACTTGAACCAAAATTACTTTCTCCACAAATGCCTCATAAAAAACAAAAAAAACAAAGCAGGGATATTTCGCTTAACGCCACCAAAGAATGCAAAGTTAATCTGCCAAAAAGATATTAAAAAAGAGAGAGTTGACACAAGCAAAAACAGGCACAAAAATTAGAAGAGTTCGCGCGTGACATTCATTAGTCCCACTTAAAACAAAGGCATGGGAGGGAAAGAAAAAAGACTAAACAAAAAATTGACAAGGCACATTGAAATTATGTTTTCAATGACATTTTACTGATTTTGTCAATCGTACAGTACGTTAAGTAAAAAAATCTCCTTGTATCACATTTTGATCAATTTCTGATGTTTTTGTAAATGCTTTCACAAACTATTTCCATTTTCTTTCTTTGCTATTTGCAGGAACTGGAGTAAAACATTCATGCACTTAGCCTTGTATTAAAGTGAAACTGCCATCAAGTGTTGACGTAATATATTATTCATTTGCGGTGTCTTTTTTGAGAGACGTGTTGGACTTTTGAAGAGGTGACGCAAACTGAAAAAGGTTGTTGTATCTTAGTTTTTGGCACGGTTGCCGTCAACTCAAATTTTATCTCCAACACTTACTACTGAATAGTTCGTGAAGAACTAAAACAAAGGTTAATTTCTTTCATCATGTTCCCAAGCCAAAAATGCTGAATTTGAAACCAGATTTGTTCCGGTATCGAACTAGAAATGACAAAATAAAAGATGATATAATTAAGTCAACAATCGTTTCTCGGTTTCAGTGTAGGCAAAGATTGATCAACCCAAATTTAAACAATTGAGAGATCCAGATAACAAACTGAAGTAAAATTGATTGGGGGAGTTCAGTTTTAGCTAAAACACGAAGCACGAAAATCAGTGATTCCAGTGCTTCTTGGCTAAAAGAACAATCTTTCAAAATAAGCCTACGTTTTATCTTTTGCTGATTGAATATTCTTGTGGTACTTGGCTTAGTGAATTGTCCCATTAGCAATTACCGGGTGTTTGGATGAAATCTGGACGCTAACATGTACAATTTAAGAAACGTGTATTTCAGGAACTTGGCAATAAACATAACTGGAACTTTGACAAAATATTAACTCAACTTTGTAGAACTCTGTATTTAACGTAGCTACCCTCTGTCGTGAAAATGCCCTCATTAAGGCCTTGCACATATTGACAGTATTATTCTCGTCCATGGCAGCCCTGTGCATATTCATGGTGCCCTTTGGGCATCGACATTTGGAGGCCTAACGCAGAAGGCCTTGCTCTCAATTTGCAGCCAGGAGGCATGGTCCAGAGGGTTGGTTGTGGGAGAGTAGGGAGGCCGCAATGTCTGTTTTTACAAGCTTCAGATTATTCAGGAGTCCTTGGCAACGAAGGAGATGGATTTTCTGATGGCTGGTGTCATTTTTTTCACTTCCAGCTATTCTTTCAAAAGCTTTTTTTTCCTTTCACGGCATAAATTGTGTGGCGTTGCACCTTCACTTGCTCAGAGATCTCTGCTGATGATTTTCCAGCATCGAGAAGTGCATGGATCCAAATTCAATTGTCAAGCTCCATCTTGATTTATTCAACTTACTTTTTGTTTTCTATTTGTGAATGTAGCAGACCGGGAGGCCTTTGGTACAATTTGCAATGGTCAAAGTTTCACTACACGAAGCCTCTTACCTCTGTTGTGACAGCACTTTAAATTAGTGCTCCGATTTCATCCTGACACCCGGTTATGGGAAGTGTGATGATTACTTGATTTTCAGTGTTAACCTACTTAATCTACCAATTGATTTTTAGTTGGATATTGTCATGTTACGAGTGCTTCTTCAGAGATAAAGAGTATTTTAATCTTGTATGTTTTAGCGAGCAGGTAATTGGCATTAATTTCATTTTTAAGTAATTAAAGGGACAAAGTTGGCAAATAGATGGGAAGAGAAAGGTCCTTCCTAAGATTGAAACACCGCCAACTTTCTTGGCACAAAGTTTTCTTACTCAAACCACTCTCTTAATAAAGCAAGGAGACACAAGCAATATTCCAGATTGCAAGCTGCACCAATTGATATTCAATGGTGATATTCACCAGATACAAAAAGAGTAGTAGCAAGGACATTTAAGGTCGTGATAAATTTGTTTCTTTAAAATCCTTTTTGAGCTGTTTCTATTTACTATAAGTAAGTAAATTTCTGTTACTATGATTTTAATTAAATCAAAATGGCGCCTACTTTAGACTAAAATGAAACAATTCTTTAAAAATTTAAATTTCAAATCCTTAGAAACAAAAACATCCGGATCTCCCGTCTTCCTCAGAGCTCACTTTTATTGAAGTTTCAATAAGGTCTAATGACAAGAATCAGATGAAAGGTAAAAATTCATAATTAGCTAATTTTGATAGTATCACTTGAAGTTCGTTGGAAAAAGTAATGAATTGAAAATACACATGCACAAAACATTGAATAGCTCTTTTTATCAAAATTTCTTTTTACGAAAATGTGACTTTTCTTGTCTGCTTTTGTGTGGCGCACCCTGTATGAAATAAAAAAATCATTGAAAAAGTACAAAACAATTTTTTTGTCACATTGATCATGAAGCTTAGCTCCCCTGGACCTTTTTCTAGGCTAATGAAGTATTCTTCATTTCGGGGTTGTATCTTATTTTTCCCAATTGCTTTACAAACCAGTTATTTTTCTTTCAAAGATTTCAACAAATCTTCATCGACATCTATCTACGTCATAAATGATTTGGCTTAAAAAAAATACTTTTAATTCCATTGTTTTCCTCAAAGTGGTACCACCTATTGAACGATTTTAAACCATCACTCGGAAGATAACAGAATATTACTTGATGACTTCTACCCAACCCGAGGACATTTCAGGCAATAATTGCTTGTTTCTGCCGCAAAGTACTCTCAGAAAACTCCTATCCTATTTGACATTTGGCCTTGATGTGTTTTAGATGTTCAAGAGTCAAAAGACCCAGATTCTCTCCACCCCTCATGAGAAAGTTCAGGGACACATTAAGCGTTGAAACGCTTTTCAGACCCTTCAGTGAGCACAGGGTAACTTGGCCACGTGTGTGAGCTATTACGTCTACTTAATCTACTACTATTCTGCATCTTTGGGCGAGCTTTTAATGTAGTCCATGAACCAGCCTGTATCTACTTTACACTGCATTTCAAAAAGCAAACACAAAGATGGCCAGTTGTGTTGCACCTCCAGTCAGTCAATCTTAGGTGATGATATTTCAGTGAAGTGCTCACCATTTCTTTCCTTATAACAAAGGTAAGGCGGATTATTTTTCCTCTGTAGAGTGTATATTTCGAAATGCTTTACCGTTTGAAGTAACTTCTACTACTACATATTGTGATATTCTGGCATGCTTTCGAATTTTTCCTCTTTAGGAACAACTTGGGACTGGGGTGGGACAGCTGCAAAGTCGGCGATTATTCCCATTTCATACATTTTCTCATCGGTGACAAACTCGTTGATGGAAGGCGCCTGGCCTCTCACCTTGCCATGGACTTTTTTCTCGTGAGCATAGAGATTGCACAAGTCATTGAAATCAGATTTACAGTTCTCATAGCGACACACAAATGGTCGGCTACGAATATGAGTATTCATAAGATGGTATTTGAGCTTGGGTTTCTCCACAAAAGCTTTCCCACATTCTCGACACTTGAACGGACGATCTTGATCCGAGCCATGAGCCCTTTTCCAATGGGTCTTCAGGGCTTGCTGAGTGGAGCAAGCTACGGTGCATTGGTCGCATCGATAGAGGACCCGCTCTTGATGCTTGGTTCGAATATGGTAATACAATTTAGAAACGCCAACAAAAGTGGCCCCACAATCCTTACAAGTGGCGGTTTCATGCACCATCTTCTTGTGGGAAAACATGCGGAACGAGTTGGGCAGGACCTTGCCACATATGTCGCACATGAAACCTTTATGGTAAGTAGCAATGTGCTTGGCGACAGCTTTGGCAGAGCCCAACATGGAACAATGAGGACATTGCTCCACTTTCCACTTGGCGTGAACCACAAAATAGTGATTCCGCTTTTCTTTGGGATTCTTGAATTCTATGCCGCAATCACATTGGAACATTTCGGCTTTGTGGTCTCGCATATGCATAGACCGTTTGGTGAAGTGAGCATTTTCTGTAATGGTTTTGCCACAGATTTCACAAGTAAATGTGGGAAGAGGCCGTGGCAGAGGCTCATTACTGGCTAAGAGTTTCTCTGCCGTCCGCTTTTTATAAGCCACTCTGGCCATTTGGAAATGAGTATCAGTGATGTGTTTGCTGTGAGGAAATTTAGTGGACTTCATTCCTCCTGTCCAAATCAGGCTCAAGGCCTTCATGAGAAAGGTGGCAATATTGGCGGGTGTGTCCTCCATGACTTCCAGTTTTCTGACTTCCACGGCGTGGTCATAAATGCCCAAAATTACTAATTCTTGGTAGGTAATAGGCTCATTCGATATGTGCATGATCCAATTCTCATATGGCAAGTCAATATTAGTTTGACTGGGGAGAGGGCTTTTGAATGCTTCAACAATTTCATGCTCTTGCAACATGGACTCGAGGTCATCGCGGGTACACTTATTCATCAGCACCTTTTGAAGGTCCGACATGTTGTTGAATTGGTCGCGCTTTTTGGCGCCAAAATCTTGCACTCTCATTATCACTCTTGATGAGAGAAGATCACCATCACAAATGCCATATGCTTGACGGAAGGCCTGTCGGGCATTCTCGAATTGTCGCACATAATCTTCTTCACCGTCAGGGTCAGTCCAAGCTAAAGGCCGTCCCACTATTACTCCATACTCTTCTTTGATGCCTACGAGAACTTGAAAAGAGTCTTTTAAGGTGGTTAGCTCATCCACTTTTGAGTATCTGGTATTGGCACGAATACTGGGAGTTGTTAGGTTGATGTTTATCATTCCAGAGCTTTGACGAATACAAGACTTCAACTCTTCGACATCAACTAATTTCTTGTTCCTATTCTTGTGTAGGAATCCTCGATTCCGTTCCAGGTGTTTGGCCTCTTTTTCTTGCGCTGGAGTTAATGGAATATTCCCACATCGGCCAAGTTTCTTGTCGGACCCCCCATTTTCACTATCATCGTAATCATCTGGGGCATCATCAAGAGCATCAAACTCGTCATCAAACTCGTCATAATCCTCGTCGTTTTCATCAGATTCTTCTTCTTTTTTCAATTTGCTTGTCGATGTTCTCTTCTTGGGTTCCCAATCGGCATCTTCATCTTCCGGCTCAAATTCTTCTTCAGGGAACAAATCATTCATAACAGCAGCACTAAGTTCTTCAGCTTTTCCATTCTTGTCAATGATTTGTAAAGCACTTTTGGACTTTTTGGCACGCTTTGACTTCTTTGTTGATGTGGATTCATTAGCTTTACTCTTTCGTCTTTTGGTGGACTTCTTATTGGCGTAACCACTCAACGGTTCTTCATCAGAGTCAATCACTACCCTAGGCTCAGCCTTAACATCCAATCCATATTGACAAGACTCAATCCCTCCCAATGAAATTCCGAAAAAATCTACTAAATTTGCATCACACTTGTCTAAAGTTGGCGAATCATCGCCAAACAAGGCATAAAGGCTATCCAAAAACTCTTGAACTTGGCTGCGTTGGAAATCAGGCAAATGGATCAGTTCACTGTCATCTGTGAGTACGGTTCTAAAATAGCTTCCAAAAGAACTTAGAATCAATTTGTGGCACCGAATGGGATCACTGAAGTTTTCACAAAAGATCTGAATGTCGCAAAATCGCGATTGACGGTAAAACTCCAGGAGTCCTTCAAACATGGCTTTACTGTGAATATTGGGAGGCGAGGAATCCGTCCCCATTGTTGGGACCGGTCGAATATCTTCCTCTTCTGGGTCCATCTTTGTGCTGTGGACCCACAACCAATCAATAACTGGATGCAGTCAGCGGCGTAGAACCCTGTGCCACTTGCCTCCTACAAACATGTAGAAGACTGGGTTCTGGGACGCTGGACGCTGAACAAGGGTTCAATCAGGGTTGCCGCCGTTGCCGCACATTTCGCACACAGAAATGAAATTTCGCGAACACAGACCACTGACGGAGACGCTAGATTGGTTCATGAAATATTTGCTTTCGGTTTGTTAATCTTTCAAAAAGGATAATTAAAGAGGAATCTTTCATTCACGCTCTTTGATTGAGAACATTAAAGGGTTTGGGACCTGATTAATGCCGTGCTTCTTAACACTCTAATCAAGAGCAAATGGAGACACTATATTACAATTTTGTTTAGCACATAAATTCTCTAGATATAGATTGTTTCCAAACTATCTTTTGTGTCATTTGCGTTTTTTAGTAGCTACTGAAATATCTATGAAATTTATAAACTAAAAACTTCTTGTGGTTTCGATTTTAATCAAGCTTTCTCAGCAGACTTATTAACGCTTGAGAGGAGAGGTAGAATGCTGGAGCAGGAAAGTATCGTTTTTTCAAAACATGTGAAAACTTACAAACTTGGAAGTTAAAAACAAAAAACAAAGATATTTTGATGTAAATGTCAATTCTATTAATTAGACTCTTTTTATTGGGCTTTTGGGGCCACAACCCTGGAATGCAATGCAATTTTTTAAAGAGACATTTTGGGATTTGATTATGATTGATCGGTTCTTAAGTGAGCGCTGCAATTTCCAGAAATTACGATATGAAGTCTTTAAGAGACATTAAAACCTAATTTTATGATGTGCGTTGGCAGCCCTGTTATGAAAACGCATATTTTTGGGTGGAAATCACTCAACCTTTGTTCTTTTGTTTCAATTTTTTTCTCATAACAAACCTCGAACCTTTTCTCAGGAAGAACGGCAAAAGCAAAGATTGTCATAGTAGAAACAACAACTAAAGAATATCACTACGCCTTGTTATAATTAAACATAATGGAACAGTTTTCAGAATTCCTGATAAAACAATAACCGATAAAACTCAAAGATGGAGATACCCCAGTGTCTGTTGTAATTTGGCATTTAAATAGACCTACGGAAGCAAATCATCGGATTACATTTTCAAGCAATATGAAAAGCTTTCTGTCTAAGCTGATATTTTAGCATGTGCCAGGGTTATTTTTTGAGTAATTCTAACAAATAATAAATCTTCAACTATAGAGATAACTTTTCAAAATAAAAACATAAACTCTGAAGAGACATGCTCGGTATCAAAGATGAATTTGAAACTTGATACTAATTTTTCCCTCATTAATTTCCATGTTTGAAGCACCAATTTTTGAACTTCTCAACATCTATTGCTCCTTTCTGTTTCATGTCTAAACACCCATTTGCGTGCCAAGTCGGCAAAGATGCCATTTTGGCAAACCACCGATTACAATGCTCATGAAAAATGAATAAAACTTAATGTAACGTCCTCATTTAACCTTACTAGTTCGGCCTTGATATTGTTGGTTCTTGTCCCTTGAAGTACTTTTTCGGACTTAACATATCTCACATGTTTATTACAAAGGATTGTTATATATGCACCTGGGAAGCTCAGTGGGCATCAGGAAGAAATATCGGATTATGGATAAGCACTGGATGATTCTGGTTCCAACCCCGAAACCAGTACTGGCCTGATCACTGGTTTCATCTTGCACAATATCCAGACTACTTTACCTTCTACCTGAAGAGGGTTTGATCGCCACACTCTTTGGGTCAGTTACCAAGCTCCCCCAGAAGTGTCAACAAGACATTTCAGGGTGGCAACCTCTGCAGGCGTGTCTTGGAAATACACTGATAAAACGTGATTAAACTACATTGAACATTCCGCCCAAAGTAAAGCTCTCTTCCAGAGTTATGGACCGGTACGTGAGAGTGCTGAGACACGCCCTGTCAAACGATGAGTCAAGCCATGCCGCAAATCAACAGCTGAACCGTGCCTCAATGGAGAAAGTGATGCTAATGTTGGAATCTGAGCAACGACGACGTAGAAAACATCGGAGTGGAAGCACCCGAAGTTTGGGTGTGTCCAGGGATTTGTCCCCATTGACTCTTCCCAATGGTTTTGGAGAACACTCCCAGAAGACAGATGAAGGTCAAGTCAAGCAAGAGGAAGTGGAAGTGGAACAAGTAGGTTATTTTCAAAGCACTGGAATGTGTCTGTCTGCCTTATTTGTTGGATATTATGCTGAGGGGCATATTCCGGTCTCATGAGTAATCAATATTTTGACTAGACCTTTCATCAGCAACTCATGATTGGCTTTGATCAACCGAACATACAATCGATATGGCTGAGAGCTTTATTAAGTATAAGTTGTATTTCCACTTTAAAGTTCAGGATCAGCAAAAATTAAAATTCTTTGCTTAATAATTTTATTGAAACATGCAAAAGACTCAGCGGTTAACCAAGTAATGTGACCGAAATTTATAGGTTGACGATTTCAAATCTGTTGCAAACATGTTTCTCTGCTAATTGCAAACTCTATTGACCCATGAAAGTTCACACTTCAGTATTCTTATTTCATGTGAAGAATACTGATTTGTTATTGTTTTGTCAGAAGCCGATGGGAACACTTCAGATGAAACGACGTCATGGATTCATAACGTCATCCTTACAGTCATTTAAATACTTTTGCATTCCTAAGAATGACTTAACATTAGTTACGTGCTGTCCATGTTCTCATCATTGAACTTCACCAGATGGTCAATGATCGTAAACGTATCTTTGATTTCAGAAAAAGAGAAGCATGTCTGATGAACATTCTAGCTCAAGAGATACTCTAAAGGTGGAGGAACACAACCTTAACCCCGACTCAATTGGGATATACAAAAGAAAACCTAGCAAATACTTAACTAGACAGGTAAGTGACTTCAGAAACATTACTAACACTCCCGTTAGGAAACAAAAACCTGAAGCGACCTATCATTAGTTTATAATAATCACTTCCATTTATGCTTTACTTCAATGAACTTGTTCTTGGACTTTTTTCAAGTTGGCCCCCCCCCCCTCTATCAAAGAAATTCAACATTATTCGTCTAATAATAGCTATTCAGACTGCCGAATATAATCCAGCATAGGCTTTCCAGATTAGTCATGTTTGTTCACAAGTGCAATAAACACAATTATAAGAGTTTGAGAAGCGGCTCTGCATTGTGCACAACTCTGTACTTTGGACTTGGGGGTTTTCGGCGGGAATATCCCAATATGATGCTCTCTCGGGAAGTCAGAGAATCTTCGTTGCAGCACTTCTCGGTAGTAAAATTATGTCTCCCTGAATTTACGGAGTCGCTGGCCAGGAAATCTGTTCCGTTGAAGACAAGTAGAAAGAGAGCATCACGCTTTTCAGGCATGTTGATGTCAGCAACCCCGGGTAAAAATACCATGAGTCACAATAACACGATCAAGTATCAAGTGAACTAATATTTTTTAAAGGCTCTGTTGATCAACACTCTGGAATGTGTAGTTCAATCTAAGGAATGTATTTACGTATGTCGAATTCCAGTTCTGTATTCCGAGAAGGTGTCTCTTTTTGATAGGGCAGCTCCAAGGCGATTTTAGCCCCATTAAGTAACAAAACGAGAATTTGTTTCTTTTTGGGCAGGACGCTGGGGGATTCGAATGTGTTGTTGTGTGGAACTGAGAAAATTTTCCCCGCAGACGTCGGTCTTTGCCAACTTGATTCTTGAGCACCTGTGCTCATTCTGAGGAACAGACAAGGCCGTGTTGCCAACCTTGTTTCTATGAAGTAGTAACTGAACTGAATGGGCTTGATGCATGCTCAGAATTGAGTTGACTGGATTCGGAGTTCAGGTTTTTTATTTGCTCCCAAAGTGTCACGGTTGAAACAAGTTTACTTGATTGTGTCCCGAGATATTACTAAGGCAGTCCCAGACATGAGGCCCAACCATTCAAAGAGGCCCACGATGCCCATGATGAGTGTTCTTTCTGTGTTTGATGAAACCGAAGAAAGTGTCGATCCATGTGATCTGGAGGTCAGCAACATCCTTGCCCGCAAACATCGGGTATTTCCCAGATTAGAGGTAAGAGTCGGCTTTTTTAAAATGTAATGAAGTGCGATCGACAAAGTTGCTTATGGATTCAAAAAGTTGTCTTAATTAGGCGACCTTATTCGACGGAAACTTAGACGTCAGCAAACTGACCGTAAATAAACTGATCAAACTATTTCATGTTGCAACGAGCCATTAATTCACCAATAGTCACCTCCTGATGTTGAGGTACTATTTAGAGTACTTAAATGTTACACAAAAGTACAAGAGATGGAAACTAAGCTTGAGCCTGTTTTGGCATCTCACGATGATTTACTTTCAATGTGGCTCAATCAAACGACCGTTACGTAACGGAATTTCTTAGCGCTTATAAACTTGTTGATTTATGCGTTTCCGGGCTAAGTTTAGCGCGACTTAAATACTACCTATTTTAGCTCGCCTCCTTGCAGTTTCTTACTTAAGCTAAAACTGCCATTTATGCGAAAGATATTTGCATATTAAAGAATTAGGCTTTACCACCCGTTCAAGAAAAAGGCAACAAAGGCGTAGTTTTCTGGTTAAAAATGAACAACTTGATTATAATTCACCTGAATTGTATCGGTATAAAGAGATCGACAAATCAATTGATTAGTGCAACTTCTTGTGTCAATCCTCAAAAACAGGAACTATTACCTTTTAGATTACCAAATTGAGGTTTCCACCATCAAAGTCAGGTTCTAGAATATTCGTTATCAAAATTGCTTTTGATAACAGAATATTTTTGCCATGACCAAACTTTAGCATTCAGTAAATGGATTTCCCGCAGAAAAAGAATACTAAGTTCAGTCCTCAGGTTCTAGAATTATTTGCAAGCGATTTCTGAACAGTAATTAGAAAAGCAGTTTTCCTTTGAAGAGAACCGGCAACAGTTGATCTGGTGTTTCAAAGCCGGATCTGATCGTGAGCGGAACCAAATGACCTTAAACCATCATTCTCATGGCTGCACTCATCCTGCGTTAAGTACACACAAACCAAAGCTCGTTGGTATTTGGCATTACCCAGCAAAATGCCCCAGCACACCAACAGGATGTTCAAGTAGGGCCTCAATCAATCCAGTCTATTTCTGTCTTGCATTACCGTACTCCGAATCACCCCTGAGCGAAGTGTTAGTAGTACTCAGTATTACTGACGATAAGCAACACAAATCTATGACGTCAGTGACGGACCCCTACTTTTGATTAAACCGGGCTCCCTGAAGGCGCTAATCCCTTCTTCAGCTCTACAAAGTTCATGAATTCAGTCAAATTTGTTTTGTGTTATTTCACCTAGTAAGTAAGAGTACATTTGATGAACTGAATTCGGAAAACTTGTTTTTTGTAAATCTCAAAACTAGAAACGACTAGCTTCGTGCCATGATTTGGTTTCATGGAGTGCTGCAAGGTCCCGTTTTCAGTTCATTGTTTACTAGAACAATAGGAAGAAAACGTCTGATGGATCGTATTATTCATACTGCTTCGGTGTCAATGCTGGAGTATTCTTATGAATCAAAAAGGATTTACGTCAAACTTTACTGTGTCTTTTTAATCTTGTCTACTAGTCATGATTTGAGAGAAAACTCATTTTAATGCATTCATCAACTCTGCATAGCTGTATGTTTACTCAAGTACTCGAAATCTAGGAAACTCGGGTTTTATCCCCAAAATTCATGAATGTGTCCAAAAACTTTTTTTCATGAATCAATCTCGTAAATAGCATAATTTAAGGCGCCTAACTTTTCTCAAAAGTAATCCGTTCAACTGAATCAGACTAGCGTCATTTCCCGGTCATTTTATGACTACATTGATTGTGATTGTCGAGTAGTTCAAGTTTGTCGGCTAGACAAGTGAAATGGAGAGTATTTTTTATTAGAATACTGGTACAGATGAAATCTCCCCTTTATTCCAATCACATTTCCTTTTTGAATAGAAAACTTACCTCTCCTGATAAGCCAATTGTGCTTAGGTATTTCCCCAGATAGATCATGAAGAGGAAATACCCCTGGCCTGGAATTTTTGTGAGCAGCCATGCCGCACATGTGAGGACATTCCACACATTCCGATCAACTCTGATCACACTTGTGAAGGATTCAACAAACACATTTGCTGAATGGAGCCTCTCAAACGGAACGGGGATCAGGAGGCTTGGACTCATTAGAACGATGTTATGATTCAAGTGAGTCATAAAATCGAGGGTATATGGGTTATGATTCACGAGGGTGGTTGAACCCTCAATTGCCCCCCTAGAAATTTGTTGCCAACCACCAAACATAACCATTACTAGTTTCGTGTGACTCATTGATTGGAGGTATGCAATGTTTATGTTGAAAATTCCAATTGGGGTCAAATCAGTGGAGGCCCTCCTTGAAGAGCAAATGCGCAAAGTCCATTTGATTAGATTCCAAGGCAGAGAATTTTCAAACAGGGAAAGGCTGTTGCATCATGTAACAAGAATGTTCTCTTTGCCCCTGTTGACTTTTGAAGTTATTCGTTTCTCATCCTCCCTCTCCTTCCTGCAGGAGTTTCAAACGTGTCGAAACGCGACAACGTAGAAACCACCAATGAAATAAAAGAGCTCAAGAGCACAAACAGGCTCTGTGAGCCCATTAATGTACTTACTGTAAGCTTGAGCAGAACTTATTGCGTTGCTAAGACTTGAAAAAGTTTCAGAAGCCTTATGTTGTCCACGGTCAGTCCCCTCCGAGACCAGTTTGGATCCTCATTCAAATTTGTTATTTTCGAGTCAAACATACTAGGCCAAAATACATCGATTTGTAAAAACGCGCGCCCTTCAAGTATAAGACTGAACGTACTCTGAGAACCCAACTTTGACACGGTCTCTTCATTCAGCTGGCAACGGTCGACGTGCCTCACTCTGAACATGACCAAATATGGAATAGAATTGGCACGAGTTTTCTTCACCCTGTACGGGTGAATCACCGTTGGCACCAAAAGGAAAAGGTACTCACCCTTCACAAAACCAAGTTGTTGACCAGTAGACTTTCGTCATAGAAGGACACGTCTTCAACCCCATTGCGTCACCCATCTTATGCTGTAGTTCCAATGGAGGAAATGGGTCAAGATGGGCGGCTAGAATGAACTTTGAATGAATGTCTGATGCAAGAAATGTGAACACATGGGTGAGTGTGAACGTGTTCATGTGCTTGTCATGTATTGTCCAAGCTAAGCCATCCCGTGATCCCAACGCTTTGGAGATTCACGATGGACAACTTTTGCACATGATTTGACGCAACATGGCGTAAAGAGAGAGGCCACGGTCTTTCAAGGTACAGGAACTTTGCTAAGGCTGATGCCGGGGAAACATGTTCATTCCTGTCTGAACAGGCCGACTCCAGCATTGGAGTCGTCCTGGACGTACGTCGTGATGTGCTTCACTTGTTGAATGGGAGGGTTCGTTCGGTCGCGAAGCAGAGATAGTAGTACAAGTCTGCAGAGCTTCCAGGGGTACTTTTTCCCGGAATTCTTTGAAGTGTGCACCGAGGGTCCGCTTTGAAATGCAATGTAGGATTTCTGGGGTCCTTCAATACGAGACAACGTTCGCCGATTCGTTCAGTTTGACACGACATCTCAAGCAAGGTGGACACATGTGTAAAGCATTGCCGAGACTTGGGTTATTTAACACCACGATACACAAAGTTATTCAATTGAATCGAAGCTTAAGAGCTATGACTGTGCCAGTGGATATTCCAAAAGTTACAGTTTCTAGTGAAGTGCACCATAACTTCATGAAGCATAATTTTAACAAGATGGAAAACGTAAGTTCTAATTAAACAAATAACAGATATGAAGGTCAAAAGTTTTGACACATTACACCATGTGATCGTTAGTAAAAAAGATAGGAATATTCTTGTCTGAAACTAGATCTTTTCACCTACTCATCTGTTGATTAAACAGGTATGGAGTCAATAATAGTGTTTTTCCTGTTCCAGGTTCCTCTTTGGTCCGTTGAGGATGTAGCCTCATGGGTGAAAAGAATCGGCTTCAATGCCCAACCCTTCATTGAAGCCGGTGTGGATGGAGACATCCTCCTTCAAATCGACGACAAGAACCTGCAGCAAGATTTAGATATCAAGAATGGTATCCATCGGAAGAGATTCCTGCGGGAATTGAACTCCCTTAAGAAAAATGCCGATTATTCTTGCATGGATCGCGGGAATATTGCCCATTTCCTTGCCCACAATGTGGGTCCTGATTACAAATGCTACGCCTATGCGTTCCTTAAGAACGATCTCACACTAGAGCTCTTATTGAGGCTGAATGAGGTGGATCTCAACGATATGCTTCACGAAGCTGGTGTGAGCAGTGCCATTCATAAGCGAAAAATTATAGAGGCTATCTTGGAACGACAATCTGAAGAAGAAGATTATTCCAACACCTCATCCAGCTCTCCACATTCATCCAGTTTTCAATCTGACCAAGTGGATGTGTTTGTCAGCTACCCAAAGCAACATGGCGCTGCCGAATTGGCGTCCCTGGTCAAAATGCAGCTTCAACTCAGAGGATTCTCCGTGTATTCGGACGCTCAAGATTCTGTGAGTTCCAATCATGAGAATGTCCTCAATTATGTGCGTGAGGCCAAGAATTTCGTCTTAATTCTGACTCCCAATGCCCTCGACGATTGCATCGGGGATCTGGACATGAAGAGCTATCTCCATCGTGAAATCGTGACCGCCATCAAGAACGGTTGCAACATCATCCCTGTGCTCCAAGATTTCCAGTTCCCAGACACAGAGGAACTCCCAGAGAATATGAGAGCACTCTGTTACTTCAACGGCGTCCGTTGGATTCATGACTATCAAGATGCCTGTATTGATAAATTGGAGCGATTCATCCGCGGAGAATCTTTCTTGAAGACTGATCCACGGAGCATGACCCGGTCTACCACCAGATCCCGGGGAGATTCTGGTCGATCCACGCCCACCACTCAGGTTTATACCCCATTGACCTTCCGGAAAGAGCGGTGCCGTACCATCAGCATTGACTCGGCTATTGGATCAGCTGCCTCGGCATTTTAGTTGTTTTATGTTGGAAATAATTCTTAACTATATTTAAATGAGCAATTGTAATAAAAAAATCATAAAGACTGACATTTCAAACTACGCCTTCCTGATGTACGTTTCTTTACTTTGGTGTGTTCATGCGTCTTGGATACGTTCTTGAGACACGTCAAAATGACTTAATCTATGCGTGTACTACTGGAAATAGTGGACTGAAGTCAAAATTTATTGTATGACTACTCTTGCCCAAGGGTTATGCAAGGCGTGAGCAAGCAAGTTAAGCCGCATCTTTTAACAGCCTGAAAAGGTTGGAGAAAAACGACTACCATGATGTTTTTTCTGCGATTTTCAATTGACATTTTAGTTTCGTCTGGATTTAAAAGTGGAGGTACAATCAGCATATCCTATCAATAGAAAACAGCCTTATTGAATTGAGCTTTACTAACCTCCTGGATTTTTTTTTGGGTTGGTTGCGGATTTTTCAATACCGCTACAAGGAATGCGATTCCCTGTAAATAAATAAATCATAGATAGAATTTATACAATCAACGAGTTACTGTTGACAGATCTGTACAGCCCTTGAATTGTGGGTAGGATCAGCTCCTACATATTTCCGAGGAAGACTAATGGGCAAAAGCTTGAACAATGAAGGAGCCTGATAAAAAACAGAGGACTTCATTTTTCGCAGTAGCCTGAATTCC
>CM021313.1:4313817-4326551 GCA_010645155.1 Tigriopus japonicus
GAATATCATAGATCGTTTGGCTAATCACTAGATAGCGTGCAAACTGCTCAATCTGCCCAACAGAAATAAGGGCTGGACACATTTTGGTTCACCAGAATGTCACTCTCAAAACTGTTGCGCAGACAGTCAGGGTAGCCAAACTTGTCAAACATGAAGTCTCAGTTAACATTGTTTTGTTTGGCATCTACAAGGTTCATTTCTTTTGTTGCATTAAAGTAACAAAAAATAGCTTGAAAGGTTAATCACAAGTTCTAATGAGTTGATCTTAGTTTAAATGTTTGCCAAAAAACCTCTTGAATCTCAATATGAAATATACCAGAAGGTCAGCTGGGGATATCTTCTTTCATCAAGAAAGTGACCGTCGACAGGGGCAAAAAGTGACCCAAATGTCATAACTTTGTCAATGAATTATTCCAAAATTGATTGCGTGAATCAGAAGTTTTTTATCCTTACATATTACATATGATCCTGACATATGAAAGTGTTCATTAGAACACTTTTGAGGAAAATAGTTTTTATTATTGTTCACATTTGCCAAGTCACTCAATTTGAGTGGCTGGCAAATTTTGTCCACTCAACAGGTGTCAACTGGTGACACATTTTTACGGGTAAACGTCCTCTAGTGTTGAATATACGTCAATGCAGAATATAGCAGTATAGAAATTTTTTTAGCACTGAAGTTTTTACAGTGGTAGAAAGTGGCAATGCAGCCAAAAATATCCGACCTAAAAAAACGAGATTGGAAGATTGCAAACGAGAAAATTTTCGCCAAAAGTGACAGAATACGGCAGTATGGGACTTCAAAAATGGCAATGAGCAGCCCGTCATTGGCAGTATTTCAGACAACTTTTGGCAGCGTCCGCTTGAAACCACCTGGTAACGCTGTCCTCAGCATCCATGTGAAACAATCCGTAGAGGAACGACTAACGAGGCAAATCCAGTGAGTGATCTTCTTCGGCCATCCTCAATCTCATCGTGCTCTTCCTTGCCACGCCCCCAGTCCCTCTGTGCGTCTGTGTGTGATTGGAGGGAGGCGATGGCTCACGCCCTGACCCGCTCGTCGGCTTCCGAAAGCCGAATGAACCTGGCCACTCTGACACGGGTGGATCCCTATGTTCAGGAAATCGTTTGTCAAGCCAAACACGTAAGAAACAACGCCAATCATATCAGTAGACATCAGAGCAGTCGTTACCCGTAATAGATATATCTGCACAGCTGGGATTCGACAGTTTGGCTATAGAACAGACATGAAATAAATCCTAAGCCCTGTATGCCAACTCGCCTAACCACAACATGATTTAAATCACATCTAACCTAATTTAAACCAAACCAAGAAGCACTGGAATCATGGAGTGGGAGGCTAGCAATGAGAATAATGATTTCCAGTAAGAACAATTCAATTACGTACTTCTGCAACTGAGACCTTGCCTATGTTGACAAGAATACGTATTTCTATTTTCAGCTCAATCGAACGTCTGAGTCAAAAGTTATGCTCACTCAAAGTTCAGTGCAAATCCTACCGAGAATGAATGAACTAGCCCTTTTGTGGTAATCGTTTTACCACAAAAGGGCGAGTTCATTCATTCTATGCTCTCTTCAGTACATAAGTTTGAGCAGGCATAACTTTTCACTCCGGCATTCGATTGGGCTGAAATTTGAAATACGTGTTCTTCTTAATGCAAGCTAGGTCTCATTTGCAGAAGAACGCAAATGGTTCGTTTCTGCTGGAAATCATAATTCTCATTGCTAGCCTCCCACTCCATGATTTCCGTGCTTCTTGGTTATTCCTAACGAAACTGATAGCAGACAGGCACAATAAAAAATGGAATTAGAAAGAAAATTCGAACTTTTTAGTGTCCAAAAAACTCTGAAATAAAATCATTTTCGTCAATAATTCCAATAGTCCTTCCTATATCTAAAATATCTATATCTTCTCGACCAAACCTAACCTGGGGCCTATGTTACGAAAGATCGAGGTCCGACTGGACACTCGTAAATTCTGTGACGGAACATTGACTTAAAGAATAGGGATGCAATTATTTTTTGCACACTTTCAAATACTCCATACTGAATTTTAATGCTGCGTTTCAAACACAGGCGTTGCCACGAGTATATACTCGAGGCCGGTAAATCTGACTTTGGTGTGCCCTCGCTTTTGAATTAAGTGTGTTAACGTGCGGCCTCATTTTGTACTACCATAGTGTTTGAGGTTGCGAGTCCAGTTTTCGTTTGGCTCCGCAAAACATCACACCACCCTGAGTTTGACATCCCAATTCTACTCTCCCCATAGTCAATATCCCGGATGTTAGCTGCTAGAATTCTAGCAGCTCAAGTATACCAAAGTATTGTATAAATAAGCTCTGTAGGTAAGCTGCCTTTCAAACGCAGCTTATGTACTGGCATACCTTTTATACTATACTTTGTATACTTGAGCTGTTTGAATCAGTACAAATGCATGTATCTATCCAAGGATGGCTCAAGCCAGAATTACTTTCAAAATACACCTTGGGTCCGATCAGTACAATGAAAATTCAACGGAAAGATATATTTGTTGTAAAAAGCTCACATTTTAGTACAATGTGAGTACACACAAACTGAAATACAGTGGTTCCCGATCTATCTAACCAGATCGGAAGCTATTCAGGGTCCATAACGAGTCTTGGAGTCGAATCGAACCGAATCCGATTTTGAAGTCGGAACCGATTTTGGTGGAATCATCAACCCATTTCAATTTGGGATTATTGTTACCTGGAAGTTCGACTGTTTCAATATTTGCCAAGTTTTCTAGGATGCCTTCCAAATCATTTCAAAAATAATAGAAATTATAATAACGTTTACTGTGACTCACGGTCATGCCAAGGCGCGTAAAATGTGAAAATAGAAAAAGATGAGGATCTCACAGTTACAAGCAAGCTTACTTGATAAAATAACATTCCTAGTGTGTAAACCTTTCTCTTTCCATACTTTGGGGTCTGGTTTGTGTTTTTGGTGCAATTCAGAGTATATTCTAGCCCCAAAATCTTGGGATGATGTACTTTTTTCTATTTCCTATTTTCCTCCACATGCATTCGCTCCGGCATGGACTTTTTATGTTGTTGATTGAATGAGTCAATATCCAACCAAAAATATGACCTGCACTTAAAAGCAACATCGACTTTTTTTCCAAAAACCTCCAAAGAATGTTTGTGTTCGAATTCGGTTACCCTTCGTCAAACGTATGAGGACACCAATTTTTAAGGTCAATTATTCATATAAATGATATTATAGTCCGCTGTTTTTTGTGTCAGTTAAGAGAGCCCTTTTGGTCCGTTACTAATTTTAAGTTTTGACACCTTTGGAATTAGGAATAAAAATCAAACTGCAATGGATGAGTGTAATCGGACGAATGTAGACGGGGATTCTGGGGCCAAAACGGCTAGGGATGTGTCAGAGCCGAGACTTTCCTTCCCAAAAACTGAATCAGAATTCTCAAGCTTAGTTCGCATTTTTCGTTACGACAATCAACAGAAACAAGAACTTTTTCCTTACTTAGCAAACTTAAAGAATAAAATGCCTGAGTCTAGTTCTGACCCATCCCTTGCAAGTTTAGCCCCCAAATCCACAGCTGAAACCGTCTGACTACACTCGTCCATTAGGACTCAAAACTTTTTAAGTTTTTTTTTTTTGAATTTTTGAATCTTTTTTTTAAATTTTGTACAAAAATTCTGAATTTTTGGCCTTTTTGAATCATAATCCGATGCATCCAAGAATTATTAGAATCATGGAGTGGGAGGCTGACAATGAAAAAAATTTGATTTCCAGTAGAAACAAATCCTCACATGTGAGAAATTAAAAATGTCTTCTCGAGCAACAATCAACCAAGTGCATTTTTCATTTAGTTTGGCAGGTCTTATATTTATCTGTTTTTCTCTTCTAGGTATTTTTGTATTACCATAAGGATGGTAATTGGGAAAAAGGCGATACGGAAGGTCCTTTGTTCGTGTATGAACGGGTCTGCGAACCCAAGTACGGATTCATCATCCTGAACAGACTCAATCAAAGGAACTTGATCGAGCCCATCAGCAAAGGCCTGGAATTCCAATCCAAACCACCTTTCATGTTGTACAAAACGAAGGTAAAACACTCAACTAATGACCCTTTCCAAGTCCGGATTTAACGTTTAGAACCTCTCTCCAGGATGAAGAAATTCGAGGCATTTGGTTTTATAAAGAGGAAGAATGCAAAATGATCTCAGCTAAAGTTGAGTCCCTCATTACACTCACCGAAGAAGCCGCATTGCAAAATCAACGGGCAGAACATCCACCCAAAGATCTAGCCTCTTTGCTCAGCAAGGCCTCTTCGCAAAAAGGTGGTGGCACGGGATCTGCCAGGTAAACTAGGCCTTTTTGAATCATAATCCGATGCATCCATGAAGTACTAGAATCATGGAGGGGGAGGCATTTCCAGTTGAAACAAATCAATTAGGTTCTTCTGCATATGAGACTTTGCTTATTATGATTAGACTACGCGTTTCAATTTGCAGCTCAATCGAACGTCGGAGTCAAAAGTTATGCTCTCTCAAATTGTGCAACAGTGCAAATCCTATCAAGAATGAATGAAATTGCCCTTTTCTGGTAATTGTTTTACCACAGAAGGGCTAGCTCATTCATTCTATGCTCTCTTCAGTACATAAGTATGAAAGTGCACAACTCTTCTCTCCGGCATTCGATTGAATTGATAATTGAAATACGTGGTCTAATTAATGCAAGCAAGCTCTCATTTGCAGAAAACGAAATTGTCACAATACACATTGCTAGCCTCCCACTCCATGTTCTAGTCCTCCTTAGATACTTCATATTTAAAAGTTCAATCACTCTCATTTAGCGAGTCCAAGACGGCCAAGGCCAAAGTGAATCCGAAATCACCGAAAACGGCGGTGGAAAAGGTCAAACCCCCTGTGGACACTGAGAATGGCGGGAACAAATTACTAAGAATGCTCTCTAGCTCGGCCAATGGAAGTGCTTTGGCACCCTCGGGTTTGGCGGCTGAAGGGAATGTGGCGGCTTTTTTCGCCCAAGCCAATCAAGGCCCATTTGGACCGCCTCCTCCGCATCAGCAACCACCCGTGGCCTTGATGCCAGATCCGAGGGCTCCTCTGGGCCCACATGGACCCATGATAATGAGGCCTCCAATTATGATGCCCATGATGCCTCCGGGCATGCCTCATTTGATGCCGGATGGGAATTTCCAGCCTATGGTTTCGGGCGCGGGTTCGATTCCACTTGAACCGGATGGTAAACAAGTGAGTGATATCAAGAATTGGGTAGTGAAACCACAGCGTTATGAGTTATGACAGAGGCGACTTACTCGACCAACTCTGCCTATCGTTTTGTAGGTTGATTCTGAGGTCACAATGGCCAGATTACCGTCAACAGCCTCTCTTTCCTCTAACTTTGTCATTGGGAGCAAACTTGTCTGTGGTCATTGTCAAATTGATCATACTGTACTTCCATCCAGGCATTAGTGGATCACCACCTATGCATTTCATGTTGTAATATGGTCGAGTGTAGGTTGCAGATTAAATATTTTTCATTTCAAGAAGGCTTTTACATATGTATTCAAAATAGCAAAGTCTGACGAGATGATTTTTTTTGCCACGGCAGAAAACACGACGGGGGATCCTCCTAAACCAACCCTGCATAGTTGTCAATATTTCACGGAAATTTTGAGCTCATTCTCGCAACCATTGTTCAAAGTCCAATGAAAGTGAAGCTGATTTTCAAGATTTTCAAATTTAATTAAATTTTCGTAATGCTGGCGTGACCAGAGGAAAAAATCAAGGCAGAAGAACAGGATTACCACTAACCAGTGCAATGATCAAATATTTTTTAGCAGATTTGAAAGAAATTGTGGCTTGTTTTTTCTAATCAAAGCACATACTCGGCATACTTTTTTTGCAACAGTACTTTCCTCTTTTTGTAACTTCGTTAGTCCCACAATTAAGATGGTAAATTGCAAATTCCTAGAATAACTCCAAAATGACGAAATATAACCCAAGTTTCTGCACCTTACACCACATAAACACTTTTTCATCACGATTTTTTGTACGCAATTTCTCTTCTTCAAACGAGTGGGCAATAGGAATTTTATGATGAATTATGGATGCATAGAAATTAGCCGTGAGCTGGTTTCGGTTTTGGTTAAGCCCGGTTTCGGTTAAGAGCCCTTTCGGGTCCATCACTATTTTACAAACATATTTTATCAAGCAGAGCACCATAAATTTTACATGGAATTCATCCGTAGACCTTCCCATTTTGTTTTGGGAAAAACTTAATTATAAACACTGTATACATAGTTGCAACACGATTAAATATCATGTTTTGTGCCCAGGTCTTGGTGAAAACCATATACTATTGTTTTCATGTGTTTTGTGTTGTTGTTATTACAAGGCAACGCCTCCTTATTTATGATAAGACCAAGCTGAAAAATATTCCTGAACCAAATCATCATCATCATAGTATAATTCCCTTTTTTTCTCCTCTCCAGTTGCTTCAGCGACTCATGTCGAATGCTGGAGTGCATTCACTTGAAGATCTTGAGCGTGATCAACGGATCCAAAGCCAGAGTCCGAACCCGCCACGAATGCCACCTCTTCCGGCAGATGCCATGAAGGCCGATGACATCGAATCAATCATGGGTCAAAAGCTAACGCTCAACTCTGCATCTTACGCCGCAGCAGTGAGTGGATTGCCCCAGGATCCGCCCATCTCGCAACCAAATGCAACCCTGAGCGCCCATGGCACGCCTAACGTTAAACAAGAGCCGCAGGAGCTGAAACTGATCAGCCCATTTGATTTGGTCGCACCCGCTGTTTCAACTGGATCCACAACTCCATTCAATGCTCCTCAACGGGTAAAGATAATTTTGTTTACATTCTCAGTTGGGACTGCAGCCTAGGGATGGGCGAGAAGCCGGTGTCGGTGTCGACACCTCGACACCGACTTTTCCAACCTTTGGTGTCGACACCAGCAAGTTTTCGTGATTTTTTCAAAATGCGAAAAATGTACTACATACACTTTTACAGCAGGTGATAATTTGATAATTTGGCCGGTGTCGATGCCGAAAATGCCGGTGTCACCCACCCCTACAGTGAAGCCTAGGCAATCTTGAAAATTCAAATAGACGAAACAGCCAATTTTGTGGACCTTTTTTAGGAGCTAGGAGAGCCAAACTGTACTTAATGCAAACTAGACCTAATGCTGCCAATATCACTCATGGTTTCACAGATCTGGCTCGAAAAGTTAGCTCTAAAGATCTAAATTTGGGCTGGCTGTTTGGAAGAGATAACTCGCATTTCTTTACTTTCTGCAGTCTGAAAGCATTGTGTGTTTCAGGAACACACATACTCGAGTTATTTTTTGGCCAAGCAAATACTTTCCTATTTGCATAAGTTGCATAGCTACACTTTGAGGCTTGTATTGGATCCAATCATGTTTTGTAAGGCGTTTTTTATTTACTGTATGTAACCAACCGTTTAACGACAGTATTGATACATGACAATGTGTCACTTTGAACGAGACCGTACACTCATGTCACCTTCAAAGCCGCTGACTCTCATTTTGTGATGGAATGTACGTTCATTACTTATGAATTACATCTTGTCTATTCATCGCAGTTTTGAAAAACAAAGAAACAAAACGCAAATGCTTTCCTTTTTCTTCAGTCTCTGATTAAAGAGGAACCGTTGGATGTGTACGAAAACAATGGGGCAAGCCCAAACCTGATCATGGGGAAACTCAACGGGCCCCCCTCGACGTCATCTATGATGCCTAATGGACTTTCCAAACAAGGTCGAAGTGATATCACTCCCCTCACCAAAGAGCAACTCTTGCAGGTAAAGTTTGGGTTGTTTAGTCTCACTTTAACTTTGTTATTCATACGTCCTTTTTACACTAAATAGAAGGTGCTTTTAACGTTGTTTTAAGTTACCTTTAGAAAGAGGCACTAAATTTCCTGGGCGACTAGGCGTATTTGAATTATGACTCGCGGGCAAAAAAGAGGGGTAAACTAGAGCGTTATAAGAAATGCAAACTTAAAAGTATCGCTTAAATTTTCAGAGTTTTAGTTCAAAATTTGTTTTATCAACAATTTTTGACAACCCTTTTGACTTTGTCAAAAAAGATGGATTGAGTGACCCCTCTTAAAATATTGCTTAACTGTCTCCAAGTGCGACCCCGTTGGTTTGTACAAGGTCAAAAAGATCACTTAAGATGGGAAAAACCCACTGAACATTATTTACTAAGTCGAGGCTTTCAATTTTAGTCAAGTCTGCTGAATTTGACAAAAAGTTGATAAATATGTTGGCGCAAAAAATCAATGAAGTTAAGATTTGAAGAAATGTTCGTCATGGTTGACATGTTGAGCCTCGGAGGACTAAAACAGTTCTGTAGAAAACTCAACTTTCACGTGAATAAAACACTCAACTTTTGATCCTCATCAAGACATTGACTTGTTGACTTTGCGTCAACAGTATGGTCACCATCAACAAAGAGGGATAGTGATCTGTTGGAAAAAATTCAGAGAAGGTTTACAAGGCTGTTACCTGAACTTAAGGGACTGACCTATGAAGAAAGGCTCACTGTTCTTGGGATCAAAAGTTTAGAAGAGAGAAGGAGGGAACTTGACCTAATACAGTGCTACAGATTCTGGAAGGATATTGACTACTCTCCTGATCCTATGTTCACTCTGGAGCCAGAAAAGAACATACAAACTAGAAGAAGCCACAAGCAAAACTTCATTGAAAATCATTCAAGGCTCAATGTTAGAAAACTATTTTTCAGCCAAAGAGCTACAAGACAGTGGAATAAATTGCCACTTGAACTGCAATGTGCTCCAACACTTGAATCATTCAAAAGGCAGATAAAACAAAAACTGTGATAATTGTTGCCAGACATAGAACTATTTGATAAACTTTGTTGACCATATCCTGTCATACACTCCTGTGTTCTAAGGATTAAATATATACTATACTATACTACTACTATACATGACCATATTCTTTTTCTTTCGTAATTTGTCAGTTTTTTGCGTTTGAATATTTTTGGACTCCCTGAGTTCTTGGTTATTCTGCCCAAAATATTTTGTTCCGTTTTTCTTTGAACAGTTTTGGGCTTGTACTTTCACCAGAAGATTTTGTGGCAACGTCTTTTAGATAGGATCCATTTCTCAGAAAATATTTTTAAAGATTTGTTTTGAATGGAACATAAAATGAATTGGTTTTTTCTATTTGTGAGAGAAAAAAAATGAAGGGAATAAATTTATTGTGTTGTTGTAATTAATGTGATTTAAAAACATAACTTTATTCTGCTCGAGTTTAAATTTTTAATCTGGATTCTGCAAAAACAGATGGTAATTCATAAAAGGGAAAAATACTTTGGGTGACAGAAAACGATATATCTCAAAGTTTTCAAATTTTTGCCATCAAACTTTTGTCCGTTAGGCAAATGTGTAAGCAAAATAAAAACCTTCATTCGCATTGTTTAAGATGCAAAAAACCTTGCTTTAGTGCCTAAAATTCTCGCTTTTTCGAATCTCAAACAAGTCTGAAGTTTCAAGTTAAGACCCCCTGAGAAACCAACAAAAACTTTGAATGATTCGTAGAATGGAACAGGAAAGACTAATAAAAACTTACGATTTGCTTGTTCATTCGTATTTAATGTCTGCTCGAGCGATCTTCTAAAACGCACTTGTTTTCAACGGACGTTTTGTTTCATGTTTTTAGGCGTTCGAACACCTCTTAAACTCAGATCCCAGTTTCATTGGTAAACTTCATCAGGCTTATGTGGAAAGCCTGAATACCAAGCTTCATTGAGGACGAACAACAACAGCAACAACAACAGCAGTAGCAGTAAAGAAAAGCTCTCTTATCTCCTTAATTCTTCTTCTTCTCGACGTCGTATTCTCTTACATCTTGGACTTTGATGGTCAGCAAAAATAAAATCCCGCAAGAAGAACCTCACAAACAAAAACGCACCAATGAGTCTCAATTCAGAAGATCTTTAAGTATTATTATTATCATCAACAACATTATTATTATGAATAATCGACGGTCGAATTAGAAACTAAAAGTCGTATTTTGGCGGCTGTTCTTGTTTATTTCCAAATACTATAAAATCATTTAGTACTGGAATAAATTAAACCCTTTCCTCAACTGAATTTGGTAATACGTAGTGCTTATTGATTCAGAGCACTTTTCAGCATTCTCTTTAGTCGGTTTATGAGGTCAAGGACCCCTGGAAAGTGGACTCAAACTTTCACTTTGAATGCCAATCAACCTAAAAGTTTCTCCTTTTGAATAGGAAGCCGATGTCCCACAAAGAATTGAATTTCAAATTTTCAGGTCAAGAACACATTTGGGTCAAAAGTTTTGCTGTCTCAAAGGATAGTACTTGATAGAAAATGACTTCAATTCTGGAGAGGAGTTGTCAGTTAAAAAAATTCAATTTATGCCAGAGGTTCCAAAAGAAACGAAACAGCTTATTAAAACGTCTATAACTCATAACTGACACCGAAAATGAACCTCACTTCCAATGAATATGAGTTGCCAAAATCTTGGCCTGAAAAGTCTTAAAAACAATTTCTCCCTAGTTCAAACTTTAAGCGACGACGGTTTTTTCCAGGAAGAAAATTTGAAGAAAGGCGACAAAAAGGAAAAAGTGCATCTTCAAAATTGTTATTTGCCTCGTCATGTGCATTTTTGGGTTATCAACCATTTCCGAGTTTGTTGTTTCGTGATTCATTTATCACACGGTAGATGTCTTGGAAGTTTGGTTGAGTTGCAGATTAAAATACGAAGAACACAACAAGAACCGCCAAATTTTGAAGACAAGGCGAAAGAAAATCATTACGATTTCAGGAGGGAACAAATCAATTGCGTATTAGTCAGTGGCAGTATTACTGAGAACACCACGGTCCGTTTATCAAGTTTTGTCTCAATCAAATGCTGGAATTGAAAGCTCTAAACAGCTCCTAAACATAAGTATTGAAGAGAGCACAAACATAGTGAGCTCGCCCTTTTGCACTAAGTCGATATCTGAAGAGGGTTAGCTCCTTCATTCCGTCGAGGATTATGTAATGAACAATGAGAGAGCACAATTTTAAACTTCAATTTTAGATTGAGTTGAAAATTGAAATATTAGTCTACCCCGTATACGAAAAATGGATGCGTGTAATCAGACGGATTCAGCTGGGGATTCTGGGGCCAAAACGGCTAGGGATGCGTCAAAATCGGGACTAACCCTCCAAAAACTTGACTAAAATTCTCGACCCTAATTCGCATTCTTCGAATTCTCAATTCAATCGAAACAAACTTTTCCCTCACGTAGCAGACTTAAATTATGAAACGCACAAGCCTAGTTCTGATCCATCCCTAACCAGTTAGCCCGGCAAATCCCTAGCTGAATTCGTTCGACTACACTCATCCTTAGATCATTTATTAATCACTAGATATCATGCAAGCTTTAGTCAGGCTGATTTGGCAAGCGGGGCAGAAGGCGTTGATTTTATGAGGAAAATGTCGCCCTCATAACTGTTGAGCGGACAGTTAGTGTGACCAAACATGCGAACCAAGACCAACTTTTTTAACTCGTTCTTGAAGCCACAAGTTATTGTTTGTACATATATGTATTGGATTAACCCTAAATAAAGCAAAACCTTGAATTTGTTTTCTTCCTACCAGTGATTTATTCAATGTATTGACAAAAAAGTTCCTGGTTTTAGAATTCAAATCACAGGCATGGTCACCAAGTGACATCTTCGGTGTTTTCAAGAAAGTGACCACTAGCAATAACAAATAATGACCCAAAAACATTACCCCCATCCACATTTGATTCATCAATTGCATGGTTGACATTTGCCTGGTCACACATTTCAAATGTTCCCGCACTTTTGTCCGCTCACCAGTTGGCGACCGGAGACACATTTTAAGGCTTACACTCCCTCTAGTATTAATAGATATCAATGCACTCATCCATTGCAGAAGAACACTTTTGATTTTTTCCTACAAGAAATCATGATTCTGATCGCTAACCCAGTCATCCAGAAAAGCAACAGTGTTTCTTGACTGCAACCATTAGACTGCTTGATCATACCCTTAGGGCCTTGAACGAAAATCTTATTCTAATGACCAAAAACTGCCTCTATTTGTGTTAAAAAGAAATAACATTGGTTATCGCGAAAATCTCCATTCTTCTATTTATAACCTTGAACTTGAAAAAAGGTCACAGGTTCTTCAATGGCCTTGAAACTCAGCAGGCTTCTTGGGCTATAAATTGTGGAACACACAGTCGATGGTAAAATCCTGTCAAAGCCAAGGAATATTGCGATACTCAAGGACAAGCAAGCCTCAAGCTCTCTTTTATGACAATCTTGTCCTGGCATGGCAAAGGTGCTACAACAGCATGATGTGATTAAACCTCATTTCTCCCTGGGAGGTTCTCCTCTATGAGCAAGTCAATCACGAGGTGGAACAAGTTGACATGCGATCAACAAAAATCCCCCTCAATGGCATCGGTCACGATTTCCCCGGAATCCAGTCAACCTCAAAACCGAAAAAGGAGGCAAATTCTGTCTTGGAAACCTTGATGGGTTTGGTTGATCGGAGGGCAAAAATGGTGGAGCTTTCACCAAGGGGAAAACAGTACTAGAGCTATCGTTTGGGGTGCAGATTTCTGGTAGATAAGCACAGCTTATTCAAA
>CM021313.1:4328697-4339197 GCA_010645155.1 Tigriopus japonicus
ATGGTCGAGATCATATCTGATTGGTTGGACCACTTTCTGAACGAGTACAAAGAAACATATTCAGAAAAAAACTAAAGCCGGTATGAGCTTTCGATCTATCTATCGTTTCAAGAGTTAGTTAGGGGGTGGACCACCCCTATCTTTTTTGACAAACTAAACTAAAACCCAGTTCCCATTTTTCCACGTGGTCCAATGCCAACTTTGATTCATTCATTTAATCCAAGCAGTTTTCGTTATCGTCGAATGAAAACCATGATGAAACTTGCCTTTGAACCAAGTTCCTTTAAAAACAAAAAGAAGTGCCAAGTTATTGGAACCGAAATTTTCTTCCTCGGCTGGTCCCAAAGTAGTCCTATGAGAGAATTTAAATGCCTGGTACTTGGAGCTCCGTCCTCAAGACTGAAGAGCCAAGACATGGAACCACCAAAAGAAACACCAAGCTCTCACCACGAGGACACAAGGTAAGGTTTTTTTTCTTCCCTTCGGAGCTCAGAGAAGTGCTTCAAGTTCCATCTAGCTTGTGCCAAGTAAAGAAGTTTGTTCTATTTTACTACTGCGTTCCTGTCCAAAGCCGTCCGAATGAGTTCCAAGTCCCAAGCTCAACCATACTTGACAACAGGAATCTTGGCTAACCTCTAAAGCCAAGGACCACTCAATGTTATTTCAATAACATCGTAAGGAACGGGGCTCCATTTTGAAATACCGAATGTTCCACGAATTCTTTCAGGAATTTCAGATTTTGGAACCTCAAACGGGTATGGACATTTCTGCTCTGATTACCTTCCCATGCAAAAGGTAAACTTGCAACTTGTCTTTGGCTGCCTTTCCAACAGAAACATGGAACCAGTCTGAATCGAGTGCACACCATCGTTCCAAGTTTGGATCCACACCAAGTCATGGTTTGAAAATCAGAGTGTTCCTTCCCCACAGTGAAGTCGTTTTGAAATGGACCAATAGTTGGAAATGCTACAACAAAGACCAAAATCAGCCGTGAGAAGGCGCACAGTCGATCGTGATGAGACTGATGAAGGTGTGGGTATCTTTGATGATGACAATACCGAAGGAGACGATCTGTCTTCAGAAGGCTCAGATGAAGACAATGATGAGGATGAGGGGGCAGTATTGGATCAAGAGATCGAGTTCCATGATTATGAAGATGGAGAAGAAGAGATTGACGAACAAGAGGCTGAAGAACGTCTTAAGAAGAAGGCCATGACGCTCAAATTCTTCGATCAAGGTTGGTATCTGACAGAATGGAACAATAATTTAATTATTTGATTTAAAAAGAAAATCTATTTTTAGCATCTATTATGAAGACTAATTTTAACAAAAAAGTCACTTCATTGGTATCCGGTGAATGAAAAGTTTTTGGGAAGATAGCAAGCTGAAACTTTAATAATGAAACTTCCTATGTTGTTAAACATGAAGGCGAAATGGAACATTTTGGAACATAGATGACCTACGTAGTTAAGACGCAATATTTCTCTAAACAATTTTGACTCTCATCTAACAACAAATTGTCGATAATTTTCTACCTTGGAAGAAACGCATATATCACCCATAATAAGTTTTTATCGTTGTTTCTGGAGGTTCTGGTGATTTCCTTTCAATTTTAGACCAGTTACCCATTTTAACCCCAAGGGTTTCAAATTCGAGATGTTTTCCAAAGCACTAGAACTAATAAAATAAAAAATCCATAATATTTAAAGTTAATACCAGTTTGAATATTGGTTCTGCATAGTTTGTACGAATATTAGTAAATAGCTCTTATGTTTGGTTTGTGCCGATTCACGCTACAAGCATGATTCCAATATTGCTTTTTACTTCACTTTATTTTTGGTTTAAGATCTACTGAGCAGAAGCTAACATTCTTATGGTGTTATGTTGAAACCTAAGAGCGTTAAGAGCCCCAAAAAGGCCTTATTTCTTTTATTTAACAAGAACCAGCTAAGCACTAGAACTAATTAAAGAACTATTGATTCAATTTAGTGAGAGTGTTATTTTTACAATAATACAATTAATATCAGTTAGGCTCCTCATATTATTAGTAACTTCTGATATGTCGGTGACAAAATCGGAATATCGAAGGTTCTTCCCAAAAATTCCGTTCCATCCCAAATATTTGGATAAGTCCAATCTTTCTTCTCCTTTCCCTTTAACAAACCCGCACTCATCCCTTTGAATAATGATCTAGTTCCTACATTTCTTACATTAGCTCAATTGTACCTCCCCAACATCTCTTCATGAGATGCCAAGTGCCTTTTTTAATGATAGTCTATAAGCTCCTTCCATGTTCTCCAGAAAATGATGTCGGACAACGACAATTCTATCATGTCTTGGACTTCGAAAGGATCCCCCTCTGTCATCATCGTCGGAAATGAAGCAGTTTTGGAACATGCCAAGCGCTCAGCATGAGCTTTACTAGATCGTTCCATCGAATGGAACAACAAAAAATCCAGTAGAACTGCGTCTAAAGTTATTTTCCTTCAGAGGGCGCCACTGTTTGTTGTCAATAAAAAAGCCAAAAAGTGTATTTACGTACGTCGACTCTGACAGTATTTGTTTAGTTTTTGGGTGGGAGAATTTTTAACAATCATCCATTATAATGCTCTCAGTATCTTGATGTGATGTAGCTTTGTTGTGAGAGTTTCTAGTTGAGATTCTTAAATGACACTCTCGTATTTTTTGCTGAGATTCAACTTGAGATAGTTATTTTAAGCTAATTTGCGGCGAGTTTGTGGTGATTGTCTATCTGAATCAGGTCATTATTTTAATCATAGTGCTCTATTCTGAAGTGGAGCACTAAAATAACAGAGTACGGCCAATAAAAGCGCCAAAAGCGGATTTCATGAGGCGACAGCACTTCCCATTACACCCATACGTTTAAAGATAAAAACCGGTCATGCATCAGCTTTCTCCGTACTCTTTTATTATAGTGCTCTAGTCTGAACTAAGTTTCAGATCCCAATGCTCCGAAAATCCGCCATAAGTTTGTAACGAAAAAGCTTGGGCAAGAGGAGAGAAGGAAAATAATGTTGAAAAACAGACCCTATTGGGTACCCAAAAACATCTTAGTTTACTTTTCTTCAGTTTACTGCGCCATATCTCGTGGGCACTTTCTCCAATCATCAGTTTTACACGTTATCAAAAACCTTGGAAATCTGAAGTAATTATTGTAAATGATACAACTAGCGGTTAATCGAAAAAGACAAGTGCTTCAAATTCGGTTTCGGCTATTTAAAGAAAAATGCTCTTTCCGTCAATTATTCCATGGACAAAGTAAGTTTTAAGGTATTTAGTCTGCTGGTCTCGGTTTCGGTTTCGGTTAATTGTGACTAATTAAGTGGACTAATAAGTGTCCTTTCTGGTCCTCCTTTAAATTTGAATTGTCATCAACACTCTGGCTTAAAGATATCAGTTTTCTATCGAACTTACTATTCTTTACTAATCATGGACTCATCATTCATCTTAAAAAGTTTTTTTTCTTAAAATAAAAAATACCAGTATGTGCTCAAACGTTCAAACACCAGAAAAAACAAGTTGCCAACTTTTCCAACAAATGCCTGGGTCATGAAATCCCTTTGCTTTTTACTAAATCACAACATTCATTTTCAAACAACTTGCGGGGCTTGGAAGACATAGTTCGTTCTCATACCTTCAAAAATAGTTCAAACGTTCAGAAAGTTTGCCAACACTGTCAATAAATTCCTGTATCCTTGATCCTGTATTTTTTTTCGTTCAACAGGAACGAAAAACACGTAGGTTTTTATCAGTCTGGATTGCTATGCAACAGTAAAAAATAGTCAACACTTTTTTTCATTTCGTCTATTCTGGCATAACAAATTGAAAACTGGTTAAGAAAAGTAAAACAGCTTTGAGATGACACTCAATTAAAACATCCATGCCACAGAACATCCTACTTTAGCAATGCAGATCTCTTGCATTAAGAAGGGAATTTATGTGTAAATTGTTGCAATTTGCAAATCAAGATAATAACAAATTTGATGAGTCTATCTATGGAGAACGTTACAATTAATGGGCGGGATGTTATGTGAAAACATAAACATACTTTTGGGACATAAAAATACTTCACCATTTTTCATTTAAAAAAAACCCACATGTTTGGCCTTTTGGGGGCTATTGTTCCCAAATTAATTGATAATTTGACTATGACAGTTTGGACAATTTTTTGGCAAAGTTGGGGTTTTATTTCATAATCGAAAGCAGAATAATTATATATCAAATTCTACGACGGATTTTCTTGATTTGGTGAATTTGGAAAAACGCCATCTCTTACGTAAGATGATCTTTGACTCAATTCTAGGGAGTAGTCTTTATATATTTTTCTGATTCAAAATATGAAATTTAAAATACGGATTGATCAACACTTATCGTATTGGCTTTGCATCACCAGAATGAGGAACTTGTAGTTGTTTCAACCTCAATGATTAATTCAACATCACACACAATATTCACGTATTTTTGAAAACTTTTTACATCAACTGTCAATCTTGCTTGTGCTTTAGCAATCGCTTATCCATCCTAGCAGTGATGATAATTTGATAAGCAAAACGTTCCAAAAATTAAGTCGTTTGAGAATACTTTCACCCTACATAAATTCTTTGTTTTTTGATAAATTGGTTTGGCTGAATCCTGATTATGATCAAAAAGGTATCAATGAACGTAAAATTCTAAAAAAAAAAGAAGCAAAAATGTAAATGTACGACGTGGGGTGATTCTAAACTTTAGAATTATTCAAAAAGTTGAGTTTCAGCTTCTTTTTGGACCCTTCAACTTTAATTTCAAATTTCATTCTTTACGTTAATTACGTTATTGCATGCTTGCTTTCGGTTTCAATAGGCATAACCCATAACCGAAATCAAAATTTCGGCTGTAATATTGGCCGAACGCTCTTTCGGCCCATCACTAGTCTTTTAGGAAGTTATTAGGATTATTTAAAGTCTTAACTCGTATTTGACGCCCTTTTTCGTAATATATTTTTGTTCTACAAAATGGTCAAAAAATAATGAATATAACTTTTCAACAACGCAAAATGGCTTGCGCGCGTTGTTTTCCGTTGGTTGATTTTGAAAGTTCTTTTTGCTATCCATGAATGCTTTGAACAAAGCTGGTTTCTTAAAAGTAATTGTGTCCTTTTATTCATTTCAGCCATTCATTTCACAAACGTTGAAGATCCTTCCAGGTAAAGCCATCTCCTTTGTGTTAAAGAATTTAGAAAAAAAATCTGGTTACTAAATGAATCAACTGGAACTTAATGCACTCTGCATATCAACAATGCATGCATATCAACAAAATTTATTTAAAAAGTTTTCTTTTGAGAAATTAAACTACAAGCTTAAATTACAGCGTGGAGAAAACAGATCACAATGTAAATCATCGTGGCGTTCAAGACTTGTTCTCAGACATCTTGTACTCCGAAGATCCCGTGGAAATTGTGAATCTCGAGAGTTGCAATGAGGAGAGCTCCCAAGGGAGTGACAGTGAAGACGAAAAAAGGAAAGTCCAAGTGGAACCCAAATATCAAGGACTTTCAAAAAGGTATTGGGGTTTTACAGTTTTAGTGCGTCTTTCTTTGAAAACGCAATCAGAAAGATAACACAAAACAACAGTTTGAGCACTTTTCGCAAGTTGTTTTATTTTCGCAAGCTTATGAGCTTACAAAACTAATAGCTAGAAAAGTTTTACATAAACTTCCATTCTTCAAAGAATTTGTATATACTATCAAGGATACCTTCTCCCTGATACAATGCAGGGTTAGGCAGAATTAGTGAAACATGAATATTGTAAAATAACTCTTTACCAACAAGGTCAATAGGAAAGGATTGTTCTAAGAAGTTGGTTCGCACACAACATACTCTAACATAATGGAATATTATTTGTCATGTCCCCCTTTGGGCTAAACCACCGTCTTGAACGTGTTAATATCAATGTCACAACTAGCACACACTTATTCCTCCTCTTGGATAGCATCCCATGCTGCTTCAGCTACAGTCAAATGTGATCCTGGCTGCCCTTGTTGGTCTTCTTTTACGATCCAACCGACAGTTATCGGGACACATTTTAGTCTTTGGCCTTCTTGTTCATTGAACCTGCCGGATTTCATATCATGGCGTGACCCACGTGGAATTCCTCACCCACTTTTTATGATCTTAAATCCAATGGTTCACTAATTCTGCCTAACCCTGTAAAAAGCGCCTCATCATGTTGTATGTAGCGAAGCATACGTTCAAATAGATGAAAAATTGAAAAGTGCCGGTGTTCCCTTGGGCTTAAATCAGAACTCATGCCCCCCCACCCCCAAAAAAAAAATTGAAGATAGTTCCAACGAATTTTCAATTAAGCGTTTAGGGACGAAATAAGCTTTCAGTGTCTTTTTAAGACCCATCAAATTGACACAGTAATAACATATTTTCTTTCAGTTTTGTACAAACCCTCCAGGATTCCCAACTTCGAATGCTCCGAAGGAATACTGATGCTCAAATTGCCTCATTGGAACGACCCGAGCCCTATCTCCATGCTTACCCAGGTTATTAAATCCATCACTTTGATCTATCAATATTATACCGCTTTGATTTTACGCTTTCGATTGATTGACGAACAAAAACAGGGCAGACAGACGTCTTTTCAACAAATGACTGATCTCTTATTACGTTTAGGAGGTCTTAAAGTACGAAAAATGAAGCTTCTTAGACAAGAAAGCTTCCAACGCCTCATATCATACCTTCAATAGTGTTATGTTATTCTTTTATTTTCAGAGCTCCAAAGGTCGAGTGGGTTGAAGGTATTACGGCGGATATTCGAGCGGAAGAAATCACTGGAAATAAATCAACAAGAAGTGAAGAACGCCGCCACCCTGAAGAATGAGGCACTCACGCCTCAAGATTTCGAGCAATTCCGGAAAAAGCCCCCATCAAGACTGAAGCCTCTTTCCGCTTCCTCTTCCAACTCGACGTCCAAATAGTCCTTCCATGTGATTCATTCAGTACACTTGCTAAATGGATCCGAGGAAAGATTCCTGGACAACTCTTGGTCTTTCATATTTGGCTTTTGGGGCCGACGTCATGGATGGCAAGACAGATGACAGTGAACGATCCTTTGGATTTTGGCGACTTCCAAGTTTTGAGATGGATCAACCCTTCCAAATCAATCTGATCAATCAAAATACAGACAATGTCTTCCAATATTTGATGAGGAAGTTCTTTGGGACTCAAGTGTATTTCAGGGGGTTTCCATACATCAAAGAATGAATCAAAAACGATCAAAAATTGGACAGGTCTCTCAGTATCACTAATGGGTTACATTGCATGAGAATAAATAGGTTTTGGTATCTTGGGCAGGTAACAGGTAAAATTGATGTTGTAATTTCAGGTAGTTACTTGGCTTGAGCAACCAGGGATAGGTTTCTTAAGTACATACACTCTTAACTGTTCAAAATGAAAGTCAGGAATTAACATTGAATGCTTTTATCACGTCACAAGCTGACCCTAGAGGCCAATAAACTGTGCAGCGGTACAGATTTCTCCTCCATTTTATCATTTATGACACGGAATTTGTCACCACACTTACAAGGGATGCCTTCAAAATTGAGCCTTTGAAACGAATTGTCCATTGACGACGTCGGATCTGTATGTTCACTTATAGCAGTCAGAGTTTTCCCGCCAAAATTTGTACGTGCCAGTCCCTCTTCGTTCTGTTCTCTGATTGGTTCCGTGTGAGCTAACGTCGACTGATTGGCTCTCCCCTTTTTACTTCTGTTGAGCAGTCTAGAAACACCGCCATTTTTTGAAGTTTTAGCGCGGGTCTCCCGGGATTTCTCGGAATTGGAGTCATTGCTGGTGTCCATCTGCTTTTCGGAGTTGTTGCCATTGTGCTTGGGACACGGGTCCATTGCAAAAGGATCGGAGCAGTTACAGTGCCGCCTAAGTTTCCTTGATGAGGAGGATGTGGAAGATGGGGACATCAGGGAACACCAACAATGACAAAATAGTCAAATAAACGGACTAGACTCAGGTCCGGGTTGGATTCCCGGATGATCGGGATTGGTGCCACTCAAGCTCAAAGAGGTTGAGTAGTTATTGGAAGATTGCTTTGAACTACTGAAAGAAAAGAGAAAGAATAGGTTAGTTAGCCTTCACTGTTTCTCGTCCATGAAGTGAAAATAACCCACCCAAGCGAACTTTATTTACATACGCATTATAACGAGCCCGTCTTCTACATTTGGGATCTACATATGCAATGACATACAAAAACGTGTGCTCAAGAACTTCTGAAGAAAGAGTCTTTCTCAATTCCTAAAACCCACTTCTCACATACGTACATTTATACTTAGCTGATTGATCTTCTTGGTAACGAAAAGTTGCTTAGCTTTATTATTGATCGGTGAACAAAAAAGCAAGTTCCCATCAAGTATGAATATCTTCATAAGTCATTTCTAATCCCAATATCGAACATTTACCCGTTAGAAAACATTCTTTTGTTCCTACATTTTCACAGCAATCCGTCTACGAATTGATTGGCTCAAGCCCAAATCTTCTCAGTGACTGTTTAAAAAGATGGATCGTTTAGGTCTTTAACACATCTTTGTTCGTTTCATTCTTTGAGCTGAAGTATGTTACTAAGAGGGAAACGTTGCATTCCTAACTTAGATTCATTGTATCGTCCTCAACCCTCGTGAGTGTGTTCGATTAGTTCGATAAATGAATGCAGTTCCGATGCTATTAATCAATCAGCCTCATTCGGCGTATCGGATTCGAATGGTCGATCGCATCCCAAGATGCCTTACCCGCGTTTGACTTTCGATTTCCTTGGGTTGACCCGAAGATCGAGAGCTTTCTGTGGCACTGAGTTGTGAAGCGTGCTTCCACGACTCCGATTCACTCGCAATCCATTCACGTGCGAGACTTCTTGGAGTTCCAAATTATTCTGCGTCTTTAAGATGGGTTGGTCCTGGACCACTCTGAGGCCAAGACAAGAGCGCATAGATTTGAGGAAGTTTTCACGGAAACTTCGGGCCATGAATCCGTAAATGATGGGATTCAAAGCGCTGAAAATGGCAATGAAACTCGGGTTTTAAATCTTAATGGACTGTCAAAATGGCAGAAGTTTTGAAATTTGTTTTTTTGCCGTTCTAACATGACACGTGTAAGAGTTTTCGGAAACAAAATAAATCTCAAATTTTGATATTATATTATCTTTAACGCCATGTTTTGTGACGGCATTCAATTTACGTATGTAGACTTTACCATATACTTTCTATATTTCGTCTAAATTCATTATTGATTGAGGCATTTTTGACGAATAGACAGAAAAGGTTCTCAAACGGAACCAAACGTCTCGACCGAAAGTGGTCTTCACCGAAATCAAAAGCCTCTTAAAGGAATTGTGAATGATTAATACTCAGGTAGCATATTTGATACTGCTATGAGTTATGATTCAATGGAGATGAAAAATATGACTGACTAGGGAAGAAAAAGCTAAACGAAAGCCTGATTTGCAACATCCTTTGCGCAACTGAAATTGAAATTTTGAACCTGACCGAACTAACAATTTGATAAACCTGTTTTTTATGAAAGCTCTTTGAATGCGTCAATTTAACACCTACCTGTTTAAATATGCCATAAGTGTCAAAGTAGTCTTGATATACTTCATGGACCCTTGCAATTGCGTATTTATTAATCCAAACGCTTGGAAAATATTGATAAGAAGGTAAGGTGTCCAGCAAACAATATACACCACGATGATTACAATAAGCATCTTGATGACCTGGAATTAAGGAAGAGATGTCTAGGATAGTGTTGGAAAACTCATGAGTCAATTCATTACCCTTCGGAATTTCTTGAGAGACTGTTTCTGAACTTTGTAGCCAGAAGTAATTGGGATCCAAGCTTCATTGCTGTTGCAACGTTTTCGTTCTGAATGGGTTTCCTCTTCACCTTGGATATTCGATAAAGTGCCTTTGGTGCTTTGATCTTCAAACTGGAAGAATGCATTGGATGAGAGAATATCATTATTCAATTGCTTGTAGGTTTTCATAAACTGTAATGATCCATGTTCAAATGTACGTGTGTGGGGAGTAAACGAGCCTTACTTTCATAAAAGGATAAAAAAATCAATGCCTGTCATGTCATTGAACTAAAATGAAAGATTTTTGCTACAAAACATCCGTTCCAGAGAATTTTCGTTGTGCTTAGTGTAAGATGCATTGTTGAACATAATAATTTGTAGAGTAATCCACAAGTTCTGGTTGTCTTTCAAAGAGGGCGCTACAGTAACTTTTAAAGCATTAAAACTTTCCCCCTAATCTAAGATTTCGAATGAACTAAACTAGTCCCACTTACAGTTCTATATAGACAGAAATGTCACTCCCAAATTGTTCATGATTCAACAAGCTTGCACTGTGTGTGCGATGGGATTGGACATTGAGCACAACCAGTTACGTGATTCAAAACTGAAATTTGCGATTTCATGGAGTCAGTGGCA
>CM021313.1:4339785-4363982 GCA_010645155.1 Tigriopus japonicus
TTCAACGAGGTCGACCAAGATCGAATCGATTTAGTACACAGGCAAAAGAGAAAAAATGGGGGGTTTCCTTTGTTCTGATTAGTAAATCTACTCGATTTTGGTCGCACGTGCGCCGTCCATCAAATTTTAGATGTCCTTGACTTCATTATATTTGTACGGCAGAGATAAGAAATTACCATTTCTTCCAAAGTTTCCTCAATATGGGTTTTCTTTCTTTTCCCCATAAACTATTTCTCATTTTCCTTCTAAAGAGCACAAGGCCTCTTTGTCACAACAAAAACACGCCTAAAACTAGGGATTGAGACTTGCGTCAAGATGAATCAAGAACTTACTGTTAGCGATCGTTTCATTTTGTGCGGTGCCTTGTCATCCGTATCTGGAGTTTGGGAGATGGTTCGTCGGCTGGAATTTCTCGAAAGGCTTTTTGTGTCATCCGAAAGCTCTGTCGAGCACGGTTCCGCTTTCATGCTTTTTCGATGGACCTGTCGAGATTTGTACCCTTGAGCCGTGATAGTGAAACTGGCAGATCCGGGGCTTTCCCGGCGTCCGTCAGTGGTTGCCATCGTTTCATTGAGGATTTTGGGCGAATCCTCACTCGTGTCATAATCCAAAACCACGTTTGAACGGCTTCCTCTTCGAAGTAAGCCCTGTCCATCGTTTTGGTACACACTGTCAGGGTAAACAAGGAAAATTGTCAGGGTATAAATC
Source organism: Tigriopus japonicus (assembly GCA_010645155.1). Classification (NCBI taxonomy): domain Eukaryota; kingdom Metazoa; phylum Arthropoda; class Copepoda; order Harpacticoida; family Harpacticidae; genus Tigriopus; species Tigriopus japonicus. The sequence continues at coordinate 4,340,494 of CM021313.1, forward strand.
CAAATGTGGTAGGTGTGAAAGAGAACATGAGTTTTTGTCATATCCGGAAGGTTCAATTGATATCAACTTTGTCAGGCCTTGACTCAATCATTTTTGTTATTGGCTTAAGACGGTAACTTAATTTGGAACCACCCCAAAATGTGTCAACATTATTCTATTTGGGTAGTTGTGATATTTTATATTTCATGTTTCCCTCATGCTAAAAAACATTCCAGCATGTTTTAAATGAGCCAGGTTGCACATTATTGACTTAGCTTAAAATCGAAATCTACGTAAATAAATTAAATTAACTATCTATTAAATAACTAACGAGGTTGTCTGAACAATAACAGTTCCCATGGGTCTCCTGAGACAGTAAAGTACTTCGTAGAAGATCATTAGAAAGTATAGAAAACATGGGAAAATGTCTTTGGTTCCGATGAGTTCCTTACACGTGAGTCTTTTGACCAGAGGATTCTCAGGTTTTCTGAGGGCAATCTGATGTAAAGAAGCCAATTGGTCTGCAAAATCCCATGGCCTCATTCAACAAGTAATCTGACAACCGTGGAAAATTCAGAGTGAAATATGAGGGTCATATAGAGGAACATGCCCTCGTTGTTGCTGTTGTTCCAAATAAGTGTGTTTCCTCTTTTCCAGATAGTTGAACATAAGGGCAAGAATGCAAACTTTATGAAAGCCATAAAGCTCATCGTTTCATATTAAGGTCCAACAAGATTGCTTTTGTCCGAGTTTTTTCGAAAAGAATTAGTCTCGCATACATGACCTGATCCCCTAGCAACATGAAAAATATTTCTCCAGCCTTCGGGGGTACCAAAAGTGTGCGGAAAATATTCGAGATTCGAGGCTTTTTCTAACGCTCAAATTTTCAACTCTTGTAAGGAATGCATTTGAGTACGTTATTTACTTGACGCTATATCACAACAAAAGAACAAATCAAGCCTTGAAAGTTGAGTGACTTTGGCATTTAGATAAAATTGATAAAATTAGTGATGTTCGATAAAAGTTGCAACCAACTAAAGTAACAAGCAACCATATCTAGGCATAAAATCCGAAGAAAAAATTCCAAATGTGAAGGTACTTCCGACCTTTAACCTTTCGAGAAGGTTTAAAAATGCTGCAAAGTTGTCAATTGTATTTTTTAACCCAATATTTGCATTCATGGCAAATTCAACTAAAAAAGAAAATACTAGACTTTATGTTACCGAATCTTGTTAAAATATTTTGCTTCATCATACGTTGTTGGAAGCAATCACAACATAAAATGCCTTTCTTGAATTCACAAAAGGGTAAATTTCTGTTCCAAGCTCGCTCTTAAAAACTTGAGTAGCTATCCGCAAATTTTAATTAAGCAGCATTAAAAGGTGATATCGTGATTCTTTTTGACTTTGAAATGTTTCCCATTTCTAGAGTCAGGAAGTATTTGCTTTAAGATATGAAATATTTAATTGTAAAATTGAGAAAAAATAATGAATTGGGGCTTTCCCCAGACAGAAACTCTCCCTTGTTTTAGGGCTTCCCCAAAATTAACCAAAAATACCAATAAGCTTGCAAAAAAATATGTACGCACATTCGACGTTCCCCATCATAACTACTTTCATTTACGAATAATATATCGCCATCTATTTTGGCAAATTGAACATTCTATTACCAAATCAGGGTCAAATGTAAATCCAAAAATGACCAATTCCATCAAATGTACAAACAATGTTTTCTGAAAATCAATGCCCACAGAGGCCAAATCACCAAATAATGGCTTGTTCAGAAAATGTTTTCTGATTATCCAGCTTATTTTTCAAATATTTTGGCCTTTTGGAAAAAAATATTTTTTTTTTAAATTTTTCTCTTTTTCGCAAATAGCTTTCCGAGCCCTAGCCATTACCATATCTTCATAATCAGCCTTCTAACATTCCAAGGCTAAATCATTACTAGTTAAGGGCCTTTCCAGTACACCGCTAATCTAAAGTAACATACGCTCTTTTTTCTCTAAGGTCCTTGAAAGCTAGAAGCTCCCTTGGGCAAACAAACTTAGCAGTCCTACTCTGAAATCTCTGGAATTGAAAGTAGTACGTAGGTTTTCTTCTGACCTGGTCTCTCTGTGCGATGCCACGAAATAGGCTCGCTCTTTCATGCAACGGCAAATTTCCCTGGCGATTGCACCGTAGGCTGCCGTCATGAGACTGCCAGGAATGATGAGGATGATCAAGAGATAATAGAGCTCATGGGCCTGCCAAACGTACGGAGTCTGATCGTCTCGGATGCACCAAAAAGCTTTTTGCACCAAGCCCACTTCCAGATGAATCTGCAACAAAGGAAATGGCCAGTTAGAAGAAATGAAACGACACAATGTGAAGGGATGGACCAATTGATATTCGGACAAGACGTCCGATCTTCATTTGATCGAACAATGTCTGATCCTGCGTGTTCTTTATGGTTCGACATAAATTGGTTATGGACAGCTACATATTTTTGTTTTTTACGTGACTGACTTTCCTCGGGACTTTTAAGCCATTCAGGAAGTTATGTAAAATTTAAATTATGATTAATGTTCTTAAAAATTTTAAAGTTCTATTCGAAGTTAGTTTTGGTGTTAGACTATAGAGTCCTTTAAGCGCAGCCAATAAAACAGAAATAACGTGCAAACTTTGAGTATTATTAAACAAAATTTCAGTTCTTGCGTGTCCAATAAACATTGAGAAGCTCGAAAAGAGGTCAAAATTTTGTGTCAGGGTGCAATTTTGGGAGCTGTATTAGTATGGTGACCTCCCAGTTTTATGTACTGTGACCTCCCAGTCAGCTGTTCGTTAAAGGACCGAATCGCGAGAGTTTTGAATTTTACTTAAGGTTTCATTTCCACATACCTTAGGTTAAGAAGCACTGGAATCATGGAGTGGGAGGCTAGCAATGAGAATAATGATTTTCAGTAAGAGCAATTCAATTACGTTCTTCAGCAAATGAGACCTTGCATATGTTGACAAGAATACGTATTTCAATTTTCAGCTCAATCAAACGTCGGTGACAAAAGTTATGATCACTCAAAGCTCAGTGCAAATCCTACCGAGAATGAATGAACTAACGCTTTTGTGTGAATCGTTTTACCACAAAAGGGCGAGTTCATTGATTCTATGCTCTCTTCAGCACATAAGTTTGAGAAGGCATAACTTTTCACTCCGGCGTTCGATTGGGCTGAAATTTGAAATACGTGTTCTTCTCAATGCAAGCCAGGTCTCATTTGCAGGAGAACGCAAATGGTTCGTTTCTGTTGGAAATCATAATTCTCATTGGTAGCCTCCCACTCCATGATTTCCGTGCTTCTTGCTTAGGTGAAGCAATATGAAGGAAATATTCAGGCACATTCTATAACAATATTCAAGTTTAATCTTGATTTGTTCCTTCCTAGGAATCAGAGTTTTGCAGGTTAATTATCCCACGAAAATGTTTTCTTCTTTCAATCCCCACAAAAAACTATAAATCAATTCAAAGACCCAGAATTGACAAGATTATCCTGTATGAAAATAACTAGACGTGAAATGTACATTTGCTATTTTCAGCTCCAAATAGTACGTTTGGGTTCAAAAACGAACAAAGATGTATTTTTCTCCAACTATAATTAAAACATTGGCCCCTTTGTTTCTCGCCCTTGCACAAAATAGACTTGTTCTTGACAGCTCAAGATTTTCCTAATTGATTCTCAAGGTAAATCTCTCCTCTGAAGAAGAATCATTTGTTACATCAGGGGTTACAGACTGTCCACGTGAGCCTTGACTAGACTTTCTTTTAAAGGCCATTGATTGTCTCCAAATATTCTGGTTGAAAAACTTTCGACTCAAACTTGTTCATTAGTCTACTCGTTCGGGATCTTTTTCAACAGTATATGATGTCAAAAACCTTATTCTATTGATGATATTATTTCTTAGCCGATGAAGCTGTTTTGAGGAGGAAAATATGACTAGACGGAAAACGTACATTTTACTTCATTGACATAAATAGTGTCAGACTCTCCGTAAAAAGCTCATTAGTGGTAGTACGTCTTTCATGCTCAAAAGACTATGTAAATTAATGCGTACATACACTTCGACATATATTATTGGATTTTTTCCAGACTCTAGCCCTTTTGTTTTAGTTAATACTTCTTTTTGGAAATCCAATCAACTGCAAAAAGCAACATCCACGATTCACTAAGGTTATGAATTGTCAGAGAAATATTTTGATATCGAGCTTAGACTGTGGCTTTACTTAATTACAGGTTTTTAACAGATATGAAAAGATAAGAAGCACTGGAATCATGGAGTAGGAGGCTAGCAATGAGAATAATGATTTCCAGCAAGAACAATTCAATTACTTTTTCTGCAAATGAGACCTTGCCTATGTTGACAAGAGTACGTATTTCAATTTTCAGCTCAATCGAACGTTGGAGGCAAAAGTTATGCTCACTCAAAGTTCAGTGCAAATCCTACCGAGAATGAATGAACTAGCCCTTTTGCGGTAATCGTTTTACCACAAAAGGGCGAACTCATTCATTCAATGCTCTTTTCAGTACATCAGTTTGAGAAGGCATAACTTTTCACTCCGGCATTCGATTGGGCTTAAATTTGACATACGTGTTCTTCTCAATGCAAGCCAGGTCTCATTTGCAGAAGAACGCAAATGGTTCGTTTCTGCTGGAAATCATAATTCTCATTGCTAGCCTCCCACTCCATGATTTCCGTGCTTCTTGGAAAAGAATAGGTAAACTTACCTGAACAATTAATGTTGGGATTGCCAGGACGATGGCCAATAACCAAATAATACACACGGCTTTGTTTGCTCTGCTCACTGTGCAAACAGATTTGGCTTTCATGGGATAAACAATGGCATAACATCTGGAAACAATCATGAATCAATGGTGTAAGCTCGATATTTCCGTCGATATTTCCGCATATTTAATAGGATTCCGGAGAAGGCAAGTATTTTTGGATGGAACCTTATTGCATTCCAGTATTGAGGTAACTTCATGAAACCAGCTGCATGTGCGTTTTGTAACTGACATTGTATGGTTTGTTGATAGTGTGGAACTTTCCGAAAATACTTTTTTGGTGGTTTATAAACTTTTTTTAACCTTTTTTGTATTAACTAGAATTTTAAGAACTTATTTTAAGTTCTGAACTCACTGTTCATCTGTAGATATGAAGTCTATTAACCTGTCTATCATTGAATTTATGTTGCTCCATTGCACTCTCGTATTTGGTTGGATCTATCGCCTTAAACAATAATTTGACTTCAATGAAACGCACATCACCGAATATTTTTTCTCTTGGCTTTTCATAAATAAAAGCCTCGTCCGAATAGGTTAACTCCTATAATATTTGTCATTGAATGGTGATCGGGTCGAGCAACAAAATCGTGCAGCGTTAACTTTGTCTAAGAACCATTTGAAAGAGTTTATTTGAATCAACATAGTCGAGTTACAAACAAAAAAAAACATTACTTTATACTCATTATTTTAAGCATTACTACTATTATTTATTGCACTGAAAGTTAAAAATGCTAAAAACTGGAGACACTAAAAAACAGACGGCGTTCTAGTACCGATTTAAGGAATGCCACTTCCTGAAAGTCAAAGTTTTAAGCGAGTTTTCATGTTCATTTTTCAAAAGATTTAAAGTTCCGATTGTCGATTGTATCTTGACACAACTTTTCAAGGATTTGGATGATGGAATGTAAATTTTGGCACACTCTGATATCAGCGTCACAACTTTCTGCATAAAGGAACATAAAGTTGATTTGTTGCAAAATAAATTGATTTAAAAACCATAATAGAACAATTTTCTTGTTTAAGAGCTGTGCATTTCTTTTTTATCAAATGTTCCGCTTAAAACTTTTCCTGATGTTGAAGTTTCATCACAAGGTTGACGAAAAGCTTTTCAAAACATTTAAATCAAGACTTTCTTTAGATTTTTTTTCGTGCTTTTGAGCTACTCCTCTAATGAACTCGTTCTATTTTCATTTCCTCTAGATCTCAAACTCACTTCCTCTATGTTGGATCTAACTTTGTTCCATTTTCAGCGAGAAAATTATAGATGCGTGACAAACTCTGTCAGCCTACATCATTTTGTCCTCGCGAGCTTCCGACTTTGCGAAATGGTTCCCGTTACCATAATAAATCTTCACATTATCTCAACCAAATGACAATTATTCACAACTCAGTTGGAGTATGATAGAACTATGAATCAGGTTCAGAGCAAGATTGATCCATGAATGACATTGTCGAAGGTGCATTTTCGACGGCTTTTTCAAGAAGAATGTGTTAAATCTGGAATTTTTGTCAAAGTGTTGATCAGAAAGATGAAATTGATCTCGCAATTCAACAGTGAGTAACGCACAATTTTAAATGTAGATGGCGTTTGGCGCTCTTTCTTTACTGACAAAATCGTAGATGGCGTTTGGTGCTCTTTCTTTACTGACAAAATTGTAGATGGCGTTTGGTGCTCTTTCTTTACTGACAAAATTGTAGATGGCGTTTGGTGCTCTTTCTTTACTGACAAAATTGTAGATGGCGCTTGGTGCTCTTTCTTTACTGACAAAATTGTAGATGGCGTTTGGTGCTCTTTCTTTACTCACAAAATTGTAGATGGCGCTTGGTGCTCTTTCTTTACTGACAAAATTGTAGATGGCGTTTGGCGCTCTTTCTTTATTGACAAAATTGTAGATGGCGTTTGGTGCTCTTTCTTTACTGACAAAATTGCAACTCTAATACCATTTCCTGATTCAAGACTCAACTGTTGCCGGAGTTTGTCTAGTGCACTAAAATAAAAGACTGCAGCCATTAACAGCGCCATCTAACGCTTTTTATGAAGCAACAACTCAGTTAATGAATCTGCAATGGTTTTTGGTTAACATTATTGAGAGCCGAAAAAAGCGACCTCCAGCGGCATTTATAGCATTTCCTGTAATGGAAAGAAGAGAAATTCCGAAAATATGCCCTTCACTTTGCTAAGTTTGAATGCCTTTCGTACAGTGTGGCCCAAAATTGGCTTTACACAGTGTTCGAATTTTTTTATATAAAAATTTGAATTTGGCATTTCTTATATGGACTGAACGCGAAAAAACAAAGCTGAATTAAACGGTGCCAAAAACAACAACATCAAAGCAAGTCCCAAGGAGTTATTCCTCGACAAAGAGGACTACAAATACCCCTTGTTCTACGCCCGATTCATCAATTCCAATCAATAAGTACCTCATTAATTAGGGCAATTTGCAGGAAGACGACGGTCAGGACAGCGCCGAACCGGAAGAGGCTGCAGGAGATGGTCAGGCGGAAGGACAACAGGAGCATCAGGAACGTGTTCATCTCCTGCAGCCTCTTCCGGTTCGCCACTGTCCTGACTGTCCTCTTCCTTCCCTTGCCTTGGGCTGTCTTGACCGTGCCTCTCTCCTGATACCTCTTGAAAACACTCGACACAATCTGTCTGGACACATTGAAGTCCTTGGCAATGGAGATGGCACTATGGCCTGCTTCCCTGAGGGCCACAAGCTTAATCTTGGTGTCGTCATCAAGGTTAGCCATGGAGTCAGAGGTTTGCGTCGAGGTCGAGTCAAGGTAAGTATCACGATAGTCTGGATAGTCATTTGCAATGTTATTAAGTGAAAAAAACCTGCAAATTGCCCTAATTAATGAGGTAATTACTTATTGATTGGAATTGATGTATCGGGCGTGGAACAAGGGGTATTTGCTGTCCTCTTTGTCGAGGAATAACTCCTTGGGACTTGCTTTGATGTTGTTGTTTTTGGCACCGTTTGATTCAGCTTTGTTTTGCGCGTTCATTCCATATAAGAAAAGGTGCCAAATTCAAATTCTAATATAAGAAAAATTCGAAAAACTGTGTAAAGCCAATTTTGAGCCACACTGTACATCCCCAGTGATTTAAAATTGGCAGCAGCTAACAGCAAGTTGTTAATTATTGCATCAAAAAACAGTCTTAAATCTTAAGGACATCAAGATTTTTGCCTCATTTTGAAGATATAGTTATTCATCTATAGTGAGGAATTCGGCTTAAAATGAACAATTGTTGAGATTTTGTTATTTCTTCTTTGAAAATGTTTACTTTTCGAAGATTTTTTTTCAAATTTGAAAACTAAATCTGATTTTACGGCTCCCAGCGTAGGCTAGCATTGTTCTGATTACTACTACTTCAATATCTAAATTTTGCTCTTCAAGATTGGAAAATGACAAGAAAGTATCTGAAGCTTTTTGTTTCAGAAATTTCAGTTTTTTGAGAGACTTTTTAATTCTATTTGCGTTTTTTTTGGTTTTTATTTGCGCTTTTGACCTTTTATCTGCATTTTATTTTACGATTTTGGGCTGATTTTTGTGCAACTTTTGGTAACCAAAAGCTTCTTTTGATTTGCACTTTCTGCCCGTCCCTAGTTGTGACAAACCAATGCAATTTTGGTTCATTAAAAGAACACAACTTTTGACTTAAGAATAAATGGCTCTAGAATGAAATGAAAAAAGAAATACCAAACAGTGATAAAACTTGCATAAAGAGCGAAAGAAGTTAGTACATATACAAGGTCTCCTAGTACTGTGTACACTGTACACGTTTGAATCGTGAGACTCTATAGTTAAATTGCCTTTTAAGAGAGGCGTGAAAAGCCTGAGAATTGGAAGGAAATTTTTGTATGATCAAACACTTTTGTTTCCATTTCGAGTCCCTTCATCAACATTTGAGGCGCTATACTTCGTCCAAAACTGATGTATGGTCATTGTTACCTGCCTATCCATGTATCTCATCGAATCGGTGAGATGTTACCCTCTAAAAAGCACTTAATGGCAAATTTTATGACGGATCTCTGTATTACAGTGCACTAAGTTTGTCCTTTAAAATTTTCCACCAATGCCATCTGGTTGTTTTCAATTGTGAGAGTTTGAAAAAATAATCTGGCCTGTCTTTGTGACTGATGTATCAGCAACATTCATGCCATTTAACCTTCACCCAACATAGCCTTAGCTTTATTAAATGCAGGGGGTAAAGTATAAGGTTTAAATAGTTCAAGTTTTGTAATGGCCCAAGGTTAAAGATCGCCTCCATCCATTAGTGATTTTTTTTTTTGCTTGAACATTCTTGTATTGCATTTAGTTTTATCCCTTGTAATTGTTATCTCAAAGATCCAAGACAAGACAGACAGGCTCTTGAAGTTTAAAGAATATGACTTGAAGCATTCTGATGCCTCAGATAAAGGTTGGAAAGATCCTTTTGGCTCAATAACAGATTCCTCCGTCACAAAAAAGTATTTCTTGAGCAGAACATAGAACAGTGTCAGCTTCCACCAAGCCATTATCTGTTTTAATACACGTGAGTTATTTTGTAAACCGTACCTTTCGAGACTCATCACGGTGAGGTTGATGACGGATGCGATGGCCGAAACGTTTTGCATGTAGTTCACAAACTTGCACAAAAAGAGGCCGAAGGTCCACGAAAAGGAGAAAAGCTCCGCCAACTGAAAGAAACAAGATGAGTCCAATGGAGCAGATGATGGATTCAATTCAAGGTTGTACTGGAACTGAGTATAAGCTAGTGATGGCCAAAAAGCTCGGTTTCGGTCTCGCTTGGTAACGAGCCTTCATACTTAACATATTAGAAAAATGAAGCAAGGTTAAACAACCTATTAATGCAAAGATTTATTTTATCCAGTTCCAAACAAAGATTGACACGGTATTATAAAAATTATGTCAAGTTTGCAGAGAAATTCCCAAACATTGTGAGATATGTTTTAGACCCAGGAAACTGAGTGGAACAACTTTGATTTACTAAAATAAAACAAGTCAAAATAATAATCATATATTACCCAAGTCATACTTACAATGCATATTTTTGAAAAATTATTTTTCAATTATCTTGTGACTACACTAATTTTGACATTCATTTGAAATTTAAGAAAATTTACTGAAGAGATGAGCGATACTAATTATTGCTAATTTGACATTTTTCGCAGGACCGTGCTCAAATTGGACCAAAAGCTAATTTTAAAAATCTTACAAAATTTCACCAAACTTGTATTGACAACGAACCAACATGCCCTTTTTATGGTTCAAAAGTCCTCATTCAAGAGAATGTATTTTAATGGCGTTTTAAGTTACAATAAATCTTGACATGATGTGACAAAAGATTCAAAAATGCAGAATTTCGGATTTGTTTAATGTGATCGAAACTGTCAATATAATAGGTTTTTAGGTGCAAAACTTATAATCTAGACCTGACTTAGATAATAGGAGTAAATCAAAGTTGTTCCACTTGGTTTCCTAGGTCAGAAACTTATCTCACAATGTTTGTGAATTTCTCTGCAAACTTGATAGGGTTTTTTAGTACCGTGTTGAGCTAAAAAAGATAATTAGAATCATAAAATATATGTATGATTTTTGGTATTTTTTACATTTGGTCTAGTAACGCATAAGAATTGGACACTGGCATAATATTCAACTATTATTATTAAATTGTCATAATATCTTAACTTGTGAAGAAAACATAGCGTTTCAAATTTATTCGCCACACCACTAACCGGAACGAGAATCAATCAAATAAGACTTTGATGGAATTGAATCCGCTTACTTAAATCCCCTTCTAGGCCTTACAAAATGCGGTCAAAATATTTGCAAGAGATTTGTTGAATAAAAACACAAATCTGACCCAAGAATGAATTGCAACTTCATGCACCAACATGTCATCTTCCAAGATTATTCAATGCTATGATTTTTCCAAAATGTGATTGACTCTAAAATAGAGCTCCTTACCCTCGCATTATTTTCGATATCGTGAGGATTCAAAGACGTCTTTAGACCTCAGTAAGTCATACCTTCAATAGACTGCGTTTTCTTTTGTTCCTCGTGCCCTTTTAGTACATACACACATGGTGGAACTAATGCTTACATAAGAAAAAATGTCCTTTACAGAGATACCCCCAAAGGAGGAAAACTTCTGTCGATAAATAACCCTATGGAAAGAATCTGGATGGTTGTTAGGTAACCATCGTGGTAGGACAGAATGGTGCATATCTGTTTTTCTTCCATCATGAGACAACCTCAGTTCACTATTGATCAGAATTGATCATCTGGATATTGGAATACGTTCTGAATGAATAGGATCTTTGAACGTCATTTCCCATCGTTTTCAGACGGTGGTTTAAGTTCACAATGGATCCGATGTTTGACTTTTTGATAGATTACATATAATTTCCTATCTTCGATTAGCGTGGAATACATATCAAATAAGTTTGGCTACATTCAGGTTTCCCAATTTGAAGTCCAGTTCCATAAAAGTAAAGATGCTTCTTGATCAAGTGATTAATTGGTAATCAAAACCTGCTGTTCCAATCCTCTTCTGAAATCTATTGAAGAATTCTTAAGGGAACGATGGGAACTCTAAAATTCTTGACATGCAGTAATTTTGGTCAGACCTGGTTTATGGTTGAACAGAGAACAACAATATGGTTAAAATTTCAATTTAGTTCTAATGACTTTTCCAAATTTGAGCTTTAATTTTTTCAATTTGATGTCACAATTTTCTTGCTTTTCAAAGATACAGGGGTCGGCAACAGCATTGAGGCAAAGGCCCACAAAATTTGATTTCGGTAATCAGGGCCCACCAAACAGAAGCTGACGGGTGCAAGGGCCCACAAATGAGCAATGAGCCCACAAACATGGTACCATGGATGGGTTTTGGGCCCACTGTTGTGGTCTTTCCACATAGGTTTTGGGCCCAACAAATATCACCATTGGGCTCATATGTGGGCCGCGACCTACTGGTTGTCGACCCCTAGGCTAAAAGAATACTGAACAATTTTTAGACCATTTTGTTGTCCGTTTGTTAAATCCTTTAAGTAAGGGGATTTTAACACCATGGATCAGGTTCAGTTTAGGATTGATTCATTAATGAATGTAACCGTCATGGATGTATTTTTCAAGGCTTTTTTGAGGAAATAATATTTTTAACGGGGCCCCCAAAAAAACCAGACTTAAGCATCCTTACTTTCACATGGGATGGTGATAGTCTTGCTGTTTTCATTTAAGTGATTAAAGACACGGAAACGACATGTGACTCTTTTAAAATATAAAAGAATGATTTTCTCGCTTTTAAAAGCAATGAGTAATACACCTACATCTTGCAGGCTTAACGTTCCATATTTTTGCATTGACTTTTTGGATGGTGGAGTGAAAAAGGTATCAAGGCTTTCCGGTACTTACCTATTGCCTTTTACTAAACCATTCTGAATAAACAGTTCAGCATTGAAATGAAATGTAAGGAAGCAAGTACATAAAACATAACTTAAACCCAACTGCTGATTGGGTGCTTTGGAATTAACTTTAACCATTTATTGAAAACTCAAAAAAGACTCAGATCATTTCCATTGAATGAAGTGGTTCCCAGTTTCGGACAAAAAGTCGTGAATTCGATCCAGTCCCACGAGTCATTGCCACAATTTTTTCCGGTCCTATAGAAAAGCCTTGAAAAGGTGGAAAGGCGTCTTATTGCCATCAGATAGGTACCAAAAAACTCAGATTTATTGTTCCATCTGCTTCCTGGCTTCCTGAAGATTGGATAGGAGGCATTCAAGGACCTTTTGGTGGCCAGACATACATTTACCAAAGTGAGAACATCCATCTTTTCACTTGTCTCTTTCGAACGTGCTAAAGAAGAAATTCGCTTTAACTTAAAGCTGAAAGTTTAGTCTTTTAAACTTGGTGGATCCTAGAAATTGTCTTTTAATGCCATGTGAATTTGTAACAAACTGTGTTGAAAGAGAGAGCCAGTCAATCTAGCATAACTGCATAACAGGGACTCTTCCTTTAATTGGCATTAGGACGCCATCTGCTTTTAGTGCTTGCACTTTTTGGGGTGTTGACTACCAATCAGCGCAATTGGAGATACTGCAATGCCCATCAGACTACTGGAGGATTGGATTGAAGAAAATGTTCAAACAGTTATCTTTTAGTATGTTTTAAGTGACCTCACAACGTATTTTTGCCCGTGACCCAAGTAAAGGAATTCAATTTCATATGTAGTATTGCATGAACACCTCAAAAGTGGTCTCAAAAGTTTTTGAAATTTAAAAATTATTCTTGAGCTCAAATACACACCGTGCGGTACTAATTTCCAATGTCTCATAGCTACCCCCATTTATTCAGAGGTCCTGATATCCCTCAATATTTGAGTGAACAAAAGGCAATAAGGAAATAGTCTCGCAATGCATGTCTAAAAGGTTTTTCACATTGAGAACAAATGTTGATCGTTCGACATTGTGTCGCATGCAATCTCGAATGAAACCATAATATTTCCCAAGCAATGAAATGCCCTTTTCTATGCCTGACAACCAATAAGATAAATAAGTAAAAGTTCTGTTCGGCGAGGTCATTCGTTTTTGTCTAGAGACTATTTGAAAGGTTCGACATAAAATGGGTTTGCTAATGTAAGACATGTATTCCCGGAAACCTTTGATGCTGTCAAATTAAGAGACGATTTTTTTTTGTTGACATTAGTAGATTTTTAAAATGAAAACCAGTATTTTTTCCCGAAACTAAATGCATGATATTTGAAGGCTAACAATTCGAGCAAAATGATTTGATCAGATGATATTGAGTCAGTTTTCAACAAGAACTTGCGACAAATGGTAAAGCGCAAAAAAACAAAAAAACGCGTTGAAAAATGATGCTCAAAAATTCTTGGAACATGTTACATGTCCAGGTTGAAAATAATCCTTACTAAAACACCTTTTAAGTGGATGTTAGAATTAGACGAAGAACAAGTCTTCATTCATCCAAAGATTTTAGATAACTTTTAGACCTTCCAATTAATCCCATGCATATAATTTCTATTGTTCTGGTTCAAGGAATTGTTCTTTAGCTCCTTTGAAGAAAATAAGCAAAAGAAAAAAAAAGTCTAGGTTCGGAAATGTCCTTGAAGAACCGACAAGAAATGTTTCAAAATACCAATACTTGGATAACTTTTCTTGTCAGCAATTGTTCACTTAGCCCCCATATATCATCCAAACCCAAGGGTCTGAAATTGAACCAAGTTTGTCCAACTCGAAGTTGTTATGGCAATAAATTTGGCACATGAATACGTCCTATATTTATCCATTTTCCCGGGAATCCATTCAGATAGGAATTTCAATATACGATATTTCATTTCAATACCTCTCGGTGATTGGCAGACATTTAGGAATCTACAGTATTCTCTCAATGCGAGGGGTACGTTAGTACGTACGTACCGTAGACCTTTAGATAATTCAGAGGTTTATGGTCAGAAGCACTAGATCAGTAATCCATTAGAAGCCTGGCACATTTACACAATGGACCTCAAGACGGACAATTGAGAGCCCACGATTAATGGTTCTGGAAATGGTTGGTTTACGTAAGATGGAAAACAAGGAAGATATGTGTTTTAACTTTGGGTGCTGTTCATGTCAGCAGTCGAACAAATGTTGATTAATCAAAGCATTTAAAAAGCTAAATCCGACCAGATTCCACCAAAGACGTGAAATATACTCAATCCTCTCTGCTGCAATTTTTATTGCTATTGTACGATGTGTGTTGTGACCATTTTTTCGGATTATTTTTGGATTTTCTGTGCTAGGGTCGGAGGTTTGAGCCTCGCCCGGCCGACGAAGCCAGCCATCACATTGGCGTGAACCATTTATTTGTATTTTATTGCATTTTACCATTGCATTAGCATATTTTTCCGCTTTTATTTGCATTTTTTTACTTTTTATTACATTTTTCACTCTGTTTATTTGCATTTTATTTACCTCTCTACCTATTACGTTAAAGGTAATAGCGCTAATCACGACACCACGTCTCCTTCCTTTCAACTGAAAATTTAAACGGAAATCGAATATTTCTCATCAGAAATAGGAAAACGGTTTTGAAATTAAAAAAAAATTATTTGATCAAAAGTTGTTGAAATTTGTGAAAAGATTTTATCTAATTTTCCACTTTTGGGGCTCTTTTTTCTTGTGTATTTGATATCATAATTTTTCATTGGATACTTTAACCACTATCACTTTTGTTGGGCAAAGTCACCTATGATCACATCTGGAACTGTCAAAGAAAATCAGGTTTGTAGAGAAAATATGTAAAACTTGTTCATTTCAAACCTGTCACAAAAATGTATGTGTAAGAAAGTTTGTTGTTCTCGATTTGAGCTCGAACGCTCAAAAGGCATGTAAGCATTTTCAAGCTCGACTTTCTTGTGAAGTTTGGAAAAATTTGTTCCACACTATTTCAATCTTATTGTTACAGGCCCTTTTTACAACATCTTTCTTTTGGTGTTTTCCTGTTTAAGGTCACAAGCCCCTCTCCCAAACCAAATGCCATACCTGCAGTTATTTCGATACATCACTTGCTTGACATTGCATTTCAAGCATTCTAAGTATTTAGGGATTCCAGATGCACACTTGTAAGTAGCAAGGATGAATCTGGATCGGGTGTGATCCAGATTCAATTCCAATGTCAGGATTGGTAGTCTTTCTCATATTCAACAGTGATCCCTGATTGAATTTCCAGCCATTGTGTTAAAAATAAGCCCTAGTATATAATAGTCTGAAATTTCAATTTTATCTTTAACCAGAGAGCACATGAATTATCTTTTGTACTGTGCAAGTTAATTGCGTTTTTCAATACAATGGAAGGTTATTGTTTATGCTTCTCTTTGTGTTTTGGGTTTTCTGGCTTCATGTTCGATGTTTACAAAGAGACGCAGTCTAAAACTCAATTTGTGGCCCAAGTAATTTTGTATGATCTTTGATGTTCAAAATGGGTTTTCGAGGTCCAGGCAAAGAGTACATTCACAATATATGCACTTAGTTTTAAACACTTCATGAGCAACCCAAAATCTACCAGACTTATAAAACCGACCTGGAGAGATCGCTGGAATATTTCCATGCTTTTTTTCATATTTACCTTTACTGGAATACAAATGACACAAAGGAGGAGGTCAGCCATGGCTAAACTGGCCAAGAATATATTGGTGGGAGTTTGCATCTTTCTGTATCCGAGAATGGCCCAAATGATCAAAAGATTCCCAACCACTCCAAGGGAAAGGGTTAAGCTGAAAAGATAAAAGAGCAAATTGCGTGTCAGTTCATTGTGCTAGACAAAGGTTGGAGAAAATTGACCTGTTTCGGAAATTCTTTACTCATATTCAGAATAAACAATGGGTCGACATGCTTTTGTTTCCTCTTAATGAGAAACGGATGTGAGGGAAAGTAGAGCCACTATAGTAAAAGAGTTCGCAAGAGGGATTTTGTCCCCTCGCTTTCAAGCTTGAAATGGATTTACAAGAGCAAAGTTTTAGACAAACTTTGACGCCATAGAGATAAGAACTGAAAAGTATTAGGGTGATTTACTCACAGACAAAAAGAAAAATTGAACCTGTGACCACAGAGTTTGTCAAAAAATTGCTCGTGAACATGCACTTTCAGTACAAGACAGAAAGAGCAAAACGTGCGTAACAGTTGAATGAATATAACTCATGTTTTTCCCTTTCTCTTTTTCCTTCCACTTTATGCTCAGAAACTTTGTCCCATCGCAATCTCCTGCACGGACTCTTCTAAATATAAGCTCTCTAGGGGACACTATCGTGGGATTAATATGTTTTCTTGTACCTAAGTACGTCTTGTAAGACATCCTTTTCAGTTCTATCGTCATAAAGTTCTTGAAATTTACAAAAGAAATATTTCCTTTCACTTTTTTGGAGGGGTTGGTTGCAAATTTCTTTAGCATTACTAGAAGTTTATTATCCTTGTTCAAGGATAGTATTTGATAATTGTTCTAACCATGCTTTTCGCATTGTGAGAGGATCTGTCCCCATGTATTTCTTATAAAGATAATAAATTAACCAACGAACGAGCCCTTAGAAAAGAACAGAGAACCAAACGCGATTCGTTGCAGCGTGTATTTGTTTACTTGATGAAGAGAGACTGAAGTCGACAAATTATTACACAAACACAATTGCTTTGCCTTCATGTTATAAACAGAACGCTCCTAGATTGCGTCATGTATTGGAACACATCCATTATTTTCTTCAAGAAGAGCGATTTACGATTCTGGGTTTCTCTACACAAACCCACATAGATGAGCAGAGTGGGGATTATTTTGCTTCCTAAGATATTTTTTGAACGGTAATCTAAGGTGAAGATTTCTGGCAAATATTCTAGCTAGGCTATTTAAGCCGAAAAATGGCAAACAAAAAAAGGACATACAAAAGTAAAGAAATTCAGAATTGTCACTTTTTGAAGTCGAAAATTTAGTTCTCATTTTTATTACTCCTGAAAGTATTTGCTCTCAGCTTTAGATCCAAAAATGTTGGGCTCGTATTTTTCAAGCCCTCTTTCAGTCTCGCTTTATAAAGAGAAAAATATGTTTTGTAAGTCCGTTTTTTAAAAATGGTAATTACAACGCAAACAATGGAAAAAAAATGTCAATAAATCAATAGGTGGTTTAAGTGGCAAAAAGCAAAACTAGCAAAAAAAGAGTTAGTGAACCTAATTTTCCTGAAATATTGACTCCTAACGGTAAATTGTAGGATAATTCCTTTTTTGGGTGGTTTGGCTTCCTCAGTTTTTTTGTATTTTCCAAAGTTTAGCAGTCTGTTTTTTCCATGTTTGGTTTATTTTAAAATACGTGTTTGCCGTTTTTTTTACCAAAATGAACTTGGCTTTTGAAGTTCAAAATCGTCATAAAAGTAATCTCCAATAAAAACTGAAGAAGTGATTTGCCGTTGCCCATCTAATTTTTTAGATCTTAATTTGTATAAAAAGTAATGGCAAAGATATTATTAAGCTATTATCATCAAAAACTTACACTTATCAGACTTGCTCTTCAAAACTTCCGGTCAACTTCACAAAAACGGTCACAAATATATGGGTCACAGTAAAAAAGTCAAGAGGAAAAAAAGGTCACAGTAAAAAGTTCACACGGAAAAAGGTCGCTGTTTGGATTGGATACCACCTCGATTATCTTAGAAACCCGTGGAAAGATCCTAAAAAAGGGTGCGGGAACATCTTCCTCCAGGATCCACTGGATCCCGGGTTGGCTGGGACGATTATTCCCAAAAGTCAGAGTGTTAAGAATGGCTTCCTGTTGACTATACTTTTGAGACCTTAGCCTTTGAATGACTGTGTTCCACCCAATTAATCTTAAAGTTCCATGGGACAATATTTACCCACCTGTGTGGTCACCCCCTTGAATAGCTCTGGAGCTGTGCGGATATGTGACCTTTTTAGTGACCTTTCTATTTTTACTGTGACCATTTTACCTTGCGACCTTTTTTACCGTGACCTATTTACCGCACCCCGTTCTAGTCACTTGATATATTTGTACGAGTATATCTGTGGGATTCGAACTTAAACTCCCATGATGATTTGGCATAGTATATCACAGTAGGGACTAGAACCTAAATAGACCTAGCTTGACTATAATCCAACACCGCCCATTGCATTTTTCGTATACGTGGGGTGTCCACACTAGAGATAGACTGTTTATTTTATGTGTTATTGTTATGCAACCCTGTTTGAACTACTTAGATTGTAAATATCTAATTAGCCAAGGTATATTAGAAGATACATTGAAACCAATGCACGTTTCTTAAAATGGATGTCAAAAGTGTTTCTTGTCCCTTTTCCTCAAGAAAAAACATCAGACTTGCTTCTTCCCTTACCAACACTTGATAAAAGTTCTAGACGTTCCCTCACGGAAACAGCAAATCACTCAAATCTTTTGGATGAAGCCCGCGGGTTGTCTATTTTTCACACAACTGTCAACTTCAAGGAAAATGCTGGCGAAAAAAATACTTTGAGTATTGCCATTGAGAGACTACCAAGCAATGAGATTTATGGCCTTTGTTATTTGCACAATGATTTTCAGACATTATTCATGCACTGCAAGGACAAAAGTGGGACCTCGTCGTTTCATTCAAGGTTAGAGCTATCATGCGCATTAGAGTGAAAGTAATTACCTTGTATGAAACATTTGGTTCCTTGCAATTACTCAACTCAAGTCTGATACCACTGTATAAAGTGAGTACGTACACTCAAGTCCATCAATCAACCACTCATTGTTGTCTTATCTTCATGTCAAGTAAAAGAGAGAATTGTCAATCAATGAAGGAATGAAGCCTTTTAGTTGTTGGTAGACAAAAATACATTAATGGATCCTCAAAAAGCTGTCGTTCCAACGCCAAATAAAAACTGAGATAATTGCAAAGCTGATTTGAGAAGACCTTGAAAGTCTTCCCAAGATAATAGTGGCATTAAAAATTGAGATCGCGCAAAGTAAGAGCTAACTCTTTTAGAAGAATTTAGTTGTAGTAAATCCATTGCATTTTTTAAATTGATCCTTTGAAGTTAGGCCACACAGTGTTGATATGCTGATATGACACTTTTCTTTAAACACCATATGGTTATAACTAGTGCACTATAATGAAAGAGTACAATCGTAAAAAGCGCCACCTGATGGTTTCAAATGGTGAGAACGCACCGACTCTAAATAGCAATGATCATACATCAGTTTTGGACAATTCAATCTGTTCATCTAATGTTAATTGGAGACTACTTCTAATGGATGAGTGTAATCAAACAAATTCAACTGGGGATTCTGAGACCAAAATGGCTAGGGATGTGTCAGAGTTGAAACTATCCTGCCAAAAAACTAAATTTAAATTCTCCAGCTTAATTTGCATTTTGATAATCAATTGAAACAATACCTTTTCCTCATGTAGCAAACTTTCAAAAGCTATGAAATGTCTGGACCTATTTCTGACCCATCTCTAGCCGTTTTGTCCCCCAAATCCCCAGCTGAATTCGTCTGACAACACTCATCCATTGACTCACGATAGTTTTTGGTTGAGATAATTAACAAATTTCCTCAGATGTGGGCGAGAAATTCTTGAAAATGGAAAAGGAATTTTCGTTATGAGATTCATCAGAAAATACTCATAACTCTATTTGAAGTCCCACCATCAACATTTTAAGCACTTTAGTTTGTCCAAAACTGACGTATAACCCCCTGCTATCTGGAAATTTATGCATCATGGAAAGTGCAAGCTTTTACCACTTGCAAAACTAGATGTCGCAATTGATGACTGTTTTCTCCTATTACAGTGCCCTAGCTGTAACGAAAAAGAATGACTGGATTGTTGCATAAACTTGTTTTGGCTTATCATGAACCAATATAGTGTCTACGAGTCCTTTACTTACATAAGACTTCTATGGAATATACAGACTAACCCATTGTGGACAAATCTGCCTGACAAATCCAGACTACTGTATGTTGTAGATTCAACGGACCAATCAATATTCGTGCATCGGGTGAAGAACGCAATGAAACGGAAAATTAAAAAAAAAATATCCTACTGACAAACGGAAAACCAGTGATTTCGCTTTGCAGGGAAAATTCAGAAAATGGCGCCTGGGGTTTCGGCTATTGCATTTAAGGCAGAGACTATTTTCCTTCTGTTTTATTCTGGTACTTCTCCCCAATTCTGAATTGTTACGAATCATCGAGAATTACACGGGGGTTATTACGGGGGTACAGATCTGCCAACAGTAACTCATTGGTAGATCAAATTTCATAAAAACGGTAATTTTAAATTCTATATTAATCATTAACTCTCTTTACAGGGAATCCCATTCCTTGTAGCGGTTTTAAAAAATCCGCCCCCCCCCAAAAAAAACATCATTCAACATGCCCAAACAGTTATTTGGAGTAGAATTTTGTCAGGAAACCATAATATTTTTTGAGCAATACACAAGTACACGTGTATGTTAGAACGGTGATTTTTTTGTCCTGTTACAGTTATAGGTTTTGAATAATTTTGGAGAGTTTCTGAGAAAATATATTAAATTACACATCATTTTAGAAAGTTTGCTCGTTTGAGTTGTTTTAATCGATTGAACCAGAAAGTTTACTGATTCGATTCTTCAGCTACCATTTAGTTAAATACTGGTATAGTTAAATACTCATTCTCTTGGTCAGTGTTGAAAATCTTTTAAAGAGGAAAAAAGAAGTCTTAGAATCACTGGAAATTGTCAAAAAGGTCTAGGGAGATTGGAGAAAATTTAATGCACGTTAGAAGTCAGCGGACTCTTAAGCAACACAAAAACATTTTCTTGCCTTCTAATCACTTTTTAGCTCCTTTGCATATGCATTACACTGAAGTCAAGTTCCTGGCAGGTTTCCATTTTCTAACTTTGGATATGCAATCATTCAATTCAGGCAAACTTTGAACAAAACAGGATAATGAGGTTTCTTGAGAGTTATAAAACACAAGCAAATCTCTTGATTTTTTCAACTCTGTTAAAAGTCATCAAAATATATATTCTATGCAAAAAAATACAAGAAATAAAAGAGTGAAATTATGAGATCTTTTGTGTATAAAACGGTCCAAATGAATCTATATTTGGTTAAATATTATTCCTTGTGTCTTGCGTCACTCGTGACACGAATTCATTGAACTTACTCACTGTTAGCTCAATCACATTTTGGTTCCGTTCAATGAAATTCAATTATGAATCAGAACATACGAGAGGGACCAACTCACATGTCATAATCTAACATGTTCACTTTGCTTCATTAAGTCAGGTACTACAATTTCATATACAATAAGAGCCTTTTTTTTAAATGTCTAAAAACCTTAGCAAAAATCATCGTAGCGCATTTGCGTTATGTTAAAGCCGTATTTACATAAGTTCAAGACAGAGCCACTATAATTAGAAGAGTATGCCCTAGAGACTGACGAGTCCTACTTAAAGAAAGCAAAGAGTCTCCACAATATTGGACAGAAAAAGGAAAGAACACGTGAGCTAACACCTTTTTTATTACGTCTTGTGCATTTTCTGCAAATCTGTTCTTGCTTTTATCATGTTTACAAAACTTTCGTTATTTTACTTCTTCTGTTGAGTAGAGACACTGAGAATAAAAGTGTCATGCGCATACTCTCACACTTTAGTGGCTCTAATCCTCGAGACGACCGAGTCCCACCATCAATGAAGTTCGTCTGGTATGTGGTACACAAAGTGGGAACCCCAAGCAAAATAGCTCGTTTGCATATATCCCAGATTACCATGCAAGGCGCAAAAGAGAAGCTGATGGTGTACTTGCCTGTAGATGAACAACGGAGGAAGGAGTTCTTCCCAGTAGTACACGTCCCAGGTCTTATCCGGGTCCCATGTGTGTTCACACATATTGTAAAGTCTCATGAGGACGCTCATGTTGCTTATATTCAAGGCCTGAATATGTTCCAAGCGCAAAGAACAGTTGCTGGCAATGTCCTCCAACATTGGTAGAGTCAAATCTGAAAATAAAACCAGGCCCAAAACTTGACATTGACCGCAAACTCTACAAAATATTAGTTTTCGCTTGCCATGTACCGATATGGGAAGGGTGTGAATTTTTAATTTTGTCACTCACTAGGCACATATTGCATCTTTTAATTACAGATTCTGAGAGAATCTTGGATTCTGATAGATGTTAGGAATTATATAAAAGAACGAAAGAGGATTTCTGAGAGCTTAATTGGGCCAAGATCACAAGATACTTCCCTGCCTTGGTCGAAACAGCTTTTGATCAGAGTCATAAAGTGGAAACTATCTTAGACATCTAAATTTCATTTTTTCTACATTTCTGACTTTTGATTTTTTTTCACCCATCAACTTGTTCAAAATGGCGACATCTATGGAAATCCATTTTTGAGCTTGCCTTACTTAGGGAGTGTTTGTTGTCCCTTCCTGTGCGCGAAAAGTGTAGACAATTCTGATTACTTATGGGAACAATCTGCACCTTGAAAAGGAGTTCGGTTCAAGCATCAATTTTGAGCCATGCTTGAAAGCTTGCAAGCAGTTTCAAGCAGATTTGCCTGATCTCAGGTTTGCCAATGAGACTTCAATCTTCTCTCTTAGGATAGTCAAAATTGAAAAGGCCCTTGACTAAAAAATGATACCCAAAAATGAGTAAGTGAAATATAAAGGACCACTGATAAGGCATATGTCTAAGCAAATCTGGTGAAAATTTAGCACCTTTTAAAGGACGATAGGTGGCTTTTTGAAAAATTAATCTGCAGATATTGCAAAAAGACCGACAAAAGACGGCAGTCCTGGTTTGACTTTTATGAACAGTTTATTTCCTAGTTGATTTGGGAAACCACTTCAAAGTGAGCCTGGAACCCCCAAAAATATAAAAAAATCGGCTTTTCCTTGAATCATAAATTCACACACTCTTTTGGGCAAATAAGGCATACATTTGACATTTATACTTGTTGCGCTTTTTCTGTATTTTTTTAGATAGTCATGTATGGTAGGATTTGTCCCAGGTCACAAGAATCTTTAAGACTTTTCAAGAGCATTATAAGTAGGGACAGGAACTTTAGACGAATAAACTTATTCGTCTTTTTTCGTCTTTATTCGTCTTTTTTACTCTTATTCGTCGCGATAAATTTATTCGTCTAATTTGGATTTTATTCGTC
>CM021313.1:4386601-4402559 GCA_010645155.1 Tigriopus japonicus
CTTGATTCATCATACATTGCTCTTGTTCGACCAAAGCAGTTGAATGAGCAATTTTGCCACTGACTGCCTAAAATTGCAAGTTTGGGTTGTAAATCATGTAACTTAGCGTGTTCAACATCAAATCCCATCTCACACACAGTGCAGGCTTCGTGACACTCACGAATATTTTTGGAGTGTCATTTCTCTGTTAGCCCTCTAGTTTGGAGAATATAGTGTTGAAGCATGTTTCCCGCATTTCCATTTCTGATTGTTGATACTCTCTTGGCAATTCGTTCTATGGTAATATCCCTTTTTGGACATCCAAGAAATATTTGTACTGTGTAAAAAAGTTTCTGATCTCAAATTCTCACCATGTGTGGTTTCCACTTGGTAGTTTTTGTTATCAGAAAGGGCAATTTTGAACGGGACATCAGCACAGTCCGTGAACATCACTGGTTCTTCATCGTCCTTCAGGAATGTGAACATTCTCAAGGCCAAAGTCAGAGGAGACGTTGTGGAAACTTCCAAATGAGAGTCTTTGAACTCGAGTTGGGTCACAGGCAAAAGGTAAACCTGAAATTAACAGCAGTTGACAGCTCATTAATCTTGATACTGAGAAGGAGACAGAATAAAAGAGATCAGTCCACAAACCTTGGCTTGGTCGTAGTTTTGAGCTCCTTTCACCATGGCGGCTGTCACGGTAAATTCACCCGGTCCACCATGAGTTGTGGCCTTGCCTTCATTATCAATGGTGGCCAAATCTTCATTGTCAGTGCTCCAAGTATACACTTTACCCCCTCCAGTGGCCTAAAATTGCCGACGTAAGACATTATTGAAGATGAAAAAGCCAACTCAAGTATCAAATAGGGAGTGGATTGTTAGTTCGTGAAAACGGATAAGTTTTTTTGACCAATGCATCAAAAGTTAAAATGGTAAGGCATTTTGATAAGTTTAAGGCTTCTGTGCCCTAGCAATATTTTGTGGCATTTTTGAACAGCTGGGGCCCATTTTGAAGGATTTTTGAAGTATTTGGTATTTTTGAAAAAAGAGCCAATCCCCAGTGGCAATCGTATTTGAAAAAAGGAAATGCCCAGACTTCAATCATGAGTTTGGAGAAGCTCGAATTTCCAAAAGGTTTTATTATAAGTAATTCTAATAATGATAATAATATGTATATTGCGACTCAAGGTCATGTCAGGTAGTACAAAAATATATGTGTTCTCATATAAATGGTGCAGTGACATGCCGAATGTTAAAAGACGTTACAATAGACAAATTATCTTGTGATATCACAGGTGAGTTGACTAGAGTGGTTTCTAGTTTTTACAGGAAGTTTATAGTTTTCAAAATTCATAAAATTCTAAAATAGTTGAAAATGAGTGAATACCCCGAGTTTGAGAACGTCGAATTCAAGATCTAAGTGAAGACGGCCCGCTCAAGAGCTCGTCTGAAGGGTGACCAGTTCGAGGACTTTAGCCCGAGAACTGGTCACCCGAAAGACGAGCTCGAGAGCGGAAGCCGTCTTCACTTAGATCTTGAATTCGACGTTCTCAAACTCGGGGTATTGACAATATCGTTCGTTTGGCTCACTCATGTAGACTTAAAGGACTATCAATAAATGGGTTGGTCCCCTTAAAATGCACTGTAATCGTCACACTGGTACATGTTATTTGTTACTGGTTAGCTGATTGTCAGTCTTGAAGCAACGTCTGTGTGAGCGGGGGATGGACTGTTCGGGTTTTCGTGTGAGATTAATAGTTTTTGAAAGCACAAGCAACTGTATCAGGTAAGTGACTATTTGGTTTAAATCAAGGGCAGTCTAGCCGGCTCTTGAACAAAGCGGCATTTGGGAAGGGAGCTGGCACGAAATATTACTCAAAAGATTTTGATTGTTTTGCAATGGATTAAAAACACGGGGGCACATGGATCATTAGGACATTATCATACTTCAATTTCAAATGTTGTGAAGCAATTAGATCAGGGTTTCACGACACATGAAAGATGTCTGTACAACTATTAATAAACATTTTTTAAAGTAAATGTTAAATCGAACAATTTTATGATAAATGACGAGTGCTTGGTCATATTGATGTGATCGAGAGAAATCAATTTGCGCATATTTCGATTTTTCAATTTAGAGGCAAGAATGATGTTTGCATCGGATGGATGAATCAGCTTTTCTACACGGATTTGAAACCAACTTACAAATCAAACAAATACAATGTAAGGAGTACGTACCTTGTAATATTAAGTTTTTGAAAATAAGACTTTTGATTTTCAACATTCTAAAATGTTCTTTCAAGACCAAAAACAAGTATTTGGCAAGTGTCAGGTCTTTGGAAGTGCACAAAGTCTCCTTTTTAGATTTTCAATTTAACTCGTACTTCCAAATTTTGGTTAGGAATCTTGCTTAAAAATCCCAATTAGATTTACAGAACAGATTGGTTCAATTTCATAGTTTGAAAGTTAAGAATGTTTTGAGTCACTATAGATTGTGCAAGAAAAGTGTTGCTGTGGGATGATTTTGTTTAACTCTTGAATACTTCGTAAAAATTGAGACGGCAACGTATTTTCAAGTTTTGTTCTTGTGGTTGACTCAGCTCATAAACCGGTTTGTGAACGTCGTCATTCTCGTCTTGCTTTCTTCGGAATCAGAATTCGAGACTGCGCGTCGCCTTTTTCCGACCTTCATTATTGCCCGATACGATTTTCCGACCTTCAAGAGTGCCCGCGGCTGCTCTTTTTTGGCCTTCATTACTGCCCTGTTGTCTTTTTCTTGGCCTTCAATACCGCCCGTGTTGTGAGAGTCAACTGCTTTTGATCGGCTTTTTTCGCGTTCAATTTCAATTTCAAGCTCGCACAACAATGAGCAACGTTGAGCGAAGGCGGAAATCAATTAGCAAGTCACATGAAATACGTCGACTTTTGTTATGTAGTGGGGAGTGAGCCAAACGAACGATATTGTCAAATAGTTTTAAAAAAGTAAAAATATTCACGAAAAAATAGTTCAAAATCGCTCATGGTCACAAAATAATCAAAATTAAAATAAAAAAGGAAAAAGTTGGTAAATTGAAATGGTACATAAATTTTATTTTTTCCCTCCCAACTAATAAGGGCAGTCTTCGGTTTGCCCCTTTTAATTAAGAGTTCAGTGGACTTTACCGTGTACTTCAACTCGAAGGAGGTTTGTGAATTCTCGTCCCAAGGGAGAATGGTCTCTCGAGGCTTGATCACAACTGATTCGTATATTTCAAAGTCCGTACTGCCTTTCACGTGGGGTACAATCTCGAGTTCCTCGTCGTCCTCTGCTAATACAGATCTCAAACTGGCCTTGATCTAAACATAGAACGAAAGTTAACTTTTAATCTGTTCAATCAAGTCACCAATCATTGAGTTTGTACTTTACCTTGCCCAGACCCAAGGATTCGGCTCGAACTTTGGCAAAGAGACCATTCTCACTGATTTCGATGATTTCAAATTGTTTGGGGAACGTCGTTTTGCACAAAATGTTCTAGAAAGTTCAAAGGAGGTTTTATGAGCGCTTCCATCCATGACCGAGCTAATGGATTCATTGATCAAAAATACCTTTGATGGATAGATTGGTCGTTCGTCTCTATTGAAGACCTCAATTTGGATGTCATAAGTATGCCCGAGGATCAATTGGTTGGAATCGGGATCGGGATAGGATTTCACGAGGAGTTTATGTGCCGTAGTGATGCGCACGGGAACGCCCTTCACGATCTCGCCTTCAGAATTCTTCACAAAAAGCTGCAATCAAACCGAGTCGTGAATTAATTCGAAAGTCAGAGGGAAACCAGACTTGTGGTGTAATTGTAATGCCAATTACAATTAGGTAATTGTAACTATAACTGTTACATTGACCTCAAAGCAATTGTAATTCATTGCATTTTTGCCAATGTAATTGAGATTTTTCAACTGCACGTTTCAATTGCATTCTCAACTACATTGTACAGGGTCGGCGGCCAAATTGTAGACCCCTTAACGTTGTCATAAGTCTTGAAGTTTTCGATTGATCTTTTTCAAATTTACATTTTAAGAATTCTGAAGTATTAAGGAATAAAAGTTGTTTTGTGCATATCCCTGTAGAAGCCCTTGGGCATGGGTAAGATCATGACATGGATGAAGTAATTGGGACAGTTGGCACAGAGCCTTGCATTTGTCCATCAAGAGGAGGAGGGCAGAATTTTGGGCTGGAGTCCATTGTTTGATATCCCAAAATGTCTCAATTTTAAGGATGGGCCAAAAAAAGAAGTCTATAAGCCTCAATTAGACCTGAAACGGGCACTGGTTATGTGCTAAAAACGACAAAATCCACACTTGGACCGCCGACCCTGTAAGTTCTTTGATTAAGCATATATTTCCCAGGTTAAGTCACAAACTTCCAACATTATTTGGTGCACTTTATAATGAACCTTAAATCAACAGCTTTTCGCGCTTGTCATGCATTTTGCCCTTCAATACGATAAAAGTAAAAGAACAAGTTTATTTTTAAGAAAAATGTACTTGAAATGTTTTTCATGTACTTTCAAAAAGTAATTGTTGTTAATAAGTAGGGCCCGGAAAAATATTTGCAAAAAAGTGACAAAATATCCAATATATATTTTCTTCAATAGGCTAAAATATTTGGAAAAAAGCCGGATATTGAAGAAATATTTTTTTTGACAAGACTATTATTTAGTATTTTTGTCTTTGTGCGCCCATTTTTCAAATTTGTTTCTGGTGAATTTGATATATTTTGCCGTTTTTGGAGGCCTCCTTGAATGTAATTGATTCAAAAATACAATTTTCAGTTTTCCTCAATAAATGGCGCAGTTTTTTTCGTGTTTGACAGTAGTTTTGGTTGTGAATGTCAAATTTCAGAACAAATGCGATTTTGTAGCGGTTTTTTGTATTTTGGGTAAGCATTGGTCGTTCATTTATTTCCTCAATTTTGTCTAAAATATTTTTTTTGACTCAAATATTCGAGAAAAAAGCCAAAATATTTGAAAAATCGAGGAAAAATGGAGAAATATTTTTAAAATATTTTATTTTTTAAAAAAATATTTCCAGGCCCTATTAATAAGTAATCAAATATAATTAAATAAAGTAATGTTAATTATTTCTAATTACTTCTGATGGCAATTTATACGGTCCTAAAGAACAGCTTACTCTGAGTGTACTGTACTAAAACAACTCCCAAAACTGCACGCTGACACAAAAATTTGACCTACCTTCGTACTTTTCAATATATATTGGACTCATAAGAACAGAAATTATGTGTTACAAAGCCCATAGGTTGCACATTTTTTCTATTTAACTGGTTGCGCTTAAAACGAATTCAGCTGAGTATTCTGGGACAAAAATGGCTAGAGATAAGTCAAAGTCAGTCGAAACTCACCCGCCAAAAAACTTAAGTAAAATTCTCGAGCCCAACTCGCATTCTTCGTTTTGACAATCATTCGAAAGAAGAACCGTCCACTCACGCAGCAAACTTAAGCTATGAAATGCCCAAACCTAGAGCACTATAATAACACTATAATAACAGAGTACAGTCATAAAGTGCGCCATCTAGTGGATTTCATGCGGCAACAGCCCGCCGTTCCCATGATACTCACATTTTTGAAGATTGCGACGGTCATTCATCAGTTTTGAACAAACTAAAGTGCCTAAAATGTTGATGGCCGAACTCCAAATGATACCTTAGTGTTTTTCTGATGAATTTTGACATATATCATGCTTAAATCACCTTTATAATAGTCAGATTTCCATGCCATTTTGAGAGGGATTTCACTAATAATTTCAACCAAAAACCACCACAGGTCCATTAACAATACTCAGTCAACATTTGAGGCACTTTAGTTTGTCCACCCAAACCTAGTTCTGACCTATCCCTAGCCAGTATAGCCCCCAAATTAATTTGTGGGCTATACTGTTTTTTTATTACATTTTGAAGGTCTCTGGGAAGTCAACTGATTTTGGAACTCACCGTTGTTTCTCCATCAGCGGCCAAGGCTGTGACATTACTTGTAGCCTTGTCAAGCACCGCAATTTCGGGCTCTTTGATTTCAAAAGTGTAGTCGGAATCCACAGAGGTGACATCCAATTCTTGGATGTTGGTCTTTCCATATTGATCGATGCCCTTTTCCAACAACTTGAAATTGACCATGCCGCCTTCCAAAAGAAACACGCCATCAGGTTCAACCATGAGAGGAGCCTTGACAGAAAATTCCATTGTTGCGGGGTCCAAATGCTAAAGAACAATAATCGAGTCAAAAAATAATGAAGTCTAGTATGTAGAATGAGAGTAAGTCTGGCTTTGACGTACTTCATAGTTGGGATCATTCAACAAGGCCATAACGGCTCCTTTTCCGGCACGGTGAGCAATAACCTTGACAATGGGACCCATTTGGTTATGTTTTTGGAACGAAGCAACCTCGCGTTTGGATCCGATGTACCTTAAATTAAAAAAAGTGATGGTGATATCTCCGTGAACTTTAAAGGGACATTCTTGCAAAATTGAGAGGTTGTCTTTGCTAGGCAACTTATGCTTTGTGTGTCATCCTTTGTATTGATGCTATTTTAAGATTGATTTTAGACTAAAAGAAGGCGAAATTTTCCTGATCAAGTCACAAACTGAGCACATCATGGCAAATTTTACTCTAAATCTCTTTAAGTAAACATACTTCAACAAGTATTATAACTAACGTGCCAGCTAATTTTATTTTGCTTTCAATTACATCAACAAAAGACTAATTTGATGACTTTGAGAGAAAAGCGTCAACAAAGCAAGATTTGAGCTCAAATTCTCAAGTGGAAGAACGCCCGCCAAAATTACTTGGAAAATTGCAAGGAGAACTTACGAAAGGCCAAAAACACCTTCAGGTCTCAAACACTCACAAATCTTTGGTTCAGTTTTGGCCCGTACTTTGCAGCGTTGAATTATTATACAAGGAACTCTTCGTAACGCGAGAATGCTGAGTGGAAAAATATTGAATGCACTTACAAAATGACTGGTTGCAAATTGAAAAAAGTCAAAGTTACCTTGGTGAGTCTACTTGGGACTGTAAGTCCTTACAAAGAAATTATGAGACTAAAGGATGAAGGCAAGGACAGATTTTAAAGATGAAAATTAGAAATGTCTAAGTTTTTGTTTCTGGTTGATGTAAGGACTTCAAATGGAACATGAAGTGTTTCGTCTGGATATCCCACACCGAAGATTTTAATTTCATTCCATCTCTCTTATTCCAACAGCACCATGTCATAACTTTTGGCCTAATTTGACATATTTTGGGCCAAAGGAAACAAACGATCCTGCTTCTGCTTCAAAAAAGACAGCATCAAGTCGAATTAGTGGCAACTTAGTATTTTTGTCGAATTCATTGCATATTCAAACAATAAGCTTTGGAGCTCAAAAACCATAGATTTGGACTCAAAAGCAAAGATTCAGACAACCGAACCGAGAATAGAAGAGAAATTTGAAACTTAGGAGTAGATTTGTCATCTTTACCAGGCAATTTGTACTCCATCGAGGGTGTCGAATTCGTTGTCGTCTTCATCATAACCGGCCACGCCAAATGGGGCGGGTTCATCTCCCACTTCCATTTCAGTTTTGAGACCCATAACCTCCAATTTGGCCACAGGACGAACATGGAGCAAATACTCCACCAAGGCTGGTGCATCTAAAAAAACATAACCAAGGATTTCTCTCATATCATAATAATACCCAAATGCTTCAAGTCATAAAGGGCAAGTTAGGAATCTGGAAGGTTTCGAGGAGATAACGAGCCAAATTAGAGAGTCGTCAATCATGAGTCGAGCCTTTTTTTCGCTCGTCGAGATTCAATTTCCTGTTCCCTCAAAACGAGATTGAGCACTGTGAAGAAAGAGAGCTTCCAAAAGGTTCTAACATAAGATTGGGACAGAATAGTTGAATAAGCTTTTTTATCTAACTTGCTTAATGAAGCTTCTTTAAGGGCCAAAATTTGGTTTCATAACAAAAATTACTCCAGTGAAAACAGGAACCGTGAGAAAGGTTCTGTATCAATCTTTTTTCGACGAAAGAGGATCTTGGGCTCCGCAAAGTCCTGTCATAAATGCCAAGATAAATGTGCCTTGATATGACATGGACAATGGATATAGAATGAGTTTTTAGGGAAGGCAATTTGCAGTACTTTTGTTACTCATATTGTCCATCACGAGATGGAGAAAACTCATCCGTGAAGATTTGTACTTTGGAAGCTTTCAGGAGAAAGAGGGTATTTCTCTTTTTAGCAAATGCGCTAGCTACAAGTGAGTTCCTTTGGACAAATGGCTCATGATTGTACTCAATTTTTGTGTTCATATAAGAGTGTCAAAGGCCAATTTGATGTCTTGATTTTTTGGTGGACAATTCCCGTCTCCGAATTGACGCTTAGCACTAAAGGAAACGTGGACCTACGCCGTTTTGGGCACTCAATTTTATATACAGTAAGATTGGGTTCATTTGAGGGGGGCGGGAAATTCTCAATTTTCCAATTTGACGGGTTTTCACACATAAATGTTTATGTAGAGTAATACAAGGATGACTCAACGAAGGATATTTTACAGAATACCACTTAAGGCCTAGTTACTACAATGCAAATTCAACGGAACATTTACTGCTTTGAAATAACCTCTCATTTTAGTACAATGACAAGCCTTAAGCTGTATTTCTGTAATTCGTCCTGAGAAATTAAGTAATATCAGAGATCCTCTTGGGAGTAGTAAAACAAGTTGACAACCAATCGATTTCTTTGAAGAGCTATTGATTAGATTACAATGGGCTTGATTACTTACAATTCCTTTAGTTTCTCGGACTTTGATACTTAATAGTGTTCAAAGCGATTCCGGTCTCGAGTTCGAAAGTATTCGAACATTCTTCCTCTTCAAGATTAACTTGAATTGAGATTGCTTTTCAAACTGGTAATACTTAAAGATGCAACTTTTTGGCCAGGGGTTGCCACATTGTTTATAGCTTTTGGGTCAAAAATTATAACAAATATTTCAAAACCAGTAAGAAATCAAATAAAGAGTCATTCGAGTTCAAATTTGTGTGACTCGACTCAACACTACACGATCGCATAGGATGCTTTCATATTTCATTTTCATTTCAAGAAGAGCTTTCCAAAGAAGAGATTTCTGCTTCGATATGCTTTTGATAATTGAATTAATCATTTTGAAGAACACTTGCTGGTTTTGATCCAAGATATCGGAAATTATTTCCATTTTTGGCATAAATTAGGATAACATCGAGTTTAGAAATTTCTAAGCTTTTTAAAACACATTTTTTCGCTCCAACTGTCAATTTCCTTGATTTATCTTCATTCAAATGAGATGTTCAGTTTGAAAACGTCATTTAAAATGACTGGGAATTTCAGTAAAAGCCATTTTGGTCCAATGACTCTCTTTAGCTTCGCGCTTGGGAAATGAAAATTGCCACTGAGCTGAAATCGATATAACTTTCCTTTGCTCTAAATCCAAGTAATCTTAGCATTAATTTTTGGGATTTTATACTTGAACACACTACAGAAAAAGTGGTGAGATTCTTCAAGAAGGCAAAGTATTATGAGCCCTGCAGGTTAGAAACTTTACGAGTACTACACTGGAACTTAACCTGATTCTTGTGTAAAAACACCTAATTTTCAATACCTTAGGAAATATAATTGAATATATACTTCCTTAAAAGGTAGGTTTTTTAAAAGGTAATTAATCCCAAATAGGACCTCAAGGCAGAAATTTGAATTGAATTCAGCTGAATTCATCAATAATTTAGACCGATAATTCTAATTTTATGATAACAAAACACCATTAAAGACAATTAGAAAAGATCTTAAGTATGTTTTCTCTCATGAAGGTATTCATTTACAGTTGTAAGGAAATTGAAGTCGAAGAAAAATAGAAAACGTTTGACAAACTGTCGGATTCAATAACGTTATTGTTATTTTCCGAAGACGAATGACGGTTAACTTTTCGTTTCTTTGTGTATGACTTAGAAGAACTTTGGTTTCCTAGGAAAATGTTCCAATTCGTTTGAATTCATAACTAGTTTCAAGCATTTTCGAAGGTCCGCTTTGTACATTATTTGTAAAATGGATAGTGCTCATATTTGTCATATCTTGGGAAAGTTCAATATTAAGACAAGTCTGTTTGACACGTACAATTCCGGAGTTGTTCCAAGTAGAAAATATTCGTTCATACGTTTAGGCTTTTACTTTGTGTACGTCACGATTGATTCAATAATTAAAAAAAAAAGAACTCAATATCTGGCTATTTTGAAAATGTATTGATTTGAAATCTTTGACAAAAGCAATTTGTGTGGTGAGTAAATAAACACACCCTTTTCAAAGTTGAGCTTCAAATAAAGTAATTTTGGTCTTATTATGATAGCAACGCTTCATCAAACCCTTTTAATCAGCCTGTTACAACCAACGCCTAATAACTTCACTCATTATTTACAAAAGAGAGTAAGTGTGCAACCAATTTGATGAAACTTGGAGAGAACACTATTTTCCTTCTCCATCAATCCAGATTTTCTTCTGTTCATGAGCCAAAATCATGGACTGTCAATAAAGAGGTCGAGATTGAATTAAAGCAATGTCAACTTTCCACAAGGTTTCGTGATCCCATTGTCTTAAGATTCTTTTTGAAAATGGTTTTAGGCGGATAATTCTGAAAACCTCTCACGAAACCCATCCAGACATTCAATAAATGTTCATTGTGTAACCAAACTGGTTTTAGAACGACAATGTGTTGATTATGAAAAGTTACAAAAGAAAGAACTCGAGTTATTACCTGAGTCATATCCATTGTCCGCATTTTCAGCCGTGATCTTGATAGTTATCTTTCCTTTAGCTGCCTTGGGAATAATTTGAAATTCCAACCGAGATCCGCATAACATCTCATAGTTGGTGTGAATTGGGTGCAAGCGAATCACCTCGGTATTATTAGTGCTCCTAAGGGAAGAAAAATAAGGAAATAAAAGCCATAAAATCTCCTTAAACTAAAATGTTGTATCCGAGTCTCACCATTGATAACATCCGTTGTTCGTTTCTTGACTCAAGCTAAAATCCACATCCTCTGTTTCGCTATAGGGCAAATAGAATTCCTTCTGCTCATCGTCAAAATCTTCTTGAGCCAATGCATATGCCAAAAACACCGATAGAATCAAAACTAATTTCATTTTGACCCCTTTTTCTGACAAAAACTAAAAAAAACCTCTTAGACCAAGGAGAGGTTCTTCACAACACGACAAGTAACACAGTAAAATGGAAGTTAGCTGTCCGGAGAAACCTCATTTTTGCAGAGTACAATGTCTACCTGAGTACGAGTTACTAAGTAGTTTCTTGATGCCCTGTTGCCTGGAATTTGAAATAGTTCTCTTTGGATAAATATTTCATCTTACACTCAGTGTCATGTTCTTTTGCTTCAATATGAAACAAGTTTCACGTTTCATATCTATATTTATCAAACTAAAGTTTCATGTCATTTCATTTCATTCAAAAGCGTTTGAGGAGAAATTCGATCAAGGTAGACGAGACAAAATTGTTGCAGGGAACTTTTCGCTTGAGCGTGGACCAATCACAAACCTGCACCTCAAACATCTTCTTCTCATATGTGTGTACAGTAGTAGATTTCGTATGTACCGTAGGTTAACCTCTTCGGTGAGTTTATGATCAAGGTTGTTTTGTCTTTGTGGTTCCTTCAAAAAAAATTACACCACAAATTTCCTTTTTGGAGCCAAGGAATTGCCCGTATAACTAGCAAATTCTCAATACTACACTAAAATTGAATGAAAAAAAATAAATAGTTAGGCAGTCCTTTTGAAGTCTAGGTTTCTTTGTCATGATTTATTTGAGTATTGCAGCTCTAAGTCAGGTTCTAAATCGGTGAAATGTCAAGTTGAGATACATTGGTATACCCAATTGCAAGAATCGAACTCAGGTGTGCCCGTGTGCGGCTGCAGATTGTCCATAAATCGCATTTGGTTCCAACAACCACTTTTTATCAAGACAAATAACTTATCTGCATATGGCGGTTTAATGATGTCATCTACTGAATTCCACCTGGATCACGAAAAGCAACGAATAATTTAAAAAAGGAACCTCGCTCTGTTTGCTTGTAGTCAGTTTATTGCGCCGAAGTATGTGTTCTCTACATTATCCATTGCTTAACAAGTAAGATTCGTAAAACTTCTGTTTAGTCTGGACATGGATATACTTACAGAAGAGGATGCGAAGACAGCTGTTTGTTGTTGTTTTTGAGAGCCCAATGAGGCCCTCTGGAGTGAGCGATAGGGAAGTGTTATGGACTCAATATTCAATATTTTATGCTTAATCAGTGAACAAATTGTCTAGACATCATTCTAGTTTGTGTTTCTGTCTCTTAGAGATAATTAAATGCAACCCACTCTTGGGTAAATCACGTTCACCACTCATTATCAACCCTATTCAACTTATCCTGAAATACCAATGGTTTCAGATTATAAGTACCAAACAACACCATCAAAGCGAAGAATACAGTGCTCCATGAGAGTGATCTGTTTTTCACTGCATTCTGCATGAATAATCAATGTGAGGGAATCATCAACAACTCAACTATTAGTTGACAAAAAAATTGTTTAATCTCGTGCTTCCTCTCGGTTTGGCTGATCAAAATGTTGATATTTGGCATCTAATGGATTTCAAGGATTTCAGACGATAAAATGCTGACTAAAAATGATGTTTTTATGGGGAAGAGTGTGGATACTGTGGCTGTGAGTTTCATTGTTAATAACATGGCCACAGTTTTCTAAAAAGACGCCCAATCTTCTTGAAACTTGATCAAAGTATAACTGAACTCGTTGTCTGAAGTTGGTATTATTATATTTAAGTTACATATGCATTTATTCGAGATCCATTCTCCATTTTGTGCGAGATATTGGTCTGAAGGAGCTCAGTTTTGACTAATTCCCGAGAACAGAAAGCAGCATTATAAAAATGAATGGTAGGAAAAGGAGCGCTCTCTAATGCTGCAACAATATTCTGAAGCGATGTTTGCTATCAAACACCTATTTCTATCGTTTTTTGGCAATTTCGTTCAAATTCACTGCAGAGCCGCACCGTTTTAAGGGCCTCATTGGGCTAGGCGTCAGCTGAAGTTCGCGTCCTGTGGTGAGAGGTTCCTGGTCTGGAGCACTACAATTAAAGAATACATACATGAGATTGACTAGGCCAACTTAAGACCAAGTGTCTCCACAGAGTTTGAGATGAAAAAAGTAAGCCCTAGAAAAAGGGTAAAAGCTTGAGAGACAATATGATATCATATATGTTTGTTATACTCAAAATTTGCAAATATGAAAAGTTAGATGATACATGGCACATATATTGTTATACTTTTTCTTAGAATTTCTGTTTCCCCTCAAAAACTTTTGAAGACACTGATCCTTAGTCGTGCCAGTCAATCACATGCCTGTATTCTTTTGTTACAGAGCTCAAGTCCAGTCCAAAAATTTGATTACGACTTGCGCAGATAACTTGCGCATTCAGGAAGGGAGACCTTTCGTTAAATGAAACCATGTTCTGCGCCAATTCTTTACATGAATACTGGCATAACTGAACAAAAAGGAGACAAAAGAATGAAACACTGTTGAAATTGATAACGCAATCTGATCCCAATGAAGCAAATAAAAACTATAACGAGCTCAGTTTTGACGAAAACAAAATAACACTGAACAATAGTTTTCATCGTCAGCATCTTTGGACCGTTTTTGACCACTGGTTTTTAACCCTCTTATCATTTCTCCAAAATTAGATGTTTGTCGGAAAAGTTGGATCACAAGTCATTATTTGTCCATATAATTATTAAGGATCTTAAAGCTCTTGAAGTGTCTTCTAACTAATGTAGAAGCTTCCAAATGTACTAAAAGTGTACTTGCCGACCTTTCCGGCGATTACGATTTGCTTCACTCGATCTATTCCTCTTAATCTTTTTGGTGTTAAGAATGTGACTAATTGATAATGCAGGGACTGTTAAAATGCCAATGCACTCAATGTGGAAATTTTCTACATCCATATTATTTTCTTAATTTCTGCGACCAAAGTGATGTTGAAACATCGTAATAAACGAATGATAAAAGACATGAACATGACAAGCCAAATGGGCTGAAACAACAAGAGTCCACATTACCAAGCACTTGACAAACCAAGTCTCTTGTTATGTTCGTGTTTTTCTTGTACTCTGGGAAAGTAAGTCTAACAATCTCCGATTCCATGATGTTAATTCCAAATATCTTAACTAAATACAATCGACCCCTGCAAGTCAGCTAAACTTTGAACATTCATGAAAAGTAGCAAAAACAAAAATTTGAATGACGGAATAGATATCTAGATCCAAATCCGACATTTGGATTTCAAATACATCAGTTTAGTAATTTTCAATCAATTTGTTGTTTTCATTATGCATCCCTGAGAAATTAAATCCATTTTCTTCTAGGAAATTTACTAACGACTTATTCATGAGAAAATATTTATTCATGCGTGAAATCAATTACTTATATTGGAAAATGCTTCCCTTTGGAGATGAAGAGTATTGAAAATGTGCATCTTTGTTGAATTTACTTGCACAAATGTCTGGTACCAAAAGAGTAAATGTTTATGCAAAGAAAACCAGACCACTACCTGATCCCTTCAGACAAAAATAGGTTGGACTGAACCTCTGGAACCTTTCAACCTTTGGAGTTCTTTCAGTCAATCAAATTTATCACTTCTGAAAAATCAATAGCACGGAAAAATGTGCCTTTATCATGATTCCACGAATCTTTTACTCTAAATCTTGACGGTTGTAAAACATGGTAATTCACCTATTTTTTGTTCGGACACGAAAGAACAAAGCAGGTTTCACAGTTGGAAGAAAAAGACAATCAGAGGCTGAAAGGTTTGGAACATTGTTCCCCATCGAAAAACGGATCGCAGAACTTCTGGATTTGACAGCTTGACATTTCTCTCTTTCTGAGGGTATATTGTACGATGTTTTCAATAAAAATGTGAATCGGCTAGCTTTTGGGGGTGTTTATTTACTAAGCATGGTTATATGAAAATGGCAAATTAAATGGGTTTGAAAAATACTCTGACAAGAAAACGGTGATTTCAGCAACTCATTTTTTTCTTCACAAATCATACTTTATCAGGAAACTACAAGCAAACAAAAAAGGAAATAATGAAATTACAATTGATCGTTTCAGTTGAATGACAAATCATTCATGATGCATTCAAAAGGCAAAACAATGTAAAGCTCATATATGACTAAATCAGAGAATAAAAATGTATGGCAGATGGAGGATAGCTATGAGAAGATTGACATTAGGTTTGGAGAGTACATTCCAAATTGTTCCGCAATTCCATTCAGGCACTTCTCGCAACCTAGGCACATTTTCCTTCATAGACATTGTCGCACGACATGTTTATTATACAAAATTCAATCTTCATCATCAGAGCCATTATTAGGGTCGTTCAAGTTTCCCACATTCCTGGCAGCCGTTTCTTGCAACTGAAGGACATGGTCAACTTCCTGAGGGCGTCCATCTGGACCGGGAATGGCTGGTTTTACCACGCCAACATTATGTAGTTCATGAATGAGATTAACCAGTTTCATGGCTTCGTATTCCTTTTGTTCGTCGGACATGCCTTCAAATGGGGAGGGACGAGTAGGCTCCACACACCCAACAATCGGATTGACTCTGAAAGCGGAAATTCAAAAGTTGAAAGTACTGGGTATCACTTGGAATGCAAGGAACTAAGATTAAGGGGTGACTTTGAATGTTTACAATTCTTGACTTACTTGTGAGCGTTTTCGAGATATTCCTCAGTTTCTGAGTCCTCTTCGTCAGAGTAATTACCAGCATTATCACCGCGTCCACCGAGCATCAACCCTCGCCTCGCCAAGAGGCCAGCAGCATTCCCATAACCGGAATACTTCACCAATCGAG
>CM021313.1:4402626-4420887 GCA_010645155.1 Tigriopus japonicus
ATGAGTTACTGTTGGCAGATCTATACAACCCTTGTATAGTGGGTTGGTCAGGAATAGTATTTAAGAATTTGTCCAATCCTGCCTTAAATGCTGTTAGAGGATCAGCTCCAACATATTCCCTACGAAGTTCAAATTCAGTGATGGGTGATGGGTCAGATCGTCAGAGCTTAAGCTTTTCCAACCTAGGGACAAGGACCTCCGACAGGTGGACTCAGATCCTTGGACCAAGATCAAGCCTGTTCATGCACCTTATGCTTTCTGTCATAACATTAAGAAAAATAAATATTCACACCGGATTCTAATTGAGTCGAATATTGAAATTTATAGTCTTCTAAGGACAAGGATTAATATCTCAAGCAGAAAAACGCCTCTAAGATTTCCTCCTTTCCTCTAAAACGCATTACTACTTGATCCTAACTTTGAGAGATAGGTGAAACCGGCATTTTTGGCATCGACACCGAGACCAACATCAGGCAAATGGACAATATCAACTCCGACCCTGACACTGACACCGATTGTGAAAGTACTTTAGTTGCTTATTTTTCGTGTTTTTCGAAAGATTATATTTTGTAATATGTGTTTTATCCTTTGTGTTGACCGGACCAAATGTGACACAAACACAATGACCGCAATCAGACTCCGGCTTTCGATACATCCCTACTTGTGACACAAAATTAATATTTAAATTGTGGACCTGAGGATACTTATTGACCTATTTCAAGTCATTTGACCCTAAAACTCAACAACTGAGGTCGCCTAAAAGCACTTTCCTGCAAAGCAAAAGTACTCACCTGACTCTTTGCAAAGAATGAACAAGAACTCAGCCACTGTTTGAGCCACAGAATCTGAGGTGGAAGTTAGAAGCTTGCACAATTTGCTTCTCGCATCATTTCCAACCTCAGGTCTATGAGAGACATCCTTCAAAGGTGGAAGAATCCGTGCTCTCAAATATTTCCGGACTTGTCGGTGGTGCCGAGACAGATTGCAAAGGACGCACAAAACAGGCGTGGTTGCATCTTGGAGACTAGTATCTGCTCCAGGATTGTCGATCTTGTGGAGGAGCATATTCAGGATGGCTTGGATGGCATTCATCCCGGATCCATCGTACTCGAGTTCTTCTGTTCCTGGGGGAACAATGTCTTTCTTTAGGGTTCCAAGCAAGGGATCAGTGCATTTGATTGGAATATTATTCATGAGATTGATACAATTCCTGGAAAAAAATAAGCCGGTGAAAATACAGGGTACTTTTACAAAACAAATATGCTTTGGTAAGACTGCCCCCCCTTCCAAGACATGTACTCTTCCTCTGAAAAGACTTCCTTTAGTGGAAAACTAGGTTGAGTGATACTAATCTACCATCTAGGATGCAGCAGAGCTCATGCATTTAAAGTTTCATGCCTAAAAAATGTGCGGCTTGCTCATGTTATCCATTTATTAGTCAACTTTCTTTATTTTGGCAATTTTTAGCTTTTATTTGCCGTTTTGGTAACATGTGGAATTTACGCATTCGAATTTATTTACTTTTTGAGCTAACAAAGCGACCAAAATTTTTCGACGGATCAATCATATATCAGGAATTTTCGATTTAGCGCTAGAGTTGGTTTATTTGATATCACATTTCCTCTTTAAGGCTTGATTCACAATTTCTAAGTCATTTCGACGCGTTTTTACATTTTTAGGGCTCAAAAGGCCTATTTCATTTGCCAAAAATCTTCAACGCTTATGAAAACACTTTAACCAAACTTCCAACATCCTTGATTTTTGACATGTGTTGGCATGCACTTGTTTGAAATCAAAATCATAAAAATCACTATTACTAAAATTGTTTTACAAGAAGCGCTCTAAGCTCAAATGCATTTTTTTAAATAAAAAACTCACGAGTGGAGAGGAGTTATCTTTTCCTCGTTTTCAGTCTGGATGGTCAGTAACGTTTGAACTAAATCCGTGAGTTCAACCATCGTGGAACATTCCTCTTCATCCATGAAATTCGAATCGATGCCCAAGATCACATTAAAAAGAAGTCTCAAGACCTCATTGATGACATTAACCTCGTCATCAGACAAGGTTGGATGCGATCCCGATCGTTCTTGACTTCTACCCTTGGCATTCGACACCAAAGTTTGAATCAAGGCCAACAATCGAGGCACTCCACGTTGTTCCAAGTACATTTGTTTCCTAGAAAAAACAGTGGAACATCTTATCCAAGATCAAATTTCAGATGAAATAAAAGATCAAGTCTCACCTCGTCTCCTGACATAATGCTGTGATAAGGAATGCAATTTTAAGGTCAAACACGAGGATATCGTGAGGAATGTTCATATCCCGGAAACTGGGTATGAGATTCATGATCCCTGGTAAAGTCTCATTCTTGGCACACAAGGCTCTGGCAACTCCACTTTGGAGAAGGAAGTTGTGTAAACATCGTTGGGCTTCTGTCACAACTGAAATTATTTGTATTCAATATGAGTAATGGCCACAAACCTAAGAAGTTTTCTCGGGAACTTGCCTGCATGGATTTGGTCCGTCAAGTTTTTTCTGAGCAGATCTGGAGCGATACCCGTAAATTTAAGTAATTGATTGACCATCCTGTCATCAATGAGGTCATCCAAATGTGTCTTTTCGCGGCTGTTAAAGAGTAAGGAACACCTTCTATAGTATATTTCAATTGGATTCAGCCACTAGAAAGTAATTTACCTCATGATCTTGAGAGCTGTAAGAGCTTCCAAATGTTCCAAATTTTTGCCATCGTCTTGAAGTGTTTCCAAAAGACGATTCCATAAAAGCGTCTTTTCGTCCTTGGATAAGCCGATAGGTTGACCAATCGCTTGATGCTAATTATCAAAACATACAAATACATTAGCTGAATTGACAAATCTCTACCGGGACAGCAATTATAAAAATATTAACTCACTTATCTTTGCGTATGGACGGTACGCGCATAAGTGACATTTTCGTCAAAAAATCTAGTTGAAATTGCAATATTTTGGCACGTGATCAGACCAAATATCTTTTCAACACATCTAAGGTCACGAAGATCGCTCAATGTATCATTAGATCAAAGAGGAATATGACATGAGTCAAGAATCAACGTACAGAATGAAGAGTATAATAGGAGGCTTTTCAGCACCCTTGGTCAACAATCAGAAGTCATGGCGTTGAAGCATTACGTGGGAACTCTTCTGATATTGTGTTTATTCGGCTTCTTTAAAGAGCTTAAGCCTTCTGAGCCCTACTTAACTGAGTATTTGACAGGCTCCGAGTACAAGAACTTGACCAAAGACGATGTGTACCAAAAAGTGTATCCGGTGTGGTCATATTCGTACTTTTTTGTACTCATTCCTGTGTTTCTACTCACGGATCTGCTTCGATACAAACCTATGATCATGTTTGAAGGGCTGGTTTATGTAATCACATGGGTGTTATTACTTTGGGCGGAGGGCGTGGTGGCCATGCAAATTATGCAATTCATTTATGGCATGGCAACTGCTTCAGAGATTGCATACTACACGTATATTTATGCAAAGGTAAAATGGGCAATTTTCAATTCACGTTCTTTTGTCTCATCGAGGTTGCTTCGATGTGAAATGAATACTTCCGAAAGATCTAATTTTAACTGTACTGAAAAAGCTTTGATGGAAAAATATCAACGATGCAATGAGTTTTCATGATATTTTGGCCAACTATGGAAAACTTTTTCTCCCTTAGTTGAAATTGTATGTCATATCTTAATTTGAAGAACCTTGATTTTGCTTTCTTTCACGCTTGTCAGTGCAAATATGTTTAATTGCATTGATGTCCAGCTAATGTTTTCAAAATATCATTAAAAGAAACATATTTTGGTGTCATTGCATCACTCAATTTAGCTTGACTTCATTCGACTGATTTTAGCGTTCGGACGAACTTTCCAAATCGTGTCACTTTAATTGACAAAATTATTTCATTTGTTTTAACGCCAAATTGTACCTAATATCAATGTTTGTTGTAAAACCTGTTAAATTATTCTAAAGGCATATAAAGAATGAACCCGTTTGTTCTCATTAAAAAAACGAAATTATTTTTCCAAATGACATTTGTTTTAAGGTTCGAAATTGAAGCCGAATTCTTAAGAATACTGATTGTACGAGCTTAGGTTAAACAATTTGAGATAGGGTAAGTTGACCAAGCATATTTCTTTCTTTGAG
Source organism: Tigriopus japonicus (assembly GCA_010645155.1). Taxonomy (NCBI): domain Eukaryota; kingdom Metazoa; phylum Arthropoda; class Copepoda; order Harpacticoida; family Harpacticidae; genus Tigriopus; species Tigriopus japonicus. The sequence goes on from CM021313.1 coordinate 4,406,808, forward strand.
GTTCCAAAATCCGACTATAGACGAGTTTCCAGTTTGACCCGATTTTCCATTTTGATGGGAAAGTTTGCTTCTGGTTTGCTATCTCAGCTCTTGGATACCTTTGATGTGGTCGACTACAGGGAGCTCAACTACATATCTTTAAGTGGTGTGGGAACAGCTTTTATCTTGAGCATCTTTTTACCCAGCATCAAGACCAGTATCTATTTCCATCACAAAGACCAAGGAAGCGATTCTCTTGAAGAACACAAACCACAGGAGGTAAGTAATTAGGTCTATGTACATTGAATCCGTTCCAAAAACTAATTATATGCCTTTACAAATGCCACTTGATCCCTCAGCATCGAGGACTTTGTTCCCGAGCTTCTATGTTACTATGGAACCACGCCAAAGACTCTTATCGACAGAGTTACGTGATCAAATGGTCCATATGGGTGGCAGCCTCCTCTTGTCTCAACTTTCAGATCGGGAATTACATCCAACCTCTATGGCAGGAAATTCAAGCCGATCAAGAGGACTCTGAATTATTTAATGGTGGTGTGGAGGCAGCCACCACTCTCTTGGGAGCCCTCATTGTGGCATTGGTGGGCTTAGTGAACTTTAATTGGAGCAAGTTTGGAGACTATGCCATCTTACTCATCTCGGTGCTGGGGGCTTTAGTTCTGGCCTTGATAAGTCAAACTGGATCCATTTGGGTGGCCTACGTGGGTAAATGCACTCCCAGTTCTCTCCTGAGGGAATGTAACTTTTACAAAAGGATCGACACGTTGTATGAGACCACAAAATGAACCGGTCTCAAAAAGCAAAAGGAGGCCTCTTTTCAAAAAGGAAAAGTTATTTGCGTCCAAACTCTCTCGTTGAACCCAACAATGTCTCTTGCTTTTTCTGGCCTTTTGAAAGACAAGAGGCTTTCGGCCTTATGTCACGTTCAGATTGGCCAGTGGAGTGACTAAGAACGGGAACAAACGAACTTGGCTTTGCACTGCTCGTTATTACTTTGGCAACCTTAAAATGCTTAATGAAAAAAAGATTTTTCTTTTGATTGGTCTCCAAGTCAGTAAAGTAACCTTAAACAACACCCCTTTTTGCGTGTTAAAATTTCGTTTTTGGATCTGTCCGTGCAACCATATTATTTTGGATAATTTTTTATCCCAATGGCCACATGACCAAAGGATTTAACAAGCTTACTGCCTATTTGAAGCGAGGTGTTCCATTCTGTACTTGAGGTCTAATGTAAAACTCCAACAACTTTTTCCAAAACACTTAAACTTTTGAACAATATTCTGAAGCAATCATCTTACCAATGAACGTTGCGTAAGCTATAATTTCCCATCGAAAAACACTGATCCCACTTCAAGAGACCTTAAATTCACCTTCAAAACTCACACTTAATCTCCATGACAATGTAAAATAAATGAATTGTAATCCTATTTTCTATCCCATCCAGGTTATGTCTTGATCCGGATGGCCTACCAACTCCTTATGACTGTGGCCAGTTTTGAGCTGGCCTCTCACATCCCCAAAGACAGCAGTGGCTTGGTGTTTGGTCTCAACACTTGGGTGGCCCTTGGGCTCCAATCCCTGTTAACCTTGGCTGTGGCCGATTCTGCTGGCTTGGCTTTACCTATCCGAGACCAATTTGTGGTCTATGCCTCTCTGTATGGAGTGGTGGGCGTGTTCTTTGCCTCCTACTTCTTAATCAAAGCTTTCTGTTGCGTTCAAGGATAGTGATGATAGAGGAAGAAGACTCACTTTAGAAATAAATTCTGAGATGTTCGCTGACATGTTGGGCTGTGTAAACTAAAGGCTTAAATGCGTGTCAAGAACTTGTTTTATTCACTTGGTGTGCCTCACACCTAAGCCTGTGAAGTTTAGGACGTTTTAGAGGTTGAGAACACTTTTACTCTGGAAGGAGTGTTGTTTCTCTCTGTCGGTTTTCTGAAGCTCTGCTTTCCTCTTTCAGGGTTACCACAAGATTTGGCAAAAAAAAGACGCAAATTCCTGAGTGTCAAAAACGTTGGTTTGCAATGTTTTTTTCCAATTCATTGATCTGTTTGAAGATTTGAACATTGTAGAAACACACTAGAAAAAGTGTGTGTTAAGGGTTTTATGTTAAAAAATATGTTGACACTGTCTTCGTTCTGTCAATAACAGGGTCACCACTCACCATTCCAGAAAGATACATTCCAGTTTGGTAAGCCTTTGACAGGTTTGTCCATTAGGACCTCTGGCAGCATTTTAGATTCTAGTCAGGCGTAGACCAGACATGTTAGCTCTTTTGGAACCTAAAAGAACTTATCTATATTGGTTCATCTGGTATGGAAACGTTATGCCTTTATCTCTATGTGTAGAACAAATTAGAGGAAATGCCGACAGGCCATAAATTTCCAACATTGTACCCTCGAAGCGAGGTGACGTCGTTTTATGACTTTGTCCCATGCACAAATCGTCTAACGTTTTCCATGCTGAATTAGAAAACGAAAAACATTTTCTGGTAAATTGTTGCCGTATTGTGAAGCATCACCGTACTGCATGAAGAGGTCTACACAATTCATGAAAATGCATATTATTTCACTTTTTCCGACTGTTCGCATTTTTTTTTTGTTGTTGTTGTTGATTTGCAGTTTTTGCCGGTTTTATCGAAGTTTTGCGCATTTGGTGGCATTTTTCTCTTTTATTCACGTTTTTGGGCTTCTTGCTGAAATTTAGTTTTCCCCAATTCTTTAAAAAACATTGACATTTTCTTACCGTTGACCTTTTTCACAATTTTCTCTTCTTTTTCCCTTTGAAAGATTTTCATCGTTTTTCAGTTTATGTTTTCATGATAAATCACATCTCACTCCCCGGGGGCAAATTTTTGGCAAGATGAAGAAGAGCAGGATCTTTTGGGAGGAGCACTGTGTTAGAAAAGAGAGGCTAGTTTTTAGACGCAAAGATCGATCTCAAGATTGGACTTAAAGTACTAAAGTACGATCTTAAGATCGATCTTTTGCGTCTAAAAAACTAGTCTTTGCTTGCTTCAAATTTCTTTTTGTCATTTGTATTTCAAGAATTGTCAATTGTTTTTCAGTTCAAAAATGAAAGTGTGACAATATCTTTCATTTTTGATGCTTTTTTGGCGTTTTTATTTGCATTATTTATACAGCCCAATGTATGATGTAATAAAATAATAATGCAACAATTTTATATGCAAAACAATAAGGGTACCAAATGATAAATCTCACTCCAAGTGCTAATTGGAGTGCGTTCTCCCTTGTCATTCCATCTAAAAGTCTGCGATATTTAATACTAGTCATCAGTGAATAAATGTATTCGGGGGGATTTCAACCCTGCAAACTACCTAACTTCTGTTTTTGGAAACACCAGCTGTAAGGGAGAAATATTTCAAATGAACGCCTAACTCTGGCACAATGATGGATTTTCGTAGAATCACAATTATTAAAGAGCGTGTGAGCTTGCGGTAAGTTGAGAAACAAACAACAAATAATAGAAAGTGCCAAAAGATTGTAAAAGGAAGCAGGCTTGAATGAAAATGTAAAACAAAAAAGATATTTCCATAAACACAAGATAAAGTAGTGTTGCCATTAACATATGTTTTTTCACTTCTTATTGCTTTTTCCTTTAAGCATGAGGGAGACTAGTTGCCCCTAATGAATCCGGTTAAAAAAATGTGCATACTTTTCTCAGAGTTGTGGTTATAAATTTTCGAATTGAACAAATCAAACGACAAGGTTTCTTTGGCTAGCACACTCTCATGTTTTATTTAACTATCAGATTTAACTTGCAGTCTTAGCATTGCGTTGGCAAATAATAAATAGTAAATACAGTATAGAGATGAAACTAAGATTTGATTGAGGATAGCTCAACAATGTAGATGATGTTAAGGTTTGACAATGCAAAGGGGCAAAAGTCGTTCTTGAGCAGTATTTCAAGATACCCGCGTTGGAATCGAGTCTGTATCATTAAAAACAGGAGCTTCACTTCTTCTCTGCTGCCTCACGAGCGGCCTTCATGACCTTTTCTAAGGTCAAAGCCTTGGACAAATCGCCGCTCACTTTAATTTGACCCATCATGAAAGCCGAGGCTGGAGAGAGCTCCCCTAGAAAGACAAAAAAAACGGATATTCACTATATGCTTCAAACTATTTCAAACGGTAAAAGCCTTACTGTTGAAGATTTTGAGAAAGTTTTCCACATTCATATTGATGGTAACATCGGCCTTATCTGCAGGATCCCCTTTTCCCACAGATCCTTCACCATTCTTGAAGTCCACAAAATACTTGCCTTCGCCTAAAAGGAAAAATCAGAATGTGCTGATACATATTGCGTTAGTGCTTATCTTCTTCACTATCCTCATACTTTCGACATCGAAAAGATAGATAGCTCCGACTTTGCCGACAATATCCTTGTTGGCCACCCTTTCAATGCGTTCGAAAACTTCGGAAACACTTGAATACAAGGCTGGAGGGGCATCTGATGAGAAATGGCGCCTTAAATGGAAAGAGAGAGGATGCTCATTCCACGAACTAATGAGGCAATCGCTAAAATTACCTTCCGCTCCACGAATGGAAGGATCGTTCGCCACGACTGGCCTTCATGACGGCTTCCAAGGCCATAGCTTTTGTCAGATCTCCTGAAAGCTTCAGTTGTCCGGTCATAAAGGCTGTGGCAGGTTTAACTTCGCCTAAAACACAAACACAATTGTTCAAGGAATAATACGTTTTTAGTGTCGATTTGTTTTCCAATTTGAACAAAAAAAAATGTAGGAATCCAAAAAATAATGGCCAAATATGAGAAAGCAGCATATTAATCTTACATGGTTTCAAGAATCATGGCCGAGAAAAAAAAAAGATTGAAGTTTTTTCTCCAATGGATGTCTTCACGATTATTATGAAGTATGGGGGGAAAAGATAAGCTCGCACACCAAGGTTTTTCAGAAAATCATTGATTCTTATTAAAGGGCTTTGGCTGTTGGGGAAAAAGGGAAAAGGTAATCTCTCCTCACAAAAGCAACCAAGGAAAGAAATGGAAGAGCACAATGCACCACTTTCAAGAGGCGCCTGAAGCTTTAACACATCCAGGGGTTATTGACACACCGAAAGTATTTGCAGTCGAGTCCAAAATTAGAAAGGGGGATGAGACTTTTGCCAGTGCAATTTTCCCGGTAAACTCAGGAATGCGCGGCAAGTTCATGGCTCTTTTTCACGATGGGATGGGTCTCATTACTCAATGTGCAACCCTTCACCACTATTTTGTTTTGACCAAGGGGCACCAAATATTTACGCATTACAATTTTTGAGACAAAGCTCAATCAAATCATTCCATCATCTCTTGTCAATTAGGGAAAAGTTTAGAAGAAGCAACCATGGTTTTGTTGTGGGTTCATCAATAAACCCTGATACAACAACAAACCATGAGATACAAAAAAAGTGTTCAGCAAGACTAACTGGTGTTCTTATTCTAATCTACAATCACCATTTTTGGGGTTAATTTGATCTGGTGCTTCATGAGCAATTACATCTCTTAAAAAAAATACACAGGATTGGGAAGATACTTTGTCGTTTTAGTTTTCCTTAAGGGATAAATATGGTCTATTCTTAAACCAAACACAGGGGGAAAGTCTGCTCTTACGGTTGAAAAGCCTTAGAATGTTGGCATCATTAATGTCAATGGTGACATCAGGCGTCGCAGGGGCATCCCCCTCAATCACGGTTCCTTCGCCGTTTTTTAAATCCACAAAGTACTTTCCAGATTCCTCGATATTGAACAAATAAGTGGCGTCGACCTTTTTGACAATGTCACTATTGGCCACCTCCTTGATGCGCTTAAAAACCTGTCGAAAAACGGGAATAAATAGGGTTACGGTAGGAAAGCATTTCAAAGCTTCTCTTTTACCTCGGGCACATTAGTGTATTTCACGTCGTTGCCATTCATATGACGAGATGTGGTGTGAAATCCCCGCATTTGGGACATGAGCTTGTCAAGCCGCATTGCTTTGCCCATGTCTCCCGATAACTTTAGTTGCCCAGTCATGAATGCACTGGCTGGTTTCAGTTTGCCGGCAAAAAGTTTGTGAAAATCGCCGTCCTTCAAGGTGAAACTCACGTCAGCCGGGCTTTTGGGCTCGCCGCTTCCCACAGATCCTGAGCCGTTCTTCAGGTCCACAAACCAGGTTCCAGCATCCGATCCTAGATGTCACGGAATGCGATGAGTAACAGTCTTAACAAAGGGCAAATTGGAAATGGGACATGCACAAGTGCTCTCTGAATCCTCTGTTCCCTCATTACAACAGTATTAACAAAGAAATCTGATCCCTAACCTTCGACATTGAAGGTGTAGACGGCCTGCGTTTTCTGCACAAGCTCTTCGCTAAGCTTCGTGGAGAGTTTGTCAAAGACAGATTGAACAGAAGGCCCACTTCCACTCGAACTGTTCGACTTTGATGCTCCAAGATCCTTGCCTCCGGCAAATCGAGGATTACTCATGGTGGCCGTGGCATCAAGAAACTCGTCCAAGAAGAAATCGGGCATAAGTTCATTGCCAGGAACTGCAGAATATTGTTCCAAGTCCTTGGCATTCATGCCCTCTTCAATGAGGATTTGCTCATCGATGACGAAATTGCCCGTGAAGTTGCGAGCATCTCGGGTCAAGATCACGTACGCGGCATCCGACATAATATCGGGTAATCGGCATTGAGTGGCAATCTCCTTGCCACCTCCAAGCATCTCCATTGCAGCAGTAATAATGGCTGGAAGGGATTTTGAAAAAGATCACCCCCTTCACCCTCTTGCCATGGTACTGTACCCAATGACAGCCTAGGTTTCAATAAGCTCAGGGTCAAAATGTGCTTAACCCAATGCTCGAAACCTAAGCGATTGGTAACAAGAAATTTACCAGTTTTGGGCCACAGGGCGTTGACCCCAATGCGGTCCTTCCGAAACTCCTCTGCCATTCCCAATACACACATGGACATGCCATATTTAGCCATGGTGTAAGCCACGTGGTCCTTGAACCACCGTGGATTCATGTTCAAAGGGGGGGAAATGTTCAAGATATGCGGATTATTCTTGGAGGCTCTCAAGTAAGGCAAAGCCAACTTGGACCTAGAGTGAAATCAAAACCAATGTGCGTTTCAGACCTTCAAAACAAGATGCTCGATGACATGTACAAGAACTGGTGGCTCACACAAGGTAAGTTCCTCGGGTATTGATGGAGTGCATGAGATCGTATTTCTTCATGGGTGTAGCCTCAGTTCCCGTGAGACTAATGGCACTGGCATTGTTCACCACAATATCAATGCCTCCAAAATGCTTGACAGCATTCTCTATGGACTCTTGAATGGAGCCCTCTTCGCGGACGTCCACAACGCAAGGCAAGGCGTGGCCACCGGCCTCTTCAACTAAAAATGGGGTTAATGGTTGGGGGCACACAGAAAGCGAGAGTGTGGGCGTGTCCCAAAGCTACATAACACTTATAAATAAACTAGCAAGGTTCCTACTCTCTTTGGCCGCCGTGAAAATGGTGCCCGGAAGTTTGGGATGGGGTTCGGCGGTTTTGGCGGCAACCACAATTTTGGCTCCATCTTTGGCAGCCTTCAGAGCGATGGACTTCCCAATTCCGCGGCTGGCACCCGTGATATAGAGGGTCTTCCCGGCTAATTTCCTACAAATTTTAAAGATGTGTAAATTTTGAACGGATTATTGGCATGAATGACTAGTCTTTTCTCATAAGAATTTGTTCAAATTGGTGATTGATGACTTCCACACTTAACTCTGAAAGGTCAAAAGTTCCTATTTTGGGTCTAATGTCCAAAATCAAAGTCCATTTTATTCAGCAAAAAATTGACTGATTCATCAAACTTAATTTAAAATGTTGAGCGTTGATGTTTTCGAAAACAAAAGAAAACGAAAGTGCAAAATCTACATACAAGCATCTTTAGTTACAATTAAGTTAAGTTATCTTACAATAATGACAAATTTCTGCTAAAATCACATTTGTCATCATGGATATTTTAATCTCTTTTTTTAACCTTCTCTTTGTCTAAAAACAACAAGAAAAATGTGGAAGTTTATTCCCGGAAAATCTTGATCTCAAAATTATCTTACAAGCTGACCTATATTTAGAGACGATTAAAATTCTGCTCTTTAATAACGACAAACAAACAAACGCAGATAAAGAAATGCCATTTTTTCCTGTATTGAAGGTCAGAACTTCTCCCATTATCAAGAGCTCCCCAATGTTTGCTTCATTACGCGTTTTCTGTCTCAACCAACATTGCCCACAGCAATTTTTTGGCAAGAAAGCAAGTGCATAAAAATAGGAAATTACCTTCATTCTAAACATAACACAAGGCTTGCAATCTATTCAAAAATACTGACCATCAAAGAGATGCACACTTACCCCGTGTTCAACATGTTGGATTAGGTCAAAAAATGAAAAGAAGCTCAAGGTAAAATGGTACACTTCCTGAAGCCCTGCCTTGTGTAGAATGAATGTATGCACAACTCCATCAACGAATAACGTACGGATCAGTGATGCTGAATCTGGAAGACAATATAATATAACGGATAATGAAAAATATGTCGTAGATTCCTAGTTGTATTCGGAAACCTTACTGGGTTAGTTAATATTAGAACAGTTTTAAAACGTCGAAAAATGTATGAAAATTAAAAGGGTTGAAAACTGCTTACAATTTTCTACAGCTGAAAATTCGAAAAGATTAAACATTTGAAAAGTTTTCAAGAAACCTATTTTCCTTACATTTTAAGAGAAGAAAAAAAAGAAATGTTCCTATTTGTTCATTTCCTGTAGCGATTCTGAGTTTTTCTATTTTTTTGGCTGGTGGTCCAGTTCTTATTTTAGTAACAAAATTCTAATTTTACTTGTCACCTCCTTGAAAATAATAAAAAAGGCAAACGATTGCTTTTTAACCCAAAAACAAGCTTCTTTGCTACTAAACTTATTTTTTCCAATCTATATATCACCAACAATAAATGATTATTTCATCATTTCATGCTATTTTCTTTGTTATTGCCACATTCAGAATGGGGCAGCAAAAATGTATGGTCAGGTACTTTCAGAGGGAAAGAAGGAAAATATTTGTAACTTGTCTTTTTTATTATAGCCTCAAGACTTTATTTTTTGCAGCTTATCCGCCTCTCCCTCCGTTGCCATGACCTCGCCCGCGGCTTAACTTTGTTGCCCTATCCTCACCCAAAACGCAAAATTTCCTGATGAGGACTTTAAAGTATAATTGCTTTTTGAAAGTTACAAACGATTATTGCTTGTAGCAACTTAGTAGTGTGAGGAAAACATCAACACATTTAAGTTAAAACATCGTGACCATTCTAAACACAAGAACTTTTCTTAAACAACGCTTCTGAGCTGGCCATGTCAGCCCCCTAGCAATCTCCAGAGGTCCTTGGTTAGGTCCAATGAACTGACAAACTTCATAAATTATGGCAGCACTAAATGCTTAGCTGTCCTCTACGCACTTCTCGACCGGCCATCACAAATTCACCCAAGTTTACCAACCGTAGAACATAAATTGCCAGAAGTTTCCTTCTTGCTTGCCTCCACCAATTCAACAACAGGATTAAAATTTACTCTAATCTAACTCTAAATAAAATTAACTCTAAAGGGCTCAGTTCTTTTTCGTAAATGATACGTCTCGCATACAAAGTCGCAGGTTTGAATGAAATACACGCGAAATGGAAGACGTTGTCATGCCTTTAATATCCAGTAAATTACCTGTCCTAAAGAACGATACATCCTCTTTGATAGCGTTTCATTGCATACTATTGCGAGGCAGATTCGTCAAAAGATTGGATTGTTTGCACATTGAAGTTTGTGCTACTATATTTTCTATAGAAGTAAACTTGTTATATTTGGTCAAATGTAACAAAATATGTTCAGATGATGCCAAACCAAAAAAGAGCATCATAAACATTCTGACTTAAACTAATGCAAAGGCATTTTGTCGTTTATCAAACTTGTTTTGCAATTTCAAATTAATTTCAATTTTTCCCAAAGTAAAACTTGATGTGCATGTTAGGTCAATTTGAACGTTAGATGTCGCCCTCCACTGACAGGTGTAAGTGATGGAAGAAATCCACAACTGGCCGAAGAAAGATTATTCGTACCCTAAAACAGTTATGATTTTTATTGACCCATTGTTCTTTTGTTCCTTTCATTGTTCGTGAATGATAGCTTCCGCACAACTACCCTAACAGTTTTGATCAAGTTTAACTCACCTTAATGGAAATATAAAACTTATGCAAGATAATCTCAATTCACTCAAAAAATGTGTTGAAAACATTGGATCAAATTAATACTTACAATACAATACCTTTACAATAGCAATCAATAAACATAACCCAGCTTAAGTGTAAACCTCAAAAAGTTAAAATCAAGCTATCAGACACCAAGCTTTGCTTTGTGTCAGCTGATGTGAGTGTGAGGTTTCGAACCCATCCCTTGATTCTTGCAAAACATTCTTCCCGCCATCCACCTCTAGGATCGCCATCTGTCTTCAAACATCCATTCAACAATCTCTTCACACAGCATTCATTAAGATCCTTGAACTATTAACATGTTGATATTGACCTTGATCTGGGCAAAGTATTCACCATGAAAAGAGCTATGGACAAATCAATCAACGCCATCAAAACCGTTATCAACCGAAGTCCAAAGATGAAGAGAGAGAAGGTTGCCATGGATGAAGCAGCCTTGGAGCCTTCTGCGTCGATTGGCAATGACGAAGAGTCCACTGAACCAGAATCGGGACCAGAATGCTCTGGAATAGCGGATGATATCAGTGATTCGGTCAGTACAACGCCCTCACAAACTATCAGTGAATTCCCAGAGGATGTCGATGATACATCCGAGGCGTCTAGAAGCCATGATTCAGAGGTAAATTGGAATATCTGAAAACCAACATGGTTTAAGGCCTGTAGAGGAAAATATTTTTTTTCTCAACTTTAAACCCAACATACTGCCAAGGTTGGGTATTGTCTGTCAGTCTTCATGGAGAGTGCCGTTGATAGTAATATACATTAACATAGCTTCTCTTGATGTAAGAATAATTCCAAAGTAAGAGTCATGGACAATATTCTTAATTCCTATTCGGGCCATACTTGACCTCGATTTTAGCCTTGAAATTTCAAATAGATGTGCAAATGTTAGTTAAAACGGCACTTCTCTTTGTTTATTCTATTATAGGTCGAAGATATTGAAGAGAGTTCCTGGAGAGGTTGTTCAATGCACGATTTGAACGCTAAATTGTCTATTTCGCCACCTCAAAGGGGATCAAAGTCACAAACCATCTTCGTAAAATGGCCCAAAACCGAAAGAGAGACGATTTTTGTCCCATTTCCGGCGAAATATCAAAGACTTGATGATGGAAGGAATGAGGGTTTCGTGGACATGCCCTTTTCTGAGGAAAGTATGTTCCCCGTGCCCGCTAAATCTGAGACAACCGGTGGCGAGAGTTTGACGAAAATTTTAGAATCCAGGTATTGTACAACATTAAATAGTTGAAAAAAGGATGATCTGTCTCATTTTAGAAGAATCGGCCTCGATTTCGTTTTCGTTTCCGATTCCGATCCCGCCGTTTTCGTCGTAGATGGAAACTTATTCAAGAAGCCTTGAAGAAACCGATGAAATCCTCCAATGATATCCAGGCACGTATTTTGGCGTACAACAGAGCGAGACAAGTCAATTTCTCGGGTTTGCATCACTTCTTTGAAGAGGAATTGGATCCGGAGGAAGAGGAATACAAGACATTTTTTAAGCAAATTCTCCCCAATATGGCCAAATTGTGCCTGGAACTTCCCAAACTAGTCACTCAACCTATTCCCCTTCTGGGGAAAAAGTGGGACTACTCATTGACCTTCAGTCAAAGACAGATCGCGTCACTTCTGGCAAATGCCTTCTTTTGCACATTTCCCAAACGAATTTCCGCCAAAAGCAAGTATTCGAATTATCCGTCCATCAATTTTAACCGGTTATTCAGCGACTTGGATGACCAACACGGGATTCAGGGTGAGAAACTTAAGTGTCTTATCAACTATTTCCGCTTCATCAGTGACAAGAAACCTGAAGAAGAGACGCTGGTCACTTTCCATAGACATTTTATTCCCTATCATTCCCTGCCAAAATGGGAGGCTTCGAGGAAAAAGCTCACGAAATTGCATATTGACGCCAAAGGCACTATTGAGGATGACGGCTTTGGCATGCTACAAGTGGACTTTGCTAATGCATTTGTGGGAGGAGGAGTATTGGGCCATGGATGTGTCCAAGAGGAGATTCGATTCTTGATCTCTCCGGAGCTGATTTTATCCCGCCTTTTCACGGAAAGGTTGAGTTTCAATGAGTGTCTAGTTGTGACGGGTTTTGAGAGGTTCTCCAAATACACGGGATACTCCAGTTCCTTCAAGTTCGCTGGGCCCTACAAGGATGAAACACCCATTCATGAGGGCTCGAAGCATCGGAAAACGCGATTGGTCGCCATTGACGCCCTTCCCCCAGGACATTCCTTAAGTCAGTATTCCCCAAAGAACGTAAAACGCGAATTGGACAAAGCATTTGTGGGATTTAAGAATTACGAGTAAGTCTTGCAGATTTACTTAGTTTATGTTTATGTATTACTTTTCAATTCACATACCCAGTAGCTAAGGTATCTATGGAATGCCTTTGTGCACTCCCTTGATTTTATGGGTTGTAATCTTTTATTTTTCTTTGCAGTCTCAATATCAAAGAACCCGTTGCCGTGGCTACTGGAAATTGGGGGTGTGGCGCTTTCGGTGGGGATCCCCAATTAAAAAGTCTAATCCAAATTCTGGCGGCTTCAGAGGCAAGAAGGGACGTGGCTTACTTCACCTTCTCAAATCGCAAACTTCGCGATCAAATCCACGAAATGCACGATTTACTACAAAGTCGCGAACTGACTGTGGGACAAATATATCAACTGATTTGCAAGTATCATCTCCAACGCACAAGGAAGTCCACTCTGTATGGGTTCATTCAAAAGCAACTCGAATATGATGCAGACACGGATGAAGAAGATAAGGAGGATGGTGCCAGTCCCAAAAGGAACTCTATCGATGAAAAAACCATAGATGAGGTGTCCACTGAAGATGAGGCAACCATGGCTGAATCTGAGAGTGAAGAGACTTCTGCGAAAGAACTTCAAACCAATGCTTCTTCGGAGGAGTTATCTCTTACAAAAGAGATGATTGCAGAGCAAGACAATCCTGGACAAGAAATCTTGCCAAAGAGTGGAAAATCTGTGGATTCCTGCGTGATTGACGAACAAGACGAGTCTATGGACGTGGATGATGCCGAGTTACTGAAAATCTACGGGTCTGCAAATGCCTCGAAAACAAATATGAATGGGTCCGGAACGGATAAATAAATTTAAAGAGCATTATTATTACTGCGATAGTATTAAACGGTTGTTATCAGTCGCCAAAGAGGAACATGTTCTCTTAAGGGATATATTCGGGCCTGCGTTGAATCGGTTCTGAGATCGGATTCGAAAAAGCATGAATCTACTTTCGTAGGAATCGGCTCTTTCATAAAAAAAAATTATAAAGAATTCATCCGGAAATGCAAGTTTGTAATTTAACTTTCTTCTCTAATTAGTGATGGACCGAAAGGGCTCATAACCGAAACCGAAAGTTTCGGCTGAAAGAGGGCTTAACCGAAACCGAAAGCAGTGTTCACTGTTTACAAAATTGTTCAAATGCAAAATCCGCCTTAAAAATTAGAATGTGTTCGATGTTGGGTAGTCGCAAATTTTGAAAAATCTTAAAACTTAAATTTCAGAGGTTTTTGGACCAATTTTTTTTCGATTTTGTTGTCAAACTCCATTTTATATAGTGCTTGTCTGCTTTCGGTTTCAGTAGGCATAACCGAAACCGAAACCGAAATTTCGGCCGTAATTTCGGCCGAAAGCGCTTTCGGTCCATCACTACTTCTCTTAAAATAACAAGGAAGTAAAAATTAAAAGAAGCTAGCTTTATATGAGCCCTATATTTCTAACAAATCTTCGTAAACAAACTTTTCAGTGTTGCCCAAATCTG
>CM021313.1:4421016-4432193 GCA_010645155.1 Tigriopus japonicus
CTAAAAAGTTTGTTTACGAAGATTTGTTAGAAATATAGGGCTCATTTTTACTTTACGGTAAACGTGACGTGGTTCAGATTTGTGTCCTAGTACTGCCAGGTGATTAGAAACAAATGTTTTGATGAAGCTATAATACCATTGCCAGATTTCTTTCACTTATCGGCTTTCAAATTTTAGAAAATCCCGTCCTGTGGTACCGTTTAAAAATCTTCTGTGTTAAAAAGCTATAGAAAATCCTGTTTATCGCGTTTTTTAATGATAAAGTCCCGTCGCAGGATCCCGTAAAAAATCTCTTTTGTTTGAATATTATAGAAGATCCCGTTTATCCCGTTTCTCGAACAAGAAAATCCCGTCCCAGGATCCCGGGAAAAATCCTTGGCCAACCCTGTTCGTCGACGTTAAAGGCACACAGTGTTTCTAATGGCTTTTTAGAGTCGAAATATCAAAACACACCTTGGCAATTTTTGGACCCACAATGCACCGGGGAATAACTTTACTGTATTATGTTAGTTTAGGTCCAGGGAAAAAATATATATTTAAATGAAAACCAATTAACTATTTTTGAAAACCTAATCATATCGAATTTATAGCTCACTTACATACCTAATGAATTGAAATTGATTGAAAATATGTTGGTCAGTTTCATATCTATGAGCTTATGACTAATTTATTTTTAACTCCAAAAAAGCGAACAAATGCTCCTGGGACATGAAGATGTTCCAAACAAAAAAGAAATTTTCTTACGATCGAATAAACTATAGTGCGATTTTCCATTTATTTCCTGTACATTTTTTTTTGCGGATTTTTTACTACCGCTACAAGGAATGCAATTCCCTGTAAATTGAAGGATTTCTCCAGACAGCTTCAATCCGACCCACAACAGGATTCGAACCTACGCCGTCTGGGGAAGCACTTACATTCGGCTCTTACAAGAACGCATGAGTACGCGCGGCCACTCTGGCTCCCTTTAAAGGATTTCTCCCGACAGCTTCAATCCGACCCCCAACAGGATTCGAACCTACGCCGTCTGGGGAAGCACTTACACTCGGCACTTTTAAGAACGCGCTAGAACGCGTGGCTACTCTGGCTAGAGTATATTATTGACAAAAACACAATCCATTTATTTGATTTGTCTTTTTTAAGAGAAAAAACATGCTAGATTTAATGCCTTATTCAATGTAATTGGTCTTTGTACTATTAAGTTTTTTACACTATTTAATATGTACATTGAAAGTGAATTTCTTTCCAAGAAACGTGTTTTTACTCATACGAAATTATTTAATGTTCTCTGCCAAAGTTAGAGTAAAGTGTTTAAGTGTAGAGGCCCAGGCACACCAAATTTAATTGCGCAAACTCTGAGGCCTACCGAAAAGGTGCCATTGAGCCCAAAATCAAGCCATCACGTTGTTGTGGGCCCATGAGATGAGTACTGGGGAAAGCTCTCGGGCCTAAAGACGGTATATTGTAACACGGGCCCACAAACTTTGGACTTCCCCATTGCTCCTGGGCCAACTAAAATCAACATTGAGCCCACCAAAATCAACCTCGGCAATGAAAAAAAACAGGCAATCAGCCCTGCTGGTCTCGAAAATTTTTGCCAAGGGGGCCTTGAGTCAAAAAATGTTAAGAACTCCTATACTAGATTAAAAAATGGCAAGTTTTCCCCGAAAAAATCTAGCAACCCTGATCAGACTATTTCGTGACGTGAGACACCCTGATCATAGTGTCAAATAACTGAAGAGAACAGATTGTTTAGTTAAGAGTTACAATGTCCAATGGTGAAATGTCAATTCAAATAGTCACTTCATGGCTTAACGATTTGATCGGAAGTATATTCAGGGTAAGTTGTTCTACCCAATCGTTGTGTATTTGCGATAGGCTTAGTATTTAAAAGGTAGCACTTGAACCGGTAAAATTACTTCGCGTTGGAGTTCACATCCTGAGGAAAAAGCCTTCATGGTAACATGAATAGAGATAAGAAGAAAGTGCAGGTTAAGATATTGAACAAAAGCGTCAAAGGCAGGGGTGCAAAATCAACATCATAGGTGTGGGAGTTATTAAACTCTTGTCTATCATTCACATATTTATCTCTAGAGGCCACATGTAATTTTTCGTCTAGCAGATGTCCAGTGGAAGTTCTAAAGTTCAGAATTAAAATTAAACTTCTGGGTTTGCCGTTCAGAGGCGTTTTGAGGAACAAAGTTATTGAATTGTAGTATCAAAATTAGTTGTTTTGTAGAATAGTTAGCGCTAGGGACCCTAGTTATCTCCAAGGCGAGGATGTAAAGTTATTACATATAATATCATAAAGCACGGTTTTGGCTGTTTTTGCCAAAAAAAAAATTTGGGGGGAGGTTTTTTTTGGTGGGTTGCGGATTTTTTATTAACGCTGCAAGGAATGAGATTACCTGAAATGAAAGTTTATCATTAGATAAAAATATGAAATCAACAATTACACGAAATTTGGTCTACCAATGAGTTACAGTTGGCAGATCTATACAACCCTTGAATAGTGGGTTTTACAATTCACTCTCAATTTGTTTTCGCATTTTTTTTACAAATTTTAAGATATTTTTTTCAAGTTAACCTGAAAAGATCGCCAACCTTTTTAGGTGAAAGGACGAGTCCAAAATCTTGAAATAAAATCTGGAACAATTTTTTTTTATTGTCCGACTACTGTAATGAAGATATTTTGCTAAGGTGTGCATTTTAAATTAGCTCCGTTAACTATATAAATCAGTGGTTTTAAAGGATTTAGTATAGGTATTTGAGCTAATTTAAAATACATATCTTAACAAAATATCTTAATTGAATGATACTCTGACATGGAAAAATGACTTTGAAAACTGACATTGAAAGTCTTACTTAGCATTTGAAAAAATATTTTCAAAGAGCAATGCTAAGCACTCTCACATCAATGAATATTCAAGAATGGACAAAATGGATATATTGAACACCAAGTTCTTCAACTGTTCAAGATTCAGATCCGTTGAATGAACCTCAAAAAATGTTTCATTTTATCATCATTCTCATTTTTGAAATAAGTCTTGGCCACGATTGGACACTCAGAGAGGTGAAATCATCCCTAAATTTAAAGCCCTGATACCTAAATCAGCACTAGAACGCCACCTGGTTGTAGTGTTTCCAGTTTTTGAGGCGGTGACTATCCCTTAGTCCAATTTAAGATAATGCAATGCTCTGCGTTTTTTCGTGTCAGTTTCTCGTTTTTTTTCAATCGTATGCTCATCTTTGCAGTGATATTTGTCTATTACTTCGTCAAAAATATAGTTGCTTACGTCACTCCGTCTTTTGTCTTTGGCTGATTCTTCAGAGCGAGGTGTTTTATTGCAATCCCATGTGATTGTTCATACACGATACTACCCAGATTAAAAATCCAAACTTCTTAATTTTCTTTTATTTTCCAGTTTTCATATACCTGGAGCGTGTTTTCTCTTTTTCTGGGTCAAAAATGGACCACTTCGATTAAAAGCAAATAACTCGGCACCTGAGTAACATTTTCAAGTACAGTCACGTTAATTCAGCAGGGATCTACATTTGTTCTAAAAGTTAACCAACTAGGTTTTCAAAAATTGGTTCATTGCTTTAGGTTTTTAGGAAATATTACTTAATCCAGACCTAACCTTGAAAAACTCAAAAGATGAAAGTTTTTCTACTAGCTTTCCTGGGTGTGAAACATATCTCAGTGTTAACCTGAAAATTTATGCCTATTTTTGAAAGATTATTTTTTACTTTGTTGTGCCATTTCTTTTTTTCAAAAAGGAATTCAGGAAAAACGTGTTCTTGTACGAATTGTAATATGTATTTGTAACACGAGCCTTTTTTCGAAGAACGGCAACAGCCGTGGTATTTGGATTGCAATTTTGGTGTGTGACGTTGTTGTATGACGAGCCAAGTTTCTTCAGCACACAAATAACTCATTGATTGGGTACATGACAAAATTTCAGGGATCTAGAAGTTGCTCCTACTGCATTAACGAAAAAGGGAGAAGGACTAACATAAAATTCGAAAAGATCAACAACAGGGATGGAGAGTAATTGTAATTGCAATCACAATTACAATTACGTAATTTTATTTATTTAATTACAATCACATGTGATTGTAATTATAATTAATTACATTTTTGGGCCAAGTATTTGCAATTATAATTAATTACATTTTTGGCTATGTAATTGACGAATTTTCAATTACAAATTGCCAATTACTTTTCGAAATCTTACTTCCTCAAATTAACCATAAACCCAATTTATCAGTTTTTACTTGTAAAACAATTATTTTGTCATCAACTCTCGGTCAATGTGATGCCACGAACAGGTAGCTTTTGTTACAATACACACCCAAGCTTTGACGTTTAAATACTTTTAAACTACAAAGGCTTTTGACCATGACTTTTGTGTCAGAATTTAAAGCTTTTCACAATCAAGGGCAATCAAATGAGGTGCAAAAATAAAGTTTTAAAACATCGTCTTCCTTGCCATATAAGTACAAAGTTCGTTTTTTCAGAAAGAGAAAAAAATGTTTTGTGATTGATGGTATAATATGTTTGATATTGAAGCCCGATCATAATCTTTTGGTTTTTGTAAATCACTCTTTCATACTAACCTTTCAGACTTTATTATTATTTGCCAAGTGGGTGCATCGCTACTTAAAAATGGCAGATCTGTTTATTTTTCATCGTTTTGAAAAGCAAAAGGGTGAAAGAGACGGAAGAATTGTAATTGTCATGTACTTGTCATGTAATTGACAAGTAATTGTAATTAATTACATTTTTTGATGAAGTAATTGTAATTAATTACATTTTTTGATGAAGTAATTGTAATTAATTACATTTTTTGATGAAGTTATTGTAATTGTAATTAATTACATTTTTTGATGAAGTCATTGTAATTGTAATTAATTACATTTTTTGATGAAGTCATTGTAATTGTAATTAATTACATTTTTCAAGTAATTGACCCAACTCTGATCAACAAGCACCTTGCTGACACCATTGGTATTTGTGAGATGTTAGTTGTCAGGGTTCAACTAAATAGAATGCCTTTTCTGCCAAATTTTCCTGATTTCGAAAGCCCTGAAATGGATTGCCAAACCCAATGACTCCACCAGGAGTACAAAGGTGTTTCCGGAGATATTGGCCATCGGGAAACATAAAGAAACATACACGTTTTCGTGAAAAAAGACCTTTGAAAATGAAGAAATGCTTAAAAAGGAGTAAAAATGAGCAACTACATGTATGAAAGAATGAAAAATGCAGTCATCTTTTTGGTAACAACAAGCTATTCATAACTCAAGTCTTTGAACTACAGTGCATTAGTACCAACGTAACTGAAGTTGTGTTTTGGTCGAATTTATTTAACACATGAATAAAATGATCTTAAAAAGTATTGGGAAACATTAATCTTACATGTTGATTGTCCCCAGTGCTTTCTATCTCAGATATATTTTCTTTTGGGAAAATGCTTTATTTTTGGTGATTTTAAATTAACTATAAAATCTGTAGTTTTTAGTTCACACTAAATATCTTGAATTGAGATAGCGTCAATCATTGCTAAGGATAAAATCAAAGTTTTTCAATTTTACTACTCCTGTCATTAACATAACAAGCATAAAATCAATCGGATGTGGCCCGGCTTGTTTAATCTTAGCATAATTTCGGTAATATAATCAACCGAGAGACCAATAAACGACCAAATTTACTCATTAATATGAATATTTTTCTCTACTCATGCTTTAACCATAGTAAAGATAAAGTATGTATTGTACGTATTGGGTCTTGTTTAAAATAAGTTATATAAAATAAGATTAAAAATGAAAGTAAGAGAAGGGAAAACAGTTTCTGTTGAATCTGTAAATTTGGAGAGGAATGAAACCATGCTCCCAAAAGTTCAGCCAGAGAATTCGAAGAAATAAGACGTGCAGATCTGAGGCTAGTTTTTTAGACGCAAAGATCGATCACAAGATCGGACTTATAGTACTATAGTACGATCTTGAGATTGATCTTTTGCGTCTAAAAAACTAGCCTCTGTGCTCTCCTCAAATTTCTCGACACAACACATTTTGTAATCCAAACTCCAATTGTGGCGGCTAGAATTTGAACAAGATTCTGATTTTGGATCAATGATTTACGTCTCAGCCATGTACAAATTCAAATGCTTTGCTACCACCCTCCGCCCACCCACAATGGGGGCCACGCCCAATTGAGGACAAGGTTGTGGGACGTGACAACCATCACCAGCCAACATATTGGTTAAGGCTGATTTCCATGAATGAGTCACTTCTGTGGAGATTGGCCCCTCCTCAAGGGAAAGATTGCCTCCTAAGGGTAACAATTGGTCGAGATTGCCAACAGAAAATACTCTCACAGGCTAACCATTGCAACCGCTGTTTAGAGATACAAAAATATTAATCATAAAATGTATTGACGTCTATGTTTCCTCACATTTAGGAAACCAAGGAGAAGAAGTCCTGGAAAGGTTGTCCATGTTACCAACTGAATGCTAACCTGGACATCTTACCACCCCAACCACGGTCGAATCATCATACCATCTTCGTTAATTGGCCCCCAATTGAGAACAAAGCACATTTTGTTCCATTTCCTGCCAAATATCAAGAGCCATGCACTGAAAGGTACGTGGACATGCCATTTGCTGAGAAAAGCATGTGCCCTGTAAGGGTGAAACGCAAGAAAAACAAGGACAAGAGTGGGACCATGACTCTGACACCCAGGTAAGGTCCTAAAGTGTTAACAACAAATGATGACTTGTTTGAGTTAAGATTACTAGTCTGGTGTCGATTCGTTTAATACTTTTGTCATTGTAGATGGCCATTGATAGAAACAGCTCTGACAAAACCGATGAAATCATCGCATGACATTCAAGCTCAGATCCTTAAATACAATCAACAAAGTCAATTGAATTTCTCTGGTTTGCACCAGTTCTTGAAAACTGGACTGGATCCCAAAAGTGAAGAATACACGGCATTTTTTGACCAAGTACTCCCTGAAATTGCCAAATTATGCCTGGAACTTCCCAACTTAGTCACTCAACCTATTCCCCTTTTGGAAAGATATTGGGTTTACTCTTTGACATTTAGCCAAAGACAGATCGCGTCACTTCTGGCAAATGCCTTCTTTTGCACATTTCCCAAACGAGATTCCGTCAAAAGCAAGTTTTCAAATTATCCGTCCATCAACTTTAACCGGTTATTCAGCGACTTGGATGACAAACACGGGGTTCAGGGGGAAAAACTCAAGTGCCTTATCAACTATTTCCGCATGATCAGTGCCAAGAAACCCGAAGAAGAGACGTTGGTCTCTTTCCAGAGGTACTTCATCCCCCATCAATTCCTGCCAAAATGGGAGGAGTCCAGGGCAAAACTAACCAGATTGCACATTAATGCCGAAGGCACCATTGAAGATGACGGATTTGGCATGCTTCAGGTGGACTTTGCTAATGCATTTGTGGGGGGTGGAGTCCTGAGCCAAGGATGTGTCCAAGAGGAGATTCGATTCTTGATCTCTCCGGAACTGATTTTATCACGACTTTTCACCGAAAGGTTGAATGACAACGAGTGTCTAGTTGTGACGGGTTTTGAGAGGTTCTCCAAATATACGGGATACTCTAGGTCCTTCAAGTACGATGGAGCCTACAAGGATGAAACACCCATTCATGAGGGCTCAAAGCATCGGAAAACGCAAATGGTCGCCATTGACGCCCTTCCTGGAAGATATTCCTCAAATCAGTATTCTCCGTACAACGTGAAACGCGAACTAAACAAGGCATTTGTGGGCTTCAAAAACTATGAGTAAGGCCTAAAACACGTCGCTTTTCGGGAATAATTTTTGAAGTTAGTGGAAACAGGTTCTTGCGTGAAAGTAATTTACTAGTTAGAACTAGATACAGTACCAATGGTAACTAAAGAGAGACTGAAAGGACTCTTAATGGATGAGTGTAATCGAATGAATTAAGCTGGGGATTCTGGGGCCAAAATGGTTAGGGATGCGTCAGAGTCAAGACTCGCCCTCCATAAAACTTAATCGAAATTCGTGAGCCCAATTCGTTTTCTTTTTTTCTTTTTTCATTTTTACAATCAATTGAAATACGATTTTTTTCCTCACGTAACAAACTATAACTATGAAATGTCCGAACCTAGTTCTGACCCATCCCTAGACATTTTGCCCCCAGAATCCCCAGCTGAATTCGTTCGATTACACTCATCCATTGAAACCAAACTAAGTTGACTAAAACTTAATGTAAATATATGATTTACCTTAAAATTTGCATTGTCCGTGCGTTTCAAGAGGATAAATCAAATTGTTGAAAAAATGAAAAAATATGCGTTAGAGCCGTAAAAGTCTTCGAATTAGCTGTAAAACTCCTTTCTGTATGGTTTAGATCTGTTTTGATTTTGGCAGACGTAAAATTTCGAAATTTCGGCATGAATTCTGTTCCATCACTACCTTCAGGTCACTATTGAAAGCAATTGGTCAGAATAAGGTTAAAGAAAAAAATCCAAACTGTTTGGTTTTCCAAAGAAAATCAAATGTATTCTAAATTTCTTAAGCGCAATGAATATCAAGTTTTGAAACGGCTGTAACAAAGTTTTTTTTTCGGTGTAGCAATTAATTTTCCCCTTACAAACAGTATTTTTTATAAGGGATTAGAAACTTTAAATGTTACATTTCCAATCATTCTCTTCAAAGCCACATTAAAATGTAAATATTTTGATTAAAAATATGAATTCAATAATGACAAAAAGCTGATCCAAGCCGTTTGTAATGTTAAGTGGAACCTTGAACTTTCTCGTCAGTATCACGCATAACCTGACTTTGCCTATATTGAGAAGACAGTGGTGTCATACTTCGATTTTTATTTTGTTTTTTCATAGAACTGACTGTTTTTCGTATTTTTAGTTCCACTATCCGTGAACCTGTAGCCGTTGCCACTGGAAATTGGGGATGTGGCGCTTTTGGTGGGGATCCCCAATTAAAAAGTCTCATTCAAATTATGGCGGCTTCAGAGGCAAGAAGAGACGTCGCTTACTTTACCTTCTCAAATCGCCAACTCCGAGATCAAATCCACGAAATGCACGAGTTACTACAAAGTCGCAAACTGGCCGTTGGCGAAGTCTTCCAAATTGTCTGCAATTATCACCTATTTCGTTCAGGGAAATCAACACTCTTTGAATTCATGCAAAACCGACTGCGTTATCCCGACATCAGCACACCCAAAACAACCGTATCAAGCAATGTT
The DNA here is from genome assembly GCA_010645155.1 of Tigriopus japonicus. NCBI lineage: Eukaryota > Metazoa > Arthropoda > Copepoda > Harpacticoida > Harpacticidae > Tigriopus > Tigriopus japonicus. The sequence continues at coordinate 4,430,286 of CM021313.1, forward strand.
ATTAACATGAATAGCAAGGCTGCCTTTAGGTGCGATGTTATTGACAAGAACAGCAAGGCTGGATCAAGTTTTCAAACCGTAAATACTACCAATGCGACCAACTCACACACCTATGCCGACGTCTTGAGCGGCAAGTCTACTTCAAAGCGTCAAGAAACAAAGTCGCAAGAACCGGATAGTCCTCATCAAGAAGACAGGATTCATCAACATGCAATCCAAAATGAAGACAAATGGCCGTCTCAAGAAAAAATGGAAGGAAAATGGATGGAATTGCATCAAAAAGATCAAGAGACGAAGCTGGAAGTGTGTCAACAAGAGGCCTTTATGCGTGAAAAAGAGAAACCGCATCCAGACGAAAAACTGAGTAAAGGGGAAAGCAATCTTGAAGAGTTTGAGAAGAGACAAAATGAAGGCCAAAGTCGCTCCAATGGCTACGAACAGAAACCACGTCAGCAAAAAGGCCGTGGGAAGAAACAGCGGAAAAATGGTTTTTCAAAAAAGAAAAAATGAGGCCCTGTTGACTCCTATGAGACAACTGTGATTATATAGAAGGAAAAAAGCCAGCCACTTTTGAAAAATAACTTGGCTCACTAGCCAATGTTCAATCTTTCATGTTATAAAAGTTATAAATATTCTCCCATATCCACGCGTAAGAGAAAAGAGGTTTCATTGTGTTTTCAAAAAGAAGCCTATATCTTCACCTTTTGAAAAAAAGGTGAAGAAAAAAAGTTGATCTGGAACGACAATTATCTCCCTTAAATGCTCACGGTATTTCTTTGAGCGGGAGAAGTCATTTTTAAAGTCCGCGCAAACGGGTTCTTGGTAACTTAAGCACAGAGGGGTGAGAAAAAATCAATGAAAACCATATATTTCGAAGTACCTTGCAATCTTTAGGATCTGAAGGTGTCCGTGGCCTATTAATTCCCTGTTCTTTTTTAGCGTTTTTCATTCACAAGAGGCCAAAGCTAAATTTGTTGAGAGGAAAGAGTTGCAGAAAACGTACGATTAATTATCTGTGCTACAGTTCAATCACAATAATTTCAATTACAATTAAGTATTTGCACTAAAATTTCAATTATGTATCATTTTTTTGTACTCAAGAAGAACAAAATCTCTTTATTGGACAAGCAAAAATGTAAGGTTGCGTGCTTCTGATTGATTGTTATCTAGTATAGTATGAGAATGTGAATCAAAGTGGCTTAAGTTAGCATAATATGAAAATTGATAATTTAAAGGCATTCCAAGTATAGAAAGGATGATCAAACTAACTCCGCAACATAATTTACTATTTGACCCTAATGGATTCAAAAAAAGGTTTTAAGACCCAGGGTCTCTACATTCCCCAATATTCCACATGAGAGAGGTTTTTTATCCCTGGTTTTATCAAATTGTCTATTACCAGAGAAACAAACCTACCAACTTATTATTAAACCTACTTATTATTTGCTTTGAAAACATTATTCCTCAAATTCCGTGTTGCGTAAGTCTTGTGGCAAGCTTTTACTATGACAACAACAATAACCATCCACCGAAAAAACCGGGGACAAATCTTTAACGGAGATGCGCTAAAATTTGTTGTTTTTTGTCACAAACTCCAAACATTCAGCCCCACTCAAAAAAATGCGGTCCTCCTTTGAAAGATCTAGCGTGTTTAAATGCACTTGAGGACAATCAGTTTTCTTCCAAAATTGAAATTAAAGTCTTACCAATAATTTCATGAACGGACGCCTTTCAACCGCTTCTGCTAAGTAATTGGCATTCCGAAGCATAGGAAAGGTGTCCGTGGACAAAATTGCTAAGGTCACAGCAGTTGTCAATGAGACTCCATATCTTCGAAAATTTAACCTACGTAATTCATTGGAAATTGATTAATTAGGGTTTTACCCTATGGAGTATAGATCATGAAGA
>CM021313.1:4432292-4451874 GCA_010645155.1 Tigriopus japonicus
TGTTAAGTAATTGGCATTCCGAAGCATAGGAAAGGTGTCAGTGGACAAAATTGCTAAGGTCATAGCAATTGTCAATGAGACTCCATGTCTTCGAAAATTTAACCTACGTAATTCATTGGAAATTGATTAATGAGGGTTTTACCCTATGAAGTATAGATCATGAAGAAACGAACTCACATCTTTCTGCATGCTCCGAAACCCGAAGTACCAACTACCTAAATCAGTGGAATGCTCCAGCATGGAATAGAGATCCGAGTTTCGATTTGATCGAAAACACGAACAAATGTGCGGCCCTAAACTAATTAAGAATTTCCCCGTTTTACCTCACCTAGCTACAAGGGAAAAGCTATAAAAGGTCCGAGGGTAAGACAGAGACAAGTGAGGAGCAATCTACTCGTAGATTGATACTACAACGATTCGCCCCATAAAAGTCAATGAAGCATCCCGTTTTAGGGTACCATCATCTATGTTGATCAAGTAGACAAAGAGAAGAATAAGGAATCGGTATTGAGATTAGATGCATTCGTTGTTGAGATCCGATATTTCCAAGGAATCACGCTTCAGTTCACTACTTTGTTTACCCATAGGTGGGCATTGTTGATGAAACACACAAGATCGACTTGCAAACTAACACAACATAACAAGCATAATCACCTACAAATGTTTACCTAACAAGGGTCAGAGAGTTGACAATTTGGTTACACACTGCTTTCTGCGTATAAGGCCCTAGGTTTGATCCTCCTTACCAGCTTTTCTCCAGGAATCTTCAAGATGCTAATTTACATTTGTGGACATACAACCGTTCTGATACCAAACTAGACATTGTATAATAGAAAAAAATGGACAATGCAATATTTGACTTTGTTGGTTAGGTTAGGCTCAACTCTCCGATACTAGCGCCCAAAAAAGGAGTTTCATTTTATTGGCAGTTAAAATGGAACAAGTGATGTTGGATCTTGGCCATTACACACTTCATTTGTGGGTGCATATGGTATTTTGTTGACCAACTTATCCTTATTGGGACTTCTGTTTCAATTTTTCAACCCTATCTGTCCTGGATGCTTTGTGCTCAATACGGGTTTTAGCCTTTTAGCCTTGTTGTCTGCCTCAACTCAGTCCACCATCAGTTCATGTGTTGGCTAATCAATGCTTTGGTAAAAAACTACCACAACTTCTGCACCGGACTATTCCTTGTCAATGAGATGGGGGCTTCTGAGGTGCAAATAATGCGTATTTGAAATCTACGTATGTGTAGCAAGATAATTGAGTTGTAGGCAATAAAGTGATTTGTAGGGAAGTAAAGTAAGTTGTAGGGCAATAATATTTTAGACTTGATTACCTTGGGCTTGGAAAAAGATAAGGAGGTCAGTAAAAAGTTGTAGCAAAATCTCACAACAATCAATTACAAGCCTTGGGCCTTAGAGTATGAGCTTTGAGAAAAGTAAAACATTTCTGATTGGACCAATGGCATTTTCTCTGAAAGATTTAGGAGATGAAAAGTTGTTAAAGGCGTTCAGTTTTTGATAATCAACTCCATGTTTGATTTTACAATTTGATTTAATGTTCCGGTTATAATTTTATGACAATAAAAACCAGATTACTTACCCTTGGCTGCTCATGTACGATTTGATGATTTCGAGTCAAGCATTGCAAAGTTTTGCACCACTTTTCATTGATTTTTAAGAGCTATTGTGATAAGTGCAGACGCTTGGTAGGACGGTTTTTTTTGCTAATCTAAATTTGAAAAGGATTTAAGGTAACCAACTAAATACTGATTGGAGAAAACTTAAAAACTTAAACGTAGAAGCGTGGTTTAGGGAGAGGGTGAGATCTAATGAGTCAAAGCTGGTGAAGTTTCCTGAAGAATGAGACCGTTTCAATGTCATCTTTTGTCTGACAATCCTGGCACTTACGGAGATTTTCCCAACAGATTTTCCCGTCACCCGACTCAATAGGGAGACCAAGTAATAATCCATGCATACATGCATGATCCCAGGACACAGTGGTGCCAGTCTGATATTCGTAATGTGAACGTGTCAGTTCGTTATAATGTCAAAGCCCACAGGGTAAATGAGCGTGAGGATTAAGGAAGGGGGAGTCCTTTCATCATTCGCTACACTTTGGCCCCGCGAAGGTGAAAGTAATTAGTAATTACCGATATGATCTGATGCTAATGAACGGTTCAAACTGTTTAGTAGGCCTTCAATGAAAGCTGACCTAGGAGGACGAAAGTGGAAATGAAAATTTGTTTGATCATAATATATCTGGATAACCTTATTGCAATTTTATTTGAAAGGGCAAATAAGTAAGTCAATTAGTGATGGACCGAAAGCGCTTTCGACCGAAATTTCGGTTTCGGTTTCGGATATGCCTACGGAAACCGAAAGCAGACATGCACTATAAAGAATGGAGTTTGACAATAAAATAGATCTTTTTGGTCCATAAACTTCTGAAACTTAAGTTTTCCCACTTATTACTTTTGCGATCACTCAACATCGAACACAAGCAATTTGAATTTTTCAAGTGAATTTTGTGTACATAAAATTTTGTAGTCAGGAGCTTTCGGTTTCGGTTAGGAGCCCTTTCGGTCCATTACTAAAGTCAATGATGTCTCTAATATAACAGAAGTTAATAATTTAATAAATAGATAATGTTTCAAGATGCTTAGTGTGACTTAAATGAGAGCTAACCTTTCTTGACAAAAGCTGGGTTTTAAATTTATTTTTTTCTTTTTTTTGGGGGGGGGGCGGATTTTTCAATACCGCTACAAGGAATGGGATTCCCTGTAAAGAGAGTTAATCATTAATATAGTTTCAAAAATTAATGTTTATATGAAATTTGATCTACCAATGAGTTACTGTTGGCAGATCTATACAATCTTTGTTTACTGGGTTGGTCAGGAATAGTTTTTAAAAATTTGTCCAATCCTGCCTTAAATGCTGTTAGAGGATCAGCTCCTACATATTCCCGACGAAGGCAAAAAGGCAACAAATTGATCATTTTACATCTAACTCAGGAATTAGACACTCCCTAGATGTTTTTGAATGAGCAAGTGAATTAGTTCAATTTGTACTCCATTTTTTTCTTTTTTGGTTGAGTCCATGCAGGGATAAATTCTTTAGATCAGGAAGGAATTGATTGTTTAAATCGTTTACCACGCCTAAATGTGCGCTCTAAAACCTTCATGTTTAAACCAATATTTCAATGATATGAATGATCCTCTCAATGAAGTGTCTTTAATATAATCAAGATGTATGCATAATATTTCAACGAATTCCTGTCTATGACAAATCAGGGAATGACTACAAAGAGTAAATTTTAATGAACGTTCTTAATGGAACATTTTTTATAATAAGATAAAAACAACGAAAAATGAAAAGCAAAATTCGTTTGAAAAGGCAAAAAGCTTCTTAATCTATGTCTATTAATCGAATTATGGTCAGCCTAAACTATCATATCTCATCTGTTGTTTTTTTCCTATGGCTTCTGCCCATATTCAATCCTCTTTTGCACAAATGGGTACTTAATAAGAGATTAAATTATAATAAATTTTTGACTGATCTGCACTGTTTGAATTGACATCGAAATTATCCCTTCTTCGTTTATTGTAACTTCGAAAGGAATCAGTAAAGTTCCATTTCTACATTTCGATACTTTTCCAGTCAAACAAACTCTAAGTTGCTGAATTGCAGAATAAAAAATACCCACGGACAAACTGTATGTCCAATTTTGGAGATAACACTGAGCAAATAGATATTTTCTACCTTATCACCAACAACAGGACTAATTGGTTTCATGTTGGGAACACTTCTCGGCAGATTTATTACCCTCATCATTAGTACTCTTCAATATCTGGAACTCCGCCAACAAAAATCGCGCTTTGAACACTTTTAATTGTGGACGAAGTTGCGACTTTTGGTCAGTCTATACCTATACATTGATTTCTCCCGAGAAATTGACAAATGAACTTAGTCAAGGCCACATGTTCAGTAGAATCGTGACTTATGATAACATGATGTGAATTTGATGACTTGTTACTCTGAACAAACGAGAACATTGAGGATCAAGGCCCTTCGATCCGTTTCGACGACAGACTGCTCAAGTTGATAAATCTCAGGGTGAGGATTACCTCACTAACTTGAATCGTGCTAATTCATCTCGGTCCCTTAATTGAGAGCAATTATCGCACATATCTGTTAGAAGAGAAATTTTGATTGAAGGATTCCTCTTTATTGCCGTAAAAACTCAAATTGTATTTCACTTTCGACCACCAACTTTTTTTTCTGCTTTAGAAAATACAATGAAAGAATAGCAGTTGTGAAAAAAATGGTTTTAAGGGACCAAAATGAGAACTGCAATAAATATCGGATTAGCTTCTTTAATGAAAATTGTAATTAATGTCCAAGATTGCAAAGTGAAAAGTGAAAAGCTCACTTGTTATCAATTTCATTTGGCTTTTTTGACTTGGAAGAAGCCTCTTCTTGCTTAGCCACATTTATAACCCACATTAATTAGGGTGCAAAGAATTGAAATCTATGTTTTGTTGCACTTTCATTTCTCGTCAGCAAAATAGTCTGGAAGGTGTGCATTAGGTAAGGTTGTATAATTTTTGTTCAATGCTGCGGAAATCATAAACTCTATGATAAAATGATTTTGCAAAAAAGTATTGCCAAAATTTCGGTGAGATTATATCTTTTTTTGAATAAAGATCATAAATCTTGACGATGAGCCCACTTTCAAAATAACAAGCATTGAAGCGATTTCTATTTACTTAAGTATGAATCAATTGAGTCTTCGTCAAATGAAAAGAACGAACTCTGGAACATATTTTAAGTTGCTTGACATAACAATAAAAATGGCTGGAAGGAGCAAGAGTATCTCTTAATTGGGACGCCTCTTTAATGGATAGCGCCTTTATTCTGCCAACTGGCTCCTAACTAACAAACAAACAAACAAATCAAATCAAAACAAAACAAACAAACAAACAATCAAACAAACAAACAAACAAACAAACAAACAAACAAACAAACAAACAAACAAACAACAAAACAAACAAACAAACAACAAAACAAACAAAACAAACAAACAAACAAAATCTATCTCACATTTTGATACTTGAGTGAGCGAGACAAAAACAAAAGGTGTACTGTTTTATTGTATAAATATAAAAAAATGTTATTGTGAGGAGTGGTTCACATAGAAAATATATTTTAAGTAATCCATTCATTTCAACATGACTAAAATAAGGGAGTGGCACTCTGGAAATTGGTTAGGCTTATGATATTGTGTGCTTACAAATTAATCATTATGATTATTGAATTTAGATCATTACTGCCCATGGGGCAAAATGTGCACGATTTTTTGTGTCACAACGAAAAAAGACAATCTAGTTAAGGTTTATGGGTCCATCCGGGCAAAGAGGAAGTTGGGAAACTGCTGGAAAACGAAAATTTATGCTTGATTTTGGCCACGGTTTCTAGTTGTTTGTGGGAATCATCGAGGCGCTTCTTTCAACATTTCACTGATCCACGATTTGCATGCCAAACGAGGCAATAAATGTTTGGTCCTAATTCCATCACCAACGTTAATCAAGTTACACCAAGTCAAAAAAAATCCTTATTGGCAAATAAATTTGGGAATTGCTCATTTGGAAGAGGTGGAGTCTTGATCAACAAGCACTGAATAGTGCCACTGGATCCTGGATTACGTCACCGAAAATCCGCATTTCCAATTGGTACGCATGACAAGCGAGGATTACGCTGACGTGAATGGTTGTTTTTGAAGAGCTCTGGTTGATCTTGACGAGATCTCGGAGACGAGAATGTCAAGGATTCATTTGGAACTGTACTGGCGATTGAAGTTTCTGGATGGACAAAGTTGGCCAAAAGGCAAAGTCAACCTACGCAATATCAAAGAAAGATTAGAGAGATCAGAAGACGACCCGAAGCAGATTGAAATACTCGGTTGAGAAGTCTTTGTTTGTCAGAGATGAATATTCCATTTCCAGGTAGAAAATTGCTGTTTTATACAGATTGAGCCCCCCTGCAGGCCTAATGTCGAATCTAAAGGCTAATCACGATCAGGATTAGAGGCCCTTCTTCCTCCTTTTGGTGACAATTGAAAAGTAATGGAAAATCAGAGTTCCGGAAGAAGAACAAAGGAGTCCATGATTGAGTAGGTTGTGTATGTAGGTTTATTCCATGGCATTCCAAAGAATTCGGGGAAACTTCCAATCTGTTGATGCTTTAATTTGGTCTCGATTTAAAGGCCTAACAAGAAAATTGAACGTCTACAGGTGAGAGAGTAACATGAGAAATAATAGAGGTCGGCGTGATAGGATTTCTCTTTGAATGCAAACGGAGAATGTCGCTCAGGCTGGATTTTGCGATGTGAACTATGTCGTAAAATCTTTTTGTTAAAGGGTGAAAGTGGGCTTGTTTAGCTGCTTATGCACAGGCGAGGCTTTTTATGAGGATTCATCCTTCAGGATGGTCCATGAAAACAGGCCATTAGCGTTCAACCGTCACGTGGGAAGAAGAAGAAGAAGAAGACGAAGTAGACAAATCGAGGCTTGAACAGAACAAAAACTTTCCGTACCCTGTGAAACCAACGACGAATCCGGATCAAACGACCACCTTCAATTGTCCATTGAGTCTGCCATAAACTTTCAGTTTCACGTGTCAAATTGCCAACCATGGGGAGTACGTTTACGTGTAAAGCACAGCCTCGTTAGACAAAGACATTTGGACAAGGAACTTGAAACTTGGTCATAATCATCGAGATCGACGGAAAACGTTCCTAATTAGGGGTGTCGTTTGAAATCCACGGGGAATCGTCCACCAATTAGGCCCTTTGGAAGAGCCATACTCGCACGTTCTTTATGGAACACCAATTTCGTCTAGGGAGGGTGGCATTTAAGGTTCTCACATTTATCGCCTCCCATCCCGAACGAACAAGAAGACGAAGGCAATTTAGAAACCGCAATTTAGGGAAAATCCGCCACTTCCCGAAAGAACTTCTTGATGTACTTTAATGGTTTTTTTCCAGAAGCTTCAATCGTCTCTGATATGTACGTACATCTTCAATGACCTCCGTCAAAGAAGTCCTTCGAAGATGACTCGACCAAATTTCAAGACCCGGACTCATTTCTTACCAAATGACACACTCAAGAAAAAACAGCTTGTCGCTTTTAAGGACACGCTTTGGTGTGCAAACCCTCCTGCTGGCAGGATTTGGGCGATTGCAATGGGTAAATGGATTTTTGAGTGACTTTTAACGTGAGGTATAATGAGTCGACGAATTCAAGCAGCCATATTGATTCAATAACTCGGTGTCGTGGTCGTCATTTGGTTTGGGATTGCGCCATATTGCGTTATTTCAAGAAGTCCATAAAGAGTTACGACTGGTTTTTAGATGACGCGTTGGTGTTTTAAGAGCACTTTGATTTGCTTAAGATAACAGGGGGAAAACGCCAGACGCCAAAGAATGAACGAGCTTGGTGCATCACTTCAACTTTCATTCCGAGATACCGGACTTGAAATAATTCATGAATTATGGTGGCGAAATCGAGTCTCGAGGTTAGTCTCTATCTCTAGTATGAGGTTGGAAGAACCAATGGATGGATGGATGGTTGGTTGAAGTATGTAAGGCAAAATTTTATGGCCATGAAACAAGAAAGAAAGGCCCTCTTTGAAAGCCAAAGATGAAGCCCGATCTTTTGAACAAAGCCCTTGAAAGGTAAAGACGAATGGCGTCATAAATTACGTACTAACAATGAATGGTAGCAACGATATGGATATCTAGACTCATTTATTATTTCTAGCGATCACGAAAGACCTCTGGGGATGTGGTATAACAGGTATTTGGCTGGGAAATTTCCATGACTTTTGAACCGCCGTCCAATCGGTCTTCTTAAAGGGGCGTAGTATGAGCGAGTTCCCGCTCCTCACCTCCTCATCTTCCTCCTTCTCCTCCTCCACCCACGGCACTTTTTTGGGACAGGTTTGTTGAAATGATTAATTAATGATAGGAGGAAGTGAAATCTTTCACAAAGAGAAACTAGATCATGTCCCTCAAAAAGGCACGCTGATAGTCAAGAATAGTCACATGAAACCAGACACAAACACAGGGTGATCAAATCAAATCAACCGGGCACTTTCTGAAGTTGCCTCTGATGAACTCGACGCAGACGACGAGGAATAGGAGGATCCAGCACTGACAGCAGAGTGGCGACTCGAATTGGAACCAGATGATCGGTCTCGAATGAAGCCTGAGTCAAACGAACCCTGCTTCACGTGCTTCCACACCGGAGGCAGAGAAATCCCCTCCGGGGAACTACTGTCCCCATAGCAATTATTTTCGTCACCTTGCTGACTAACGGCATTGGTGGTGTTTCTCATATGGAAGAAAGAGCCATTGATCTCGTCATTATCGAATGGACTTGGTGGAGGGACAGGGGAGATCTGTTCCGGATCTCGACTCAGGCCATTATCGACAACTGGTGAGGGTTGGGGTGCTTGGTTTTCATGCGACACTTTCGAAGCAAACTTTTTCTCACGACATTCCTTTATGATTGAAGCTGGTAGGGTATGAAATCCGGGGAGTGAGGTAGGACCTTGATCATGCTCCCTCAGGGGGTTGGGAATCAACAGGGCATGCACGGGGAGTTCTCGCTTGATAGGAGGATTGGCCCAACTACCCCGTCCTCTTTTGTTCTTCCCCGTGGCGGGAAAAGAGACCCTCTGTCTTTGGAACCCCGATCTGAGGAGGATGGATTGTGATCGAATGACCGATCGAATCGGGTCCGACATTGGTGAGGCCTCCATGTGAGGCAAAGAAGTTGGGTCTGCATGTGGACTATCGTTCAAGAACATCGAATTTGGCATTGGGTCTCGGCTCAAAGTAGACCCGGGTGACATGGATGACCATGAAACGGAGGAGCTTGATGAGACGTCGTCGTCTCCAGTTTCATAGGCCTCCTGATAGGGGTCAGCTTTCTTGGACAAATACCCTTGGATTTGTTGCACCGATAATGATCTGACTGAGGCTGGAGTATTGGGCGCCGAGCAAAGAGAGGTCAAGTCCAACGCTTCGTCTAATAAATCATTGATCTCTTGCTCTTGATCGCTTCCCTCTTCATCGGGACAATCGTGATCACCATTCTCAATGTCGATGTTGCCGTCATGATCTCGATCATGGCCGTCTAAATCACTTTCAGGTTGATTTACCTCCATTGAAACTGACTTGGTGAATGGCGTTGATGTGATTGCGGAAATTGTATCAGTCCTTGGCAACATTGGCGACGAAGAGGGCGAGTCCGTGGAGGATCCCTCTTTCATCTCCTCAATGGTGTCGTTCAGGGTGAGGAGCTGCTTGAAAAGCTCATTATCAAGATGGATGAGCGACAACAACTCAGTACGAAGCAGATCAAGCTTCGTTTGCAGGAATGATGGATCATTGAGAAAATTTGGGCGGGAATTTGATTTTGATGACCCGAGATGCGTCACTGGATCCACCTCCGATGTGGATGGTGGTAACTTTGAGACCGTCACATTTTTGGCGAGATCCTCTTCTTGGATTGGTGATGATAATGATGACGACGACGACGATGATGGTTCAGAAGGTGATGCCTCATCTCCCCCTTCGTCGTCTCTCATACTTCCAAGGCCTTCGTCATTATCTCCATCACTTTTGGTGGTGGTGGTGCTTAGGGAGCAATCCCCAGTTGACGTTGTCGAACAATCAATGGATTGGAAAGAGATGGAATCAATTGCTGGAGATGAGGCAATACCCTTCTCGTTGTCGTTTTCTTTGACAAGCGAGGATATTTCCCGAGATTTCCGTTGAGAGGAATCAGTGAATTCGATCCTTTCTCTTAAAGATGCACCATCAAGATGATGCGTAGGTGAAGGAGATGGGGATGCTCGAGATTGGAATTCCTTCTCGTTCTCAGGAGCTTCTTCTTCGACTAGAGAACTCAGTTTCTCATGCAACCGTTCGATTCCGGACCCTGGATGAGAAACTAGACTAAAATATCCGCTTGAACACGCCGAACGAAATGATCCTCCACATCCTCCACCCAAACGAAAACTGGAACTATCACAAGCAGATGAGAATTGAGTACCATCCGGGGGAGTGATGCCCCAATTCTTGGCGACTTCCTCAGCAGCATCTAATCGTCGTTCGTAGAACTCTCGACAATCACGGGCCAAATTATCACTTTGATCGTACACAGCATCCTCTTGCCTCAATCCATTTTCGGAGGGGACCAATCCTGCGATCCCAAGCAAATTGCCATCCAGTAGTGAGTTGGTATCATCCGAATCATCGGGACAATTATCATCCTCCATTGTCGACGACTGAGAAGGCCTTCTTTTGGTCCAATGCACAATGCTGTCATCGCCATCGAATCGATCTTCAAAGTTTTGCTCGCCTATCCGAAGTTTCTTAAACAAGTCCAAACTTGGAAGCTTCCTGGTCCAGCTGTTCATGGTTCACATTCCAATCTAAATCGAGTGTCTTCTTCGTCTCATGCAGTCTCTGCACACATAGTATTCATGAATGGTTAGTTTTGTCTTCCCACTGGTTGGACTTGAGCAAATGAACCCGAAATGAGTTTTCCTCTTTCCCCGACTTCAATGACTTGCGACAGACCCTCAAAACTTCTTGAGTCAGTCAGTCAGACCACCATTTCAACCACCACTTAAATTGACTCTTGAGCGAGTGCATGCATGAACACTTGATTTCACTTCAGCACGAGGTTGGTTCCTTTCAAAGCCGCACCAATCTTAGGTGAATATTCTGGACACTACCCACTTCGTATGATGAACTGAGGTTTGCTACTAAAAAGCACCCGACGAAGGACTGGATGACTTAATCCTCTTACGACTTAGTTCCTTTTCATTCTATTCTATGTAGACGCACTCACTCGGAGATATATGAAGCACATGTGCACTCAGATCTCGTTAGCTCTTGACTAACTGGATGGAGATGGTCTTCCTCTTCATCGGCGTCGTCCTCATCGTCGTCGGTGATTTCCACAGTGGTGAAGGGCTCGAAATAATAGGAAGGGCACTCCTCGATCCACGAACAGGGAGAGTGAGTACTACATACAGTACTAGGTACATACGTACACATGAGTCGATCGAGCAAGGTGGATGTGAAAGTGTTACGCGCCATCCCGAAAAGCACCACCACCATTCAGGCATCATTGTACTTGAGGGGGAATACTAAGCCAGGGTGAATAGGTAAGGCCTCAACCATGGGTATTTTATTGGGTAATGAACGCAAAGGACTCCATGACAACAAATAGGCAGAATTTGTTTTACTTTTATGGGGCATTTTGGAGGAGATAAGTTGTTCATTTAAAGCTTTTTAGCGGCCAGAAAGCAAGTCTATTTTTACCCCCTGTTTTTTAATAATATGCAGTTGTACAAAATGAACTCAAAGTATAAAGCCAACATATGCTTTATTCTTTTTAACTAAGCCCTTTTCATGCATGGAGAGACGCAACTTTTTTTGGCTCATCTTGCCGAGTGAGTGAGATTTATTTTCAAAATTCTAGTTTTCCATGTTGTGCAAATTGTGGTACCGTACTTGATCAAAGGGAGCGGTCTCAAATAATAGGCACTACTCTTAGAATAGAGCAAAGCGATCTCGCATGGATTCATAGTAATAAAGGCACCGTTGATTCAATTTACACAGACTCAAGTCAAACAAATACAATATTACATTTACAACTTACTATTCATGACCTTCAAGTGCATCAACTTTTGAGAGTCATTCATGAATTTTGTGGTGATGAGGTGAGGATGTGGTGAGAGGGTTCATACCCCTGAAAGCACAGAACACTCCGCTAATTCAAGGCAAATAGAAAAATTGCTCCGCTCTCATCTCACTCTCCAGATTCCCTTAACTTTAACCAACATCTTTGGCAAAAGTAAAATCCATTCACATATCCCATTCACATCCAAGCATAGCACAATGGGAAGCTATGTACGTGCAGGCACACAACCAGGGGTCATCACGTATGCACCGTTTTTTCACCTTCCTGTGGTCACCTTCAAGGGTCCGCTCTCGGCGCCGGCATCGCCACCATTTGAGTCCCCGAACTTTACCGCTAGGTTTGCCCACAATCCTTGACCGTGTTGGCAACCAAGCTGGCCACACGCATGCTTCCGAGGCCCAAGCTGGGAAATGTCAGCAATAACGTGTAAAACACACATGCAAGTTGACTCCAAGATCAGATGCAAAGAGATTTGAGCAGCTTCCGTTCCTCTATTTACGACGGCTGCTACGGACGTGTATCTCTAACGGGGCCCCATTGGCCATGGATTTTAATAACAGAGGCTTGAACTTGAAACCTTGCCTACCTAAGACCTCTTGCAACTGGTAATCCTTGATATCATCAGGTTCTTCCGTTTAAACGAGGTATAAAAACTCCAACCAACCCCCAACTGGTTCTAGATGATAAGTAGGGGACCACTTTCAGATAACGTTTCAAATTCAAAATGTTTCAAATGCATTTTTACATTCTTGATGTATATTGCACCGGAATCAACCGCTTAAGGGACTTAGTAGGAGTTTGGCCTGTCTCGAAAGAAAATTTGACAGATAGATGGGCAAACACGTTCTCATCGTGTGAAAAAAGTTTTGGGGTTTGAGGCCAATTTGCCCGATTCTCACGCCAAGGTCAATCAAAACGAGAATCATCCATCAGAGCGTGAAATCTTGCTCGGTTTTGAATTTGCTCAAAAAAATGCAGGATTTTCCCCACTTTTCTTCGATCTGACACGTTGGGCGTTTGAAAGGCGCTCATAAATCAATGATCCACGCGATTTGGCAATCAAAATTACCTTTCGTTAGTCTGAAGCCACTGAAAACGCGTTGGACGCAAAGCAAACATAAGTGTAAACGGATTTCAGCTGACGCTCACTTCAAAACTTGAACAAGCGCCAGATTTGAATACATCGCTCTGAAGGTGTGCAGTTTGAAGATGAGCTTCTACTTTCCATTTAAATTTGATCAGTGTCATTTGCCATTTCTAGCAAATATCAAACTTTCATTCCTGGGATTGAGTTCTTCGCAAGATTGTGCGGTAGGAGAAAGTGAGGAAGATAAACACTCTTATGAGCACGGCGTGGAGCCCAAAGACGACTTTTGATCGACGGCATTGTAGTGGTATAAGGAGAGGCGAGTCTGGCTTGGAGTTGGGGGTTGTTTGATTGCCCATCAAACAAGTCAATCAATTCTGGATGAACTGGGCATTGTGCAACCAAAGGAAATTGCTTGTCTCTGCCAAGAAGGAAAAAGGAACCGGCTAATCCGACAACACATTAGCTGGAAATCATCTTACCGCCCAAAGTAATCGAGCAGCTTAAATCTCAATCCACTTTTTGTACCTCAGTCATTACACTCGAATGCAAGTGTGATTCGTGCTTTGTTGCCCAAGGCCTAGTTTTAGCACATTGTGATTCTCGGTATGAGGGCATAAGAAGCATGGGAACTTGAGTTTTTGACCAAATAATTCTCAATTGAACAAAACTGTTGTACGTTTTGATGGATGAACAAAGAGCTCAGAAAAGTTCTTAAAGATGCTGTTCCCATAATCAAGTTGCAATTTCAAGCTTGTTAGTGCGAGTAAACTTTTGATGTGTCGTCAAAATACCAAGAAGCCAAAATCTGTTTTTTTTTCTCCTTGAATGAATTATTTCGAATCATGTGTTGTTTTTCATTAGGAACGGCGGCTGAGCTAACGATATTTGAATGTATGCGTAACGCTCTGGTTGAGTCTCCTACGCAATGGATTCATCATGGACTAGAAAATGGACTGCATATTCTATGGACACCAAGTACTACCCTTCAACTTGTTGATGTCTCATTTCAATGGGTGTGAGCAGTTTTAGGAATTCGTCAACTAAAATTCAAGATATTTAACGTTTTTCTCCAAACTTGTTGTGATAACGAATTGATAATTGAACACAAACAAAAATAGTAAGTCTGATCGGTCGTCTTGGATTACAGGACACATTTTTTGTGGTATAGACAAAATATATTTTGTATCTGATTTACAAATGATTCAAAACAATCCAAATAATGATCGTGTTTTCAATACAGCAAATAACAGAATTGACGGCAGAGTCAACGCCTGTCATCCCATGAATCCTCAGTACATAGTACATGAAAAGCTTATGGTAATGGATGATCAACAGCCCTCCCATGTACTGTTCCCATACATGGCTTGCTCACATTAGTACGTACTTCCAAATCTGGTTGAGCAGAGCATGTGACTTCATCTTTGGAATCTCATTCCTTGGGATGAGCTTGGTAATGCGTAAGTTTGTTAGTTGTGTTCAACGTCCGGAACCAATGGCACCCAATCGAATTGGTGGCAAGTAAAAGACAGACAAAGATCAGCTTGATAATAAGCAACCATGGTATTATAAGACACTATTTCTAGGGCTAGGTACATGGGTTTTTTGTATTCATTTTATCCAATACTATCATTTTCCAAGTAGGTCGCGCCGTGGAGACTTTTTGTACTTCGTCAACAAACGTTTTGCGTTTCACGCCAAGGCATTAATTAATCAGAACAAGTCCATACGTGGAGTTGTCCATGGGATGGACTTGGAAGAGCATGATTTATGAAGGGCTTCTTCTCTCTGTTATGAAACGAAGGTAATTAGACAAGTGGTTTATGTCCTTTCAAATGGACTGTTACAAAGCAAGGATTGTTCAGTTGCTTAATCATCAAACAAATGACAATCAAGGACTTCTTACTTCTCTCTCACCTTGTTGAAACGAGCAAAGAGAGATCAAAATTTGCGTGTAAAATCCCAAGAAAGTCATTAAAACTGATCACGCAGCGAAATCAAAAAGTCAGACAGTCGTTTTCACGATTTTTCAATCTGGCATGGTTCTTTTGGACAAATACTTTGAACCAACTGGTGCCCTTCTACAAGTCCTTGTTACATTGGTATTCAACTGATCAAAGGGCGTTAAGAGTCATGCAAACCATGAATTACGCGAACTACTTGCATGACAATGGGCGCAAATGTTTTGGAGGTCGTGAAGATTTGCCCGTAAATTGCTTGATTGGCTTCTTTAACGACTCAATTGACATTCAAGCACATCCCAAAACCCTGCTGTCATGATGACGACAAGATTTTATTCCATACACAATGTCAACTCTACCACTAGAGATCTTCTTTTGTTCTTCGTTTCCCACTTTTGTACTAGACCGTGCATGCAGGGGAACATTCCTGAAAACCAGAGAAGCGTTACTGGCACATAATTTCACCAATGTTTTTCTCCACTGCTGTTTCGATCTGTCCAAGTGTATGTAGTACCTCCTGGTGCCAAATATCCCATTAGAAGCTTTTGTATCCGAACGTTGGCAGATCCGTTCACGTATGGCAATTCCGTTTTATTTTATCGTTTGATGCGTCAGAACTGAATGAGAGACCAAGATGATGATCACGTTTGGGAAGCTGAATGATTTGGTGAGCCTGGAGACGCCAAATTTGGAGAAAACATAATTGAGACGTTCTACGGAAGCCAAAACACTAATGTTCAATTTGACCCCAAACGAAGTTTCTCTCCTTAAATTCGGAAGAGTTCTTTGTGTCTAGGAAAGAAGGACTGAAATCATATCGATAGAGGCCCATTAAGCAATAAGCCAAAAAAGCAATCTGAAAACTGACACATTTTGATAACAAATATAGAACCAAAATCAAATCTATCTTCAGGCTAAAAACATCAAGAAGAAGAGGATTCTTGACAAGAAAGGTGTTTGGAGAGTGTGAAGACAACGTGTCTTGACAGAACCAGAACCTCACATTTGATCTTGATGACCCTCGTGCAGGATCTGAAGCACAAACCAATGCACGGATCAGTCTAAACGGTCTCCATGCAAACCAAACTTCCTCTCATCCTCAACTTTCACCTGTCAAATCCTTGGGAGAACTACTCCACATTTCTGAATTATAGGGGTTAAATTACGTTTTGAAGTTACATGCCACCATGATGTGACTGAAGATAATGTTGGGGGTACTTGTGGACTACTAAAAGCGTGGATAACAGTAGTTCAACTAGTTCTTAAATGCATGTTAGCAAACAGATTGAGTTTGTATTAAATGTAGAATTATAAAAGGCTATTTATCTTTTTGTCAAAGAAATATTTTGGAACACTTTGTTAATGTATAAGAAGCAGTGTCCAATGGTCCTAAAATTTAGATTATGTTGAAGCAAATAATCATTTTAAAAATGGGGAAGTTACAGACATGCAGGGGGCATAGCTCATTAGAACTTAATATATAACATCTTTTAAGTCTTTGTCAGCAAGCAAACTGTTTTTGTTGTATTTTCCTTTTGATACACAGAAATAATATCTATAAATTTGGGAAAAATAATGATATGGAATAATCGCACAACATACAAGCAAAATCGCCTGACACTAACCACATTATATTTTAGTCTAATAAATAAGCAAAATTTATCCGTTGTCCACTTCTTTAGTGGTCCTTGGATAATTCGGATAGTTACAATAGAAGGAGACGACCCACTGAGGAGCAATCCAGGATTTATCTGAAGGCTTCTCCTTTTTTATCCCGGCTTGTCCTTGTTCTTTTGTTCGAGAAAGGCTTTGTCAACCCCATCCATCAGAAAATAGAGGAATAATGTGATTATGAATGAAGGAGAAATAAGGTCATCTAGCCACCAGCATCCGCTTTTTACTGACTGCTCTTTCAACGTGACCTATTAAAAAGCGATTGGCTTCTTTCATGATGGCTGATAAGTCCTAAATCCAAGAAAGTGTGATTTTTATCCGATGTAACAGAGAGAAAACCGACGTTAAAAGAAGACAAATCGAAAGATCTAAGAGATCTCCGGGGTCGCTCCGATTCGTGCATTTTCAATCTAGCTCTTCCAAAAGTGAAAAGGCTAGAGTCATGGACTAAGGCTGGAAATTACTTTCCAATTACTCACAAATCCATCTCCATCTCTCCCAAAGAGACGCCATGCCATTAGAGCGGGAAAATGGTCGAATTTCAGGAGAACTCGGTGAAAGAGATCGAGTCAGAGATCGGCTTGAATGACTTGAACTTTGTTGAAACCCAGGAACTGGGTGATTGGACAGAAACTCGTAATCCAATTATCTGAAGCCTCAAATTGAATTGCAAGTCGCCCTCAGCGTTGTTGGGAGTGGACAATGCACTTTGATAGGCTTTTTTCCGCCCTTAAATGAGGTCAATATCTTTTTAAGGGGTCAGACAGACAGACAACCACAGGTAGAACTTGGTGGTGATGCATCCATCTTCCTGCTTTTCTTTGTTCAGGCCTCTACGTTCTCCGCTCTCAATCTGAATTTGAAAGGAACAACGATCAGATTCAAATTTAGAGATTTCTGCTTCGCTTAGTTCACTGACTCTTGCCAAGAACAACAACCAACCTAAAAACAGGGCTGCAAAACTTGATCAAAATAGAGTGCTTATCGTTGGAAATTAATTCAAGGGTTAGTCAGACTGTCGTTCAGTGACATTTCATTTCACAACTCATGTTGCATGACTCTTTTGCTATTAGTCCATTACGTATAAGAAACCCCAGTTGCCTTTTTAGAGGCGCGTTTCGTCACAAAATGAACTCACTCTTGGCAACACAGATGGGCATCGTCGGGAAAAAGGTAAGAGTGTAATGAGAATTATGTTTTAAAAACGTGTAAAGTAGGTTTAATTGACATGTAGAGTTCTTTCATTTTGAAAATATCAATACACTATGAGGTATATGTTTGATGATCCAAGTGGGTTGAGATTATAAGAGATTGTAGAAAGCAACAATCGATTAGTTTTACCAGTAAAGATGGATCTAACAATAATTTTGCCTTTGACCAAAATTTGCATTCAGAACAAAATGCCTATTGATATAAAAATCACTTCCATTAGAAGAATAATATTGCTTTTGGGCTTCACTTTATCCAGCATTGATTGTACATTATTCTGACCCTAGACACAAGAGATTCAGCCCAAAACCTATGGATATGTAAAATTTAATCCAAGCAAAACTCCTTACATTCTAACAATATATCTTCATGCTCATAAAACTAACTATTGCAGAAGGTTTATTTGTTCTCCAACCTTGGTCTTCTGAGCAAATCCACCATTGACATAAGCTAACTCGTCTACTCAGGGATAATTATATAATTTTTAGAACCCACTAGGTGTATAACGTTCAAAGGTTCACCCTTAAATGGCAATAGAAAGTTCAAATGGTAAGGTATTAAAATTGACGTCATCAATCAGCAATTAAAGTTAACCGACTGAATGACCACCTGTGCTCAGCAATTAAACATTTGCTTGTCCATGAACAAAGGCGATAAAGGTTAAATTAGGGTATGAAAACGACCAACCAACTGAAATGCACCATGCTCTTTTGGTCTTAAAAGTCAAAGTCAAAAACACCCATCCATGGTCTTCTTACAAGTATTACTTAATTCAGATCCAACACTGAATCTCCATTGTTTCAAAGACCAACCCTTCAATTTAACCATCGGTTCTCGCGTCAACACCCAAAACGAAATAGACGTTTTGGCTTTCCTTTGAAAAATCCATTTATGGCAGCCCTGTTGTCCATTTTGCATTGGAAGTGCATCATCTCATCCGGTCCCAATCAGTTAAGACTTTTTTGTGGACAGAACGACCCGACATGAATTGTTGGCCAAATATAGGTCAAAGAACCTCATGTGATAACCTACCTTGGCCAGTTCTACTTCTTCGTGTCCTCTTGATTTTTTCCATCAAGCCAATCTAGGAAGCGAGGGCTACATAGAAGGATGGACAGCGGCGATTACGGAGGTATTTTCTTTCAGGTTTTTTAAGTTTTGGCGGGTTTGGTCGCCCTCCATGTCGAGTAATTACGGGGCAGAAAAGATATGTTCCGAACAAAGCACGCCACGAATATCATCTGGAATGTCAGATGGCATTTGAAGCATGTCCTCTTGGACGTCGTCGTTCTCAATCGTCATCTAATCAATGAATTCCTTTTAAATGGCTTGACAACTTCACTTTGATCTACACGGGAGGGGTATAATTGTTGGCCAGGTAGAATCGGTAAGTTAATAGATTTTTCTCAAAGACCACTCCTTAGAAGTCAGCCTTGACCATTTTTGGGAGATTCGGCTTGTTCTTGACTGTATCACTTTGCAATGATTGGAACATGGAAAGAAATGTTGGTAATTTTTGGATAAATTAGTGCTGCGCATCGAATCGGATTGGCCTGACTTTTGTATAGAATCTGAGACAGTAAAAGAATTGAAATAAAAACACGTCTAAGACTAAATAGCTTGAAATTATTAGACACAAACCTAGAACAATTCTACAAGAATAAAATTACGGGATTTGTTCGTAAATTCTATCAACCTAAGATATCCAATCGAAAGTTGCTTTGATCTGTGGTAAAGCTCACCACTCGTCTCTTGTGTTTATTTATTTTTCAAATATTTGCAAACATAGTGGCAGTCCTTCCATGACTTCTTTCTTGAAAGCAAAATTGGGCATTTTCTTTTTCAAATCCTTGAGATAAACGTAAT
>CM021313.1:4457344-4522539 GCA_010645155.1 Tigriopus japonicus
GCAGGGGGCAAACTTGTCTAGAAATGCATTCCCCAATACACAGTACATTGTTGCAAGTGCTTGATTGGTTTGACTATCATAAGTACATAGTCTTTAAATTGATTATTGAGATTTCAAACATGTTAAGTGCATCTTTATAATATTTGTTGATGCTTAACTGCATGTGCTTATACTCCTAAGAAGATAATTCTTTAATCTCTCCAAAACTGTCATTTCTAAAAGTTGGTTTATTAGATGGTAACCTCATAAAAGGTTATTACGACTTTGTTTTCATTACTTACAAATACAAAAAATATGAGAACATTTGCTTGGAAAGGTGTTTGGTAAGTAATTTAAGTACATGTTGAAATGTTAGATTTGAAATTGCATGTCAATCAAATTACTTTCCATTGATTTTAGTCAAATTGATAAAATACATTCAAACTCAAAATTGGCTTTCCACAAAATTCCAAAGAAATGTTAGACACAAAGCATTTTCTATTTTGCAATTTAGTTCACTCTCTACCACAACACTTATATTGAGACTATGTGAACTTCAGAGCTGATTTTTCAGTTTGGATTGTCTTAACCTTTCATGCCTCTAATGTTAAAGGATAGCACTTTCCTTAAAGGCATGTAAAAATCACTTACAGCTTTCAGACACTTGAGCATGCTCATTAAACTTGCACACAATCAGAAACACATTTTGATATCACAACTTTAGAAAAAGTCTTAGGTGTGCACATAAAAGAAATCACTTCCTTGAGGTGTTCAGTTAGTATGTGATATTTTTCTTCATAGCTTTGCTTTTCATTGGAATCCAAAAAGCAATTAGACACAAGTAGGTCTTTATCATGGAAGATCGAGTATTGAAGTAACAGCTATTTTCCAAACAATTAGTTGTTCCCGACTTAACAAGTCATTGCTTGGGAAACTAAAAAATCAAAAAATATTTCAAGTTTAACAACAATTTCAAGCCTTAGTATTTTTCACATTAGTAGTATTACACTGTCTCACTTAGTAAGGGGTGAAAGGTATTTGAATTCACTTCCAGTTTTCAGACACATCAGCATGATCATTTAAACTTGCACAAAATAAGGAACAAATTTTGCTCTTACCATTTCAAGATAAGTCCCAGAAGTACAAATGAAAGAGATAACTATCTAAGGGTTGTTAAGTTATTTATGCTATTTTCTTCATAGCTTTGCTTTCCATTTGAATCCAAGAAGCAATCAGACACAAGTGTTTTTGTACCAGGAAAGATCAAGTTTTGAAGTAGGAAATATCTTCCAAACAATAAGGTGTTCTTAACTTAGGGAACTTTATTAGTCACTCTTTGAGAAACTAACTTTTCAAAAAAAATTCAAATTTTACATCCATTTCAAGCCTTGTGTTTTTCAGTGGTATTTCACAATATTAAACCATCCCACTTAGTTGTTTGATCACTCTGGTCACAACTGAAACTTGTCAAATATTATGAAAATTGGGGTCAGTACTCTCTCTCTTTTTCTCTCTGTTCAGCTCTGGGGTTTGGGCTAAAGCAAAACAAGTCTCCCCCTGTTTCTTTAAATTCAAAAGAGAAAAAAAGAAATCCTTACCAAAAAAATAAATTAAGGAGCAAACCCTCAAGGACCCCAAAAAAGGATGGAAAAGTATCACAATTGGAAGCCATTTGAAGCACTGATTTACACTTCACCAAAGCAATTTTTGAGATCATTTAAAACCACCAATTCCGCAGTTTTAAAAGTAACTTAATGCACCTGCTTGGTCACTGGTGCTAGAAAATCCTTGGACATAGGCACTTATGTGAATCAAGATGATATTCCTTGCAATTGAAGTTTTGAATTAGGCCACAAATATTTAGAAAGAGACACCATGTTTACAACTGAATGAAGTGATTCTCAAGTGATGTCATTTCATGTCTTGACAAGCCAGTTGAAATTTTAATGCAAAATTTACTCAATAATCCAAATCATGGTATTTTGGGTTTAAACTGTCAATTTTTTCAAATTGACACGCAAATATGAAAGAAAATATTTTTTCTCTTTGATGCCTTCAGAAGAGGAGGGTTAATAGGCCCAGTTTTTTCGCAAACCTGGGCATTTTTCTAAGCTCACTTGGCCCCTTGTTATGGCGGCAAATTCAAACCATTTTAACATTGGCCTGCTCTCGGTTAGGCCATTTTTCCGACCAACGTCCATATCTCTAGATGTCCGTGCATAGCCGTATAGGGCGTGAAAATTAAGTAAATCGAAACTAAAAGACTACAAATAGCTTGGCTTCAATTCTTCAATTTCCGTGGCCGGTTTTAAGTGACGCACCCTGTAAGTGATCTTTTGGCTAATCGGACATCAAAAGAACTGAATCAGACACTGGGACACTTTCAAAAGCAATGGGGAAATCTTTACATCGTCAAGGTGAAGCAATCTAGGTCGCATTCGCTTTCCTATTTAGATGTTTGCATAGTTTGCTCCCTCCCCTTTCACACGGTGACACCTTGATGCGTCTAATGTTGTGTGCCCAAATATATTTTCTTGTCTCAATTTCAAGTGAAAGCTCTTTAATTGACAGTGGAGTCGTTCCCACTAGAGAAGCTTGCAAAAAAGCGGACATCCAGCCTCTCAGCGAAGGCTACATTCTCAATATCTTACGTAGGGATGGTGCTGGATTAGATAGCAAGCCCGAGGACAGTGTTTATCCCCCACATGATTTTGTCAGGAGAAAGGTGAGGAGGAACGGTAAAATGAGAGATTTGTCACGGATCAGAAGGCGTGAACACCTCTCGTTTTGAGTGATTTCCTAAGGACAATCGATTGCGACCCTCATGAGTGAAAGAGATGAATATCCACGGATTTATTCTACTAGTGTTGGGTTTGTGGTCTCATTCCAGTCATCAGGTGATTCAGCCCATTTCAGAGCTGAAACACGATTCTAGTGCAGAGGAGGAATATGTGCAACACAGATTCAAGAGAAAAGCCTTTGAACCCTACAAAACTGGCAAGGAATTGGCCCGAGAGATGACCCAGACCCTGGACGAGCTTCTGGGTCCGAGATATGACAAAAGGGTTCGTCCCGGTTTTGGCAAGAAAAAATTGCACATTGTCCTGAACATGTCCATTAGATCCATGGGTCCAGTGGATGAAAACACACAAGTAGGGGATCTGAAGTGAGTTCTTGTATGTTTGATGCTAGATACAATATTGGTGTGGTTCCATTCCAGTCGTTTTTCCTAGATTGTTATTTCCGTCAAACGTGGAAGGACGACCGTTTGGCTTTTAACAACTCCGGGATTAGCGAATTGTCACTTGATTGGAAAATCTTGAAGATGATCTGGAAACCGGACACGTTCTTCATTAACGGAAAAAAGTCCAAGATGCACAAAATGACCGTTCCTAATAGATTTTCAAGGATTTCTCCGGATGGGAGTGTGAGTTTCTCACAAAGGTTGACCATTCACGCCACATGCAAGATGGGATTGAAAAAGTTTCCTTTCGATTCTCAACTATGTCCCTTATACATCGGAAGTTATGGGTATCCGGCTGAAGAGGTGACCTATTCCTGGAAACCTCAGGTAAGCTGGTCAATTTTTCCACAGAAGAGCATCTTCTAGAACGGTTTCTCAAAATTTTCAGCCAATTTCCTTGGATGAAGTTAGTATGGCTCAATTCTCGCTGGTAGGTTGGGATTTTGGCACATCAACCAACAGGACTAACCGTAAGATAGAGAGTGGATTCCGAACGGATTCTATCGCTTTCCTCTTGTTCTCTTTTGAACGCCAATCTGGATACTTCATCCTTCAAATCTACACACCCCTACTTCTGATCGTTTTCTGCTCTTGGGTGGCATTTTGGATCATCAAGACTGATGTACCAGCGAGATGTGGTTTGGGTAAGGATTTGTTATTGACCTCATTTCAGATATCATAATTACCTTGTGCCATCACTCTTCAGGAGTCACCACCGTCTTGTCGGTCACAAAGATTGGTTTCGCGCCCAAAGGCAAACCTGAGGTTCCATATGCAACTGCATTGGACGTTTTTGTCATGGTCTGCTTCATTTGTGTGTTTGCCTCCTTGATTGAGTTTGCCGTTATCAACTTCATTACTCTTTACATTCGAAGATATAAAGAGGCCGAGGAGAGGGCCAAGGAGTTAAAAGAAAAGAAAAGTAAAGAATTTGGAGCTATTGAGCTTAAACTTCTTGAGGAATATCGCAGATCAAGAGTGAGAAAAAGGTCTTATTGTCCGATTTGCGATGGTCCTTTTGGACAACCACCGTTGGCGGCAACGGAAAATGGTCAGGGTGACGGTCCCGAGCAAGAAAAACATTCTGATCATGACGGTGAAGAGACCACGGAGCACACCTTTGAATCGGTTCCAATTCCAACACGAGTGAGCACACCTTCCACTAAAGAGGATCGAAGACGAAAGAAGAAAAAGAAGCTTCCTCCTTGGCTCCAAAGAGTACAAGATCGGTTGAAAGTGCCTCGGGTGCTCATTAAACTTGAGCACGCTGCTCTTTTGGGCTTAACCAGAATAATTTCATTCTTGACAATGAAACCCATTCATCAAATGATGATATATCACAGCACCGAAGAAGCTCTGGAGTGGATTGATGCCAAATCTAGAATATTCTTTCCAACCGTGTTCATGTTGTTAATGTTGGTGTATTGGTCGACATATTTGTACATCATGGATGACAAGAAATTCTTTTAATTCAAGTTCAAAGCAGAAGTTATCTGACTGTTGTTCTCTAATATAGATGTAGGAACATTTTTTTAAAATTCATTTTGAGGTCAGGTCATCCAAAGTTTCTACGTCAGTGTGCAAGAATGCACTCAAACAGGAAACAAATGATAGGAAAGACCTTGGAGGTAGCTAAAAAACGTACGAAGACATAGCTGACACCGCCCTTGGGCCAGGGTAAAATGATAGATTAGGCCTGACAGATCACTATTAACCAAATTTAATCTCAATCTCCGGGTTGGCGAATACTTCATTGTACGTCGATCAAAATCTTTTAGCATCACATGGCATTCATCAGTTTGAATAACACGGGATGATTTGCGAATTCCAAACGATCATCGACAGTCACTTGGTGTTACGTAGTACTTGATAATTGCCTTTGTACTCAAGTTACTGAAACGGGCAACGAGTGGCTCGACAAGCCGGTTTTCTATTGAAAGAGAGCTATCATAGCGTAACTTTGATATTTTTTCTCTTAGGATGATAATTAAGGCTAGTAAAAAAAATAGTCATGAGGTAAACAAGTTAAAGTGTGGGAAAACTGAATCATCTGTCTCTGAGAGTTTGAGCAATTGACGATTGGGTACAAATTATCTCGATTGATTTGTGATTTCCTCACTTCCAACACCAACACCTGCCTTCTCTTCCCATCACGAAAGAAATTAGATAGGCCCCATAATGTTGTGGGAGTTTTCGGAAACTCTCACCCATGAAGAAGCTCGTAACGTTCTAAAAAAGGGTCTACTGTAAATGTTAATAGACTCCTCCGTGACAAGCTCAAAAGAATTGAGAGCAAGCTGAATGAAGAATGAAGGCACAAAAGAGTATTATCTTGGGCGGCAGCTTGGCAATTTGCGGAGAACTCGTCATCTAATTGTCAAGACCTTGTTGAGTGACAAGCCAATGAGCAACTTAGTGCTTTGGTGTTTCACAAATCCCAACCTTCATTTGTACTTACGTTCCATGCTATCAGTATGTAAAAACCAATCTTCAGCAAGTTGACTACAAAGCATGGTACCTTTGAAATGCCTCTACCAGGAGAACCGATTTATAGGCTCAGATGCCTAGAACAAGCGAGTTATTGCTTGCGGCAAATTGCTCCGCCAACAACCGAAGCCAATTCCTACCGAATGGGTGCTGAGATTTCGGACATGCCGACGCCAAATATAGCTAGTTGAAAACCCCTTGCGCGTTTTCCAAATCAGATTAGTCCAAGAGAAACAAGAACTCCAGGATGAAGTCGGTCTCAAGTGATGCTACTCCCAACGAACAAATTGGAGACTTCAATGAGATCCTTCATGAGGTTGGACCTCGAGGATGGTTCCAACTTAAAAACATTGTCCTTTTGTGGTCTAGCTCGGCAGCCTTGGGACTCTCGGCTCTTTTGTTTGCCTTTGTGGCTTTTGTGCCCAAATATAGATGTCCGGTCACCGAGTGCAGTGAAGGACCAGGTTCTCCCTATTATGGAAATCAAGACAACCAGACTCTCCCAAATTTCCTTCTAGACGCCTTTGCCCCGGAGGATATTGGAGAGAGGATCTCGAAGTGCAAACAGTACAAATTCTTTGACGAGTCCGACCCCCTCACGTGCTTTGATTATGTCGATAGACTCCGAAATAACCTGAGTGAAGCCAATCTGACTTATTGCGCGAAGGAAGATTTGATCATTGACAAGACTTACGCCCGGACTACATTGACGGTGGATTTTGGATTTGTCTGCGAGTACGAGTTCCTTAGGGACTTTTACAATGCCACTTATATGGTTGGGATGCTATTTGGAGCGTTTATCTTTGGCATAGTGTCTGACAGATGGGGTCGTTTGAACGCCCTTTTATCCGCAGCCACGTTACTTTTTGTCTGTGGAACATTGGCAGCCTTTGTCACCATTCCAGAGTTGTATGGAGTGCTCAGATTTCTCATCGGAATGGCTGGTATAGGGAGCTACATGTCTGGATACCTTCTTGGTCTGGAGAACACCACACCTAAATATTCCGTTCAAGTAGGCATGGCCTTATCCTTGGGATTTGTATGGGGAGCTCTTTTACTTTCTCTCATTGTATTCCTCATCCGCGATTGGACCACTTTACACCTGGTAGCAACGGCACCCATATTCCTTATGATCTTCTTAAAGTGGCTGGTTCCTGAGTCTCCAAGATGGTTGATTGCTCGCGGTCGAATTGCAGAAGCCAAGGTCATTATCAACTCCATTGCAGACTTCAATGGACGACCTCATCCAAACCATCTCTATAAACTTGAGCAAAAGAAGAAGGTCAAGTCCCTTGAGATCCAAGAGGACACCGAAGCCTTGACGATTGGAGTTTTGCTTAAATCGAAGTCCCTGTTCTTCAGAACAGCAGCACTTTCCATGCAATGGGCAAGTGTGACAATGGCATACTACGGAATCACTTTTGCGCTTACATCTTTTGCCGGTGACCCTTACTTGAACTTTGTTCTCGGTATTC
This sequence comes from Tigriopus japonicus, assembly GCA_010645155.1. Lineage (NCBI taxonomy): Eukaryota > Metazoa > Arthropoda > Copepoda > Harpacticoida > Harpacticidae > Tigriopus > Tigriopus japonicus. Next base: position 4,464,530 of record CM021313.1, read on the forward strand.
TCTCCGAAATCCCTAGTACAGCTTACGTGTTTCTCACTCTAGACTTCTTTGGACGGCGATTTATGACGGCGAAACTACAAATTTTGGCCGGGGTGTCGTGCATCCTAGCTGGATTCTGCATGGAGTACAAGGAATTCAAGTCGTTTCAAATTGTTTTTGCCATGATTGGCAAGTTCAGTGCAACCTGTCTTTTCGCGGTTGTTTATCTCTACTCGGCAGAACTCTATCCAACTGGTATAAGGAACCAAGCCATGGGGATCTGCAGCACCGTGGCAAGACTTGGGGGTCTTCTGGCCTTACTCCTAGGAGCCTTGAGGTCTTTTTGGCCTCCGTTTCCTATGCTTATCATGGGGGCTATCGCCACAGTAGCGGGTTTGGTGGCACTTACATTGCCTGAAACGACAGGAATTCCGCTTCCCGAAACTAAACAAGACGCTGTTGCCATCCGAAAACGAGGCGGGGATTTCAAACTATTTGGGTGCAACAATGGACATGATTGAAAATCCGTGGAGCGAAACTTTGAACAAAATTGCATTTGCATATCAATTAACTATCTCATGGCCCAAGGGCACTATTTTACGATCAGGTTTTACGAGAGAATATCTGCGCTCAGAAGGGGCAAAAACGTGCCAAGGTTGGAGGAAAATAGGTCAAGTATTCGTGTTATCAATAGTTTCATTATGCAGACAAATGTTTTGATCATAATGAAGTTGTAAGAAAGTGCAAACTAGAAATAAGAAGCTCTTGGTTCAGCGCAAATAAAGGCTTTTCTGAGGATGTACTTAACCTTCAACATGTGGTAATGCAAAAATAAAAATGCCAAAAAGTATCGAGAGAAAATGCGCAAGGTTTGGGAAAAGACCGCAGGTGGCGCTATTCGAAGTGACATCTATCAAGACGGCCAAAGTTTTAAGAAAGTAACAGGGAGATTCAATGGCAAAAAAATTACCGTAATCAACACAAAACGGATCCGAGAATAAAAGTTACAAATAAACCTACTTACATATTTGATCAAGCTCTGATATAGAGCAAAACCAACCACTCTTGATTCCCAATTTTAACCCTTTGAGCAACGCCACATTTAAAAAGTTTTACATTAGGATCCTCATTATTCTCGTAGTTCATTACCACATGAATCTACGACGCTCAATTGTTAGGGAAACCTTTTTTTTCAATCACTTCACTTTTAACCGACGAACCCTTTAATAGCCAATTAAAGAACGACCTGTGCCGAAATTAGACGAAAAACATCATGGAAAGCTTTGAAAACGGTAGACAGATAAGCAATGTATATTTCGAAAACCACAATTAGAATCAAACCCACACATACCTTGACGCTTGAGCTCATTGGCGATATTTCATTCAAATATTTGTATGTTAGAAGATCTATCTAAAGGATCTGCAAATGTTTTGAACATATCACTAAAATCAAGAACCTTTTGGATATTTACAAATTGAAACATGATCTTATTTTCAAAGCACGATGGTAAAAATCCTCCTGTTATAAATCAATTAATTGAATTAATCAGTTAAAAAATTCTGATCCAACAACGCACACACATTTTCTTCCAAGTTGCTCAATAAACACACATTTCCCAAAGCATCGTGTTGCTTGAAGTGATGGGAAAGTACTTGTTCGTACACTTTGAGTCCATCAATTTGCGTCCAAGAGAAAAATGGTTGCGCACCAAAATAAGTATTAAATTGCATTTTTGACAGTGAAGCTTTTTCTTTTCCATTCTGACTTTAGTTAGGACACTTTCGGCAGAACAAAAAATACTTTTGTGGAATAAATTAAATAATTGGATTTTCCTCCTTTCTCAAAAAGTATTTTTTCTCAAAATTACCGGTCTTTAAACACATTTGCAGTTGTTTCAAAGGGTGTCACTTAAAATGATCGTTGTACAATCCTGGAAACCCACGTTGGAACACTACCTCTTTACTTAGGCAAAAGACGAGCTTCAAATTAGCTGTGCATGGATGTCGACTATTCTTTTAGCCTTCACTAAATCCCTTCATTTATAATCATTTCCCGATCTAAAGTTCATACATAAAATGTTATACAAATAAGGGAATTTTTTTTACGCTGGTGTTTTTTCTTTCCCCCCAGATCTACAGCAAAAAATGTGCTGCACTCATCTTTTTTGACAGAATAAAACTTTATTTTTTGAATACAGTAAAAAACGTCTTAAAAATAAATTATAAAACGTCATACAAATAATAAAATAAAATACGCTGGTGTTTTTTCTTTGCCCCCAGATCTACAGCAAAATATGTGCTGCTCTTATCTTTAATATTTGAATGCATTAAAAAACGTCGTCTTAAAAATAAATTATAAAACTTAAAATTTGGTACTAAAAAAGTTTTTCCACCATATTTTCCTCACATTGGCTGCCTTTCATTCAAAACGACCTCAAACTGAAATGGTTCATCCGTGTTCTTCTCATTCAAAACTGTTAATAATGATGCCTAATCAGGCATCCAATTTGCTAAAAACCAGGTTTGGCGGCGGTGTCGTTCCTCTGGAAATTGACCTCGATTTTGGCATCTTCGTTCTTACCTGATGGCATTTGGTCTGCCCGCATCCCTTGAGCAAGATCCTTGGGGGCAATAGATTCGGACACCTGTAAGAGAAAGAGCGACCTAAAGGTATTGTCGCCTGAGTACCTTCACGTAGACAATCCTGCTCACAATGAATTTTGGGCACTATGCTATCCGGTCAACACTTGAGTCTGTCCTTACTCAAACGAGTATTGACAGAGCGACAGAGAGACCGACAGAGATTGAGTCAAAGAGAGAGACAGAGAGAGACCATACACATGGAAACTTGGATGTTAAGTAACAAGGTTCAAGGCGATCGCAGGATCGAGGAAGCCCAGGCACAGCCAAACTGAAAGTAAAGACAAGCAGAAAGAAAAGATTTGAGCTGTCAACTTTGCTTTATTGGAGTTCTTCGCAAGTTAATTGGATTTTTGGGGGGGAGCCGATATCAACTTGCCGATCCATTGGGCGAGTCTGAATCTGCATGGAAGAGAAAAAAAGAAAGAAAATCATAGCAGAGGACAATGTCGATTATTGGAACATTTGGGTGGTAGATGACGACACGCGCACACAACAACAGAGTAGACTTGAATGGTTAGCTCGTGGAAAGAGTTGGACCATCATTGATAGATCACTAAGCCAACCAAACCAACTGGGGGCGTATCACCAGCCTGAAAAGAGTCTACAGAAAGAGCATGATCAGTTCTCGGAGTAACATGGGAAAACAGCATCATGACGAATGACGAGCAAGGCTTTGTTTTTGTTGGGTTTCGGTTTGTGTGTGGGTTGGTTGAACCCGGAGACGATGATGGAGCTCAAGCTGGAAATACAAATCAGACTTTAAACTGTCTTAAGTGTTCCCGAATGATGTCGCACAATACGGAGAAGAGGGTTCAAGGTGAGTTCGAGATCTCCATATCCTGAGTTTCCAAGGATTCTTCCGTGGTTTTGCTGGATCTCCCTTTGGTATCTGGACTTTCAAAGCCGGCCTCTTCTTGATCGTAATCCCGTTTCAAGCCCTTATTCGTTTTTCCATCATCTTGGGAAGGTTTGCGATCTCGGCTCCGACTTCGTTTCTTTTCCTTCCGATCCTTGGAACGAGATCGTTTTCTGTCGCGCGATTTCGATCGCTTGCGATCCCGAGATTTCGAGCGTTTCCGATCCCTGGAGCGAGATCGTTTCTTGCGATCGCGGGATCGAGATCGTTTCGAGCGTTTACGATCCCGAGATCGGCTTCTTTTACGGTCCTTGGATCGAGACCGACGCTTTTCCCGACTTCGTGACCGCACCCGAGATTTGGAATCACGAGAAGAGCCGTTTTCCCTCCCATTTCCCACCGATTCACCATTCTTCTCCTCGCTCTTGCTGCTCTTGGACTCGGATGCGGATTTGTCCTTGTCCTTGTCTTTGTCTCGACGTTTGCGGTCCCTGGAACGTGATCGTGAAGAGCGCTTCTTCCGATCTTTGGATCGGGATCGAGAACGACGTCGCTTGCGATCGCGCGATTTGCTTCGGGTTCTACGTTTCCGATCTTTCGATCGAGTTCGGCGTCGATCTCGCGATCGAGATCGTCGGCGATCGCGACTCCGCGACCTTCGACTGCTGTAATGGGAACGACCTCGATCTCGAGAACGCGATCGGGGGCGTCGTGAATGAGACCTGGATCTGGATCGAGAACTGCGCCCATTCCCACTCAACATGCCCATCAGTGGATCCACCGCGGCTGAGACCAGACTTTGCGCCTCCTTCACCTTCGTCATGGCTTCCTCGATTTCTCTTTGAGCGGCTTCATTACTCTTGTTAGTGGGCTTGGAGATGCACGTGAGCGCGTGGTTAACTTTAATGGTCGTGTTGCCAATCTGTTGATCATTCATCTCCAATGCCGGAATCACCGAGCTCTGGTCCGTGAACTCAATGAGCGCATACTTTTCCGCGTCATTCTCACGCGTACAAAACCGGAAGAACTTGACCTCACCCGCCGCCGAAAACACCTCCATACATTGTTGGGCCGAAACACTCGAATCCAATCCAAACAACGTGATTGTCCGTCGAATCGTTTCCACATCTTGATTAGAAGTATGCGCCGGAAGCGGCGGATACGGCGGCAAGTGACTCATGGTCTCTAATCGCGGGTCATACGTGACAATATGATGACCTTCCACCCGATTAACCACATTAGGTGGCATTTTAACCTCCCCTCCCAAGCCATTATCCCGTTTAGCTCCTCCAGCTTGAGCCATGATCAAGCCCGTATGCTCATCAGGCACAATATCCGTGCCTATGGGTGTTAAAATGATGGCTCGATCAATGAAGACCGTGTTGTTGAGATGCTGGGCCACGGCCAACGAGGTGGGGTCGGCGAATCGCAAGAAACAACATCGTACTTGGACGTAGACGGCGGCATCGCGAACAGTTGGGTATAAACGGATTTCCTCGACGCGTCCAATGTGAGAGAACAAGGTTAGCATTTGATCGCGGGTGGCTTGTGGGGCGATGTTGGTCACCTGAAGCACCCGATTGGACCCGAAGTCCATCTTGGCGAAGGTTAGGAATCCCTAGGGCGTCGATGGAGGGTTCTATTCACGGGGATTGAGGAATTTGTGGGGAACGTTGATCCAAGCGGGATGATTTTGTTGTGAAGACTGAAAAAGAGAGAAAGAGAGATGGACAGTGTTGTGGGATTTTTGATCGGCCAAAAGTGATCGGACTACAAGGTAGAATTCTGGATCAAAGCAAGAACCACTGAATTTCATGGAGTGGGAGGTTAGCGATGAGAATGGTGAACTTCAGTAGAATCAAATCAATAGTATTCCTCTCCATATGAGCCCTATCTAACTTGAGGTATGTTACCTATTTCAATTTTCAGCTCAATGAAGTGCTGGAGTGAAAATTTATGCCCTCGCAAACTTGTTTACTGAAGAGTGTGTAGATTAAAGGATCTAGCCTTTTGGGGGAAAAACAATCTTTACTTACAATTTAGTCATTTTTAGTGAGATGGGCACTGAATTTTGGGGGAGCATAACTTATGCTTTTGACTCCTGACTCTCTCAACACAACCAAGGCCTTATTAATAGAAGAACTTGATTCTATTAGAAAGCATGACTATCATCACTGACCTTCAGCTCTGAGAAATTCAATGCTTATCGACCGACCAAATTAAAAGTGCGTGCTTGCATGATGGGTTTTATATAATGCTGACAAATAATTAAGGCTTTTGAACGATTGTTTGTTATCCCTTGCTATGGACAACCTGCAAAGACATCTCTCAAGGCCAACCAACACCGTGCATGCACTCAAGAAGAAAAATATCAGAAAAAATTAAGAATTTGAGTTTATATTGTGAGGTTGAACTAATCAATCAGTTTTGAAATGGTTTAGCTACATGAAATAGGACATTTGGTTACTTTCTTGGCCCATTTACCTGAACTATTACATTTTTTGTCTCGTTTTAAGTCACTGTCAGTGTACAAGGTGGTCGGGAACTATGGATACATTTTTGCTACATATGTCCCTCTGATGAGCGCACAATACTAGATCTTGGTGAAGACAATTCAATGATTTCTTAGCGAAATGAGTATAATTCAAGTGGCAAGACATTTGATCGCAAGAACCTTGAAACTCTAATGCAAAAAAATGTTGCTCTAAGAATGAGGGCAGAATTTTTTTGTGCATTTGATCACGTTAAAATAACCAAATCTACCAATTAAGTACCTTGAGTACAGATTTGTGACAAATATGATTTCAAAATTAGGTTCCCTGATCAAATTTGTCACATTTGGAGAAACAAATGCTACCCAGTATATTAGATCTCTTAGATATAAAATATTGCCCGTCGGCATTCAACCTTTTCTTTGTCAAGGGATCTTCAAAGACAAATGTTACTTTCCTGTCTCTTTCGATAAACAGTGGTGACACTGCCGTTCAGTTCTGCCAATGGCTCTCCTTAAAGCTGCCCCAGCCAAAACCTCAGTAAAACCACAACTTCGAAAGTTAAAAAATGGTTCCAACCTAAAAATTCATAAAAAGTATTGCAAATTATATTGGATTCATTCTGAATTAATGCTCAAATAATATCTCTAGGCTTTCTGATTCTCAACTAGCAATCAAAAGAGTAAAAATCTAATCAATACTCATTTCAACTTCCTGATCCGCTTTTAGGCCAATATGGACTTAGCTGACGTCGAATAAATAATCGATATCATTCACAAAATATTCTTCCATAAAGCCAATTCTGATCCAAAAATAAAGCTAAAAAACAAATTTTTTATGAAAACAGTTTGTGTGTATTGGTCCATGTCTTTTTCATACGATAACAAAGCCTATTTCAATGAGTCAAGTTGGCCATGTTGTCACAAATTTTGACATCCCTGAATTAGTCAGCTGATGGTTTACATGCCCACGCTGTTTCTCTTCCTTTTCCGCTTCGCGTTTCACGGAGTGAGTTCTCATTTGAGATTTGTGAGACTTTTCCGGCCAGAATTGTGAGGTCAAGATGCGCGCTTCCGGCACGTTAAAGGAATACCGTGTGATTGGTCGCAAATTGCCGACTCCCGAGGAGCCCGAGACGCCTTTGTACCGCATGAAGATCTTTGCCCCTGATCAAGTTGTGGCTAAATCGCGGTTCTGGTATTTCTTGCGTCAACTCCGCAAGTTCAAGAAGACCACTGGCGAGATCGTTTCGGTGGAGGAGATCCGGGAACAAAAGCCCCTCAAGATCAAGAACTTTGGTATCTGGTTGAGGTGAGATTGAATTCAGCAAGGCAAAATGTTGATAAGTGTAAAATGCAAATAGGTATTCTGATTATTGATGTCAGCTGTAATAAACCTTGTTTCATTCCTTTAGTGTTGAAGGCAAAGCTTTATGTATTTTTAGCAAATTTATTAGATCGACGCATATTTCTACACATTGCTTTTTGGAATTACATTTTGGTTTTATTGGTCTTCATAGGGTAGGTTTTAGTGCACCTATGAAAATTGATTTAACTACTACAAATCTTTTTCAATCTTCGCTTGAATTGAAATTGTCCTTCGACCTTTCTTTTTTAAGTTTTCATATGTACCAAAGATTATCATCGGAGTGAAAGACAAAACTGTTGATAATTTTGCTTCAAGGGTACCGAAACTTTTTCGTGTTAAAAGTATTTTTATTGTTTCCAAGTGTCAGAACGGCAAGCTATGTTGTTGGCTTAATTTCGTCAAGTTTGGAAGCACATACAATGTCAAAGTACTAAAAAAAGTTGCCAATTTGTCAGTCTCTTTTGATTGTACTAGCCATCAAAAAAATATCAGCAAACTCGGTTGAGCATAATTCCTGTAAGTAAGAGGTAATTTGTCAATGGTGTATTGAAACATTTTCTCTGAAAACCTGACAACCCATTTGTTACAACTTCTACTAATAACACTTCAAAACATTAACATTCAAAATTTGGAGATGTCTTATACATCAACGACACTGTTAGGCCCTGAATATAAATCCCAAGACGTGTCAATTCCAAGTTCGACCTTTGGTGCGAAACTTCGGGCCGATGTCTTGGCAAAGGAAACCGCTTCGTTTTCACACCCCGATCCTCATGATTTCATGATGGTGGTCATTTGAAGAAGGCGCCACATTCCAACACCTCTTTAGCCTCTCTTCTTACATCCCAAACCCTTGACATCCCAAACCCTTGACAACCCAAACTCATGTCATGTTTCTTGTCCTCCTCTCATAGATACGATTCGCGATCCGGTACCCACAACATGTACCGCGAATACCGCGACTTGAACGTGAGCGCCGCCATCACTCAATGCTACCGTGATATGGGAGCCCGTCACAGAGCTCGTGCTCACGCCATCCAGATTATTCGCGTGGAGCCCGTGGCCGCCTCCAAGACCCGTCGTCCTTTGGTTCAACAGATGCACGATTCGAAGATCAAGTTCCCTCTGACATCCCGCGTGCAAAAGCGGGGAGGATCACTCTTCAAGGCCAAGAGACCCGACACCTACTTCCAATAAGCAGCGTTCTATGTGTGTCCGGGCCCTTCATGACTCTTTTCTGGGGAGGTCCGCGACATGTTGTGCTATGGAGTTAAATAAATGCGAACAGTCTCTACCAATCTGCCAATCTTATAAATAACTTTTAAGCCTTGGCTGTAATAGCGAATTCATTTGTACAAGTTAACATGGCCCACCGCAGTTGAACAACTTGCTGATAACGTCATGTGAAATGGAGTACCTTAACACGAAATAATGAAATACTTCAATTAACCAATACTTTGTCATATGCAAACTATGCATTCAACGAGAAATTTCCCACATTCGGTGAAAAATAGTTGGGCATTAGGTAAAGGGATTTTTTAGAAAACAAATCTTAACATTTTTCTCGGCCTTGAAGCAAAGATGGAGGGCGTCCTTTGATCAAAGCAAGAAAACCTGTTGATCTTTTTGGTCTTCTGAATTTCCAAGATTTGATGGGTGGACTTCCTGGCCATTCAATCCCAGACTTTCAATTGAAAATGAAAAAAATGATCATATTCTTGAACACATCGGAAAGACAAAGTCGAGAAATTCGCTTTTTCGAAATTCGAAAGAAAGAAAGAAAGGCATCTTTGCTTCACTTTTCAGCTAGAATTAGAACTGTTGTAATGGATTTGGGTTGAATGTAAGAATCGTTTCCACCAAAATAGGTAACAGCATATTTAAATAATCAGTGTTTTTGAGGAAGTGCCAAACTGTGGACTTCAATTCATCCAAAGAGCATTGAACTTAGTGAGCGTTATTTTTAACATCTGATTTGATCAGCCTTAAAGTCAAAAATTGTGCCGAACCTTGTTAAGAAATTGCCAATATCAAGTTAAATTTGGGGTATGTTTTTAAGAAGTTAAGGAACCTCTGAAAGAAACATATAGGAACTTTTTAACCCTTTTTCAAATGAAATCACGATGTAAATCAATATCCAAGAAATACAAGGTACACAGATAAATGTATTGTTCAACTTTAATAACTTCAAAGCTCTTGAATCAGAAGCGGAAAACAATAGAAAAGTTCTTAACATCAAAAGTTAGTCGCAGTTCATCATGGGTTGGTGGGAATGAGGATTACAATTTCATGACTGCTTTCAAACGTCCTACAGTGTTCTTACCACACATTCACAAAATCGTCCAATTCATCAATCAAAAGGGTCTCGAGTTACTTTTCCCCCATAAAACAGCTGACTTCGGGGGATTTTATGTAGAAATAAACCGGGTAATAATCAATTCTAAATTAGGTATGGTATGCATATGTAGAGGAAACGGAGTGCAACAGTCTCTAGAAATGCCTCGGATTCACTAGTTGATTCATTCGGCTTCAGCTTGTTCCAATATGGCCTCAAATGAGAATGGGATGAAGAGGTAGCCTTCTCCTTTGTAGAATTTCGATTGGAACTCCACCCAATGAAGACGAAGAGTATGCAAGAAGGCCGAAAGACCTTCCATTAGGCAAAGAATACTCACTGTGCAGGCAGCCCAAAACGCGAAAAAGGCCCATAAAATCACTCCTCCATACCTAAAAGAGCAAGACATGACGAATGAGAACAGAATAAAAAACTAAAAATTGGTTAAGTTGAGTTAAAATTAGGGATGAGCATTTTCAAATATCTTGCATATATGATTTTAGGTCTAAAAATGGCCATTGTTTGATATTGCTTAGTTATATATTTTTGACTATGACTGTTGCATTTGCCAATTTTGATGTACATAAACAAGAGATCGAAATTTTGTCGAACATGAAACGAGACGAACAAATTTTGATCGAAAAAGTTTTCGAGTGCATTCATTTTCATGACTAACTAGGCCATTTAAAGATTTAAAAATCTTTGCCAGAAATCTGCTCTCCCAACTTGAATACAAACAAATTGGTTCCAAATATTACTCAAGATTAGGAAGATTTAATAACTTTGAACAATGCAAGACTCATGGCATTTAATATTTTTGGGGATTTTTCTTGAAAAGTATCGAACATCTGAGAAAAGCTGGTGTTGGAATCGACACCGGTTTTGCCTTATCCCTAAATTTTAAAACCTGCCATTTTAATGATGTTCTAATTCATGAACCAATCTAAGCAGATAAGCCCGTTGAATCGTTATCAAATAAAGGGGGAGTTAGCTAGATGATCAAGTAATCAAAAGCAATCTAGCGCTCTCACTCACCATTGATCCACGCTCAGGCCAATTCTTAGGACCATGTTCCAGAGCACATCTGACAGTTGGGCGTGAGCCAAGGACAACGCCCACAGACGCAAATACGAGGCCGTATGCGACACCGATCCCAAGACATACTCAATAGTATGGATTCCCTGCAGGATCATCGTCTCCCCAAAGTCAAAAGGTGCCTCTGACGTGCCCTCATGACCCCCTCCACCAGCCCCATTGACATCCATGCGAGGACCTTGAGCGGCCTTAGCCATGGCCTCTTTCCGAAGGACGAAAGGCTTGGCGAACATCATCACTGGAATGCATGCCACAGCCACCAAGACCAACAACGTCTGGAAGAAGCTCTGTCCAGCATACATATTGGGCTCACATCCAGGATCCGTGACCTCGTTAGGCTTGAACAAGACCATGTTGATAAACGTGATCAGGATACTAGGAGCACAACGCTCGGAAATGGCAAAATCCTCAGGCTTGTCATTGGCATAGTAGGTGGCCCATTTGTGGAACATGAGCAGAGCCAAGTAGCCAAACATGGCACAGAGGAAGATGATCTGCGGAATGAACTCGGTGATGATGTTCAAAGGCTTCTTGAAGTACTTGTGGTTGCCATAGGACATCATGACGCCGAAAACCATGTGGATTACACCCAAAATGATCGAGAGCTTCATCTTGAAAGCGTTCAAGAACATGATCTTGTTTTCCGACACCTGCCAAATGGGATCCACTCCAAATGGATAAGGTGTGCCATACCAACCTCTGGGCTCATTGGGACTGATCATATCGCTCTCTTCGGCCATAATCGTGCTTGAGGATTGATAGGCGTGCCAAGAGGACCCAAAAATGTTCAAAGATTTACTGAACACATCATTATAGAGAAGACCGGCGTAGATGGAAAAGAAGCTCATGAGAGCGATCAAGTATCTCCCGGCAAAAAAGATTCGCCAAATCTCGGAGTCGATCTTGCGAGCTGCCAATTGCTTTTCCTTGAGACACATCCAAACCCCGAAACACATGACAATGATCCCGTGACCGAGGTCACCAAACATGACGCTGAATAGAAACGGGAACGTGATAATGGTGTAAACCGCAGGATTGGTTTCGCGATAAGTGGCCACTCCGTAGGCATTAATCAAGGCCTGGAAAGCAGAGGTGAACTTATTCGTCCGGAAGAAAGTGGGTGGGGATTCTTTGGTAGTCATTTGGTTGAGAATGGGCGCCACCGACGATCCGGATTTCTCTGTACCTCTTCTCAAAGCCAATTGAATGGCCTCGATGTCGGCGGTCGGGATCCAGCATTCCGCAATCAGACACTTTTGCGTCACGTCCAGGTTGAACATGTTCAAGGTGTGGTAAATGGCCTTGATCTTGCGGACCTTGACAAACCAGACCTTGATGTTCTTGGCGGCTGCCACCAAAACCCGATGACGATGATCATTGGTCTGTCCCAAGACCGTGTTGAGATCCTCCAATCGTTGCATCACACCCACAGCCATTTCTCGACGATCGGCAGCTTGATCCGGACAAGGATAAAGAGTGGCTCGGAAGCCTTCGCAAATCTTCTTGACACGAGACTTGAGTTGTTCACCTTGGAAGAAGATAACGAACACGGATTTGAGCACTTCATCGCCTGCTTGTGGATCCTCGAGGGCGTCTTCGATCTCCGCTTGTCGGAGGAACACATTGCCTCGACACGCCCGCCAAAGCATGCGTTCAAAGGCCGGTAGGCGTTCCCGAAGGATGACTCCGGCGACGAAACCGAGTTGAAGGGAACCACCTCCACCGCCTCCGCCTTCTTCCGGGATGAGCTGTTGATGCTGTCCCACTTGCGGATCGAGTTGATCTTGCTCTTCGAAGAACTGCTGGGTTTTCCGAAGGATGTGCTTCAACTCGGTCAGTTCGAGGAAGTTCTTCTTGAGTTGTTCCGCGTTCTGATTGACTTCTTGAAGCTCGTGCTCCAGTTTCTCGAACGTGGCTTCCAGATCAATCATTTCACGGGGCTGAGGAGCATCGGGTGTGTCCGGAGAATCCATCATGGGAATGTCGTCCTTCTTGATCTCTTTCTCGAGAAACCGCAACTTGCGCTCCATTTCGTCGCAACGGCGCACTTCATTGACAAACTTGCGCTGAAACGCATTGGTATCCGGATTCAAATCGCGGAATTGCACCAATCCAAGCTCTCCCAATTCCGACACACATGCATAAGCGGCCTCAGACTGGAACAAAATTGGAACATGATCTCGCGGTCCAATTCGACATTTAAGCTAAGATTTGTCAGGATCGTCTCCATAAAGATAGATTTTTCCATTACCTGGAGGAAGAGTTGACACAAGGCCATTTCTTCACTCCTAAACATGCTGGTCATGATGTCCCTTTGGCTGGCGGTGGGTGGTCCCTGGGCCTCATAGACCCCATCCACACCCTCATCATAGTCGCCCTGTTCCTGGAGCTGGTAGGTCTCACCCCCATCATACCCGGCACCATTCTGGTACGAGTTATCCTCCCAAGTGTTATCCTCGTAACCGTAATTCTGCCCCGACATGATGCTAGAGCATCTAAAAAACTGCGCAAACGTCAAAAGATAAGTGACACAGTAAACAGGCCTGCCTCATTAATCTCTGAGTAAACATACGTTTTGCAATAATATGCAAGACAAGTGAACTTACCTGGTTCTTTGGACTCAATCTCTGAAAAAGTGAATGGATCACAAGACACACGACTCAGGGGAGTGGAAGTAGGGAATGAAAGTGGTCCCAGCAGCAGCTTGACTCCAATCGATAAAATGGATAGAAAGCCAGGCGAAGGCCGTCCGTGGTTGTCGATTTTTGGCGAGGTTGGGCTAGGATTGGCAGTGATTCAGTACTAGCAGGGCCTTAATCCTTCAAGAACAAGGACCTCTGAAGATCAACCCTCCGACAATATTCAGGATAGTTCATGGACGCTGATTGTAAGAGGACCTCGTCATCAGCGTCATAAACGTCGATCGAGGCCTTCACTTTTACTTCGTACTAGAACTTTGATAGAGCTTGAAGGAAGGCAGGGAGGTTGGCCTGATAGAACACGCACGCGTCAAAGAATGTCGAGAAGTGCCTGAAGTAAGGAAGGAAGGAGGGAAGAAAGAGCGGAGGACTGGTTTAAGATGAGGCGGGAACAACCATTGTTGTAGTGGTGCTAATTTAACACCGAGTTTAACTGTACAAATTTAATATTCTAAGCAATACTAGAACTATATATCAACAATCACTTCTATGAAAAAAGGAAGAGAAAAGGTTCATAAAAATTATAATAACAAGAAGCAGAAGATTTTAGCACAGGGACAGTTCTTCCAACAAGAGCTAATGGTAACAAAGGCCCACAAATAAACAATCAGAGAACTGTGAGCCCGCAAGCATAATAATACTATAAAAGCTTTTGAGCCCACTATTTTGGTCTTTCCAAATAGTTCCTGGGCCCACCAAAAATTACAATTAGGTTCACATACGGACCCCGCCCTTCTATATATTTGCCGACCCCTGCTTTATGCCTTTACAAAAGCGCATCAGAAATAATGCCAAGTGGAACACTTTTTGAGCGTGACTACAAAAATTACGTTCCTGGGTTGGGGTTGTAATCATGAACATCGATTGATCTGTTAAAAGTAATATTAACAGGTCTAAAAGTAGAAATGCTACACTTTAGAACGACGAAAATCTGAAAGGCGAAAACTTCAATTCTCGTCTTTAGCACCTGATTTACGTTTTCAAGGGATCCATAATTCATCACTAGCAGGTTTTGAATTACAAGCGTAGGTTTGGATTTCAAAGTCTTTATTAAATTTAATTTTTTCAGATCGTTAACTTCTTTTAGAGCCATTGTGCATTTGGAGCGTAGTTTCCGCCAAAGCCGTGGAGTCGCTCAGGGCAGGTTGATGGATCCAAATGCTGGATAAGTAAACAAGTTCGTCTTCAGATTTAACAAATCCAATGTCTCTCACAACACTTTGGTTCATGCGTAATTGCTCTTGGTAATGATCATGAATGGTTGTTCCACTTTGAAGCAAACTTGGATTGATTCCTGGAGATTCTTGATCAGGACTCGCCTTCATTTGTTCCAAGTCAATTTGAGCTCTAAGCTTCTCTAGATTTCGTGTTAGATTGTCAACACGATCCTTGAGATTGTCGAGAACCTCTTGAAGGTCATAAAAATGTTCTTGAAGAGTCGTAGAAAACTGTGTCGAGAAATTGTTCGCTTTCAATTCGGCTCCAATATTTTCTAAAATCAATTTTCCACTTTTTACATCCCCTTTCCATCTCTCCAAAGAAGTAAGAAAACCACTGACAATTTTAGCCTTGGGACCTTCAAGAGGCTTTCCGCCATTGGTTACTTTGGACATAACTGCAATTTCCTACAAGATGAAAAAGCCTGTTGTTAATACATGAAATGTAGACCAATTAATGTTCAAAGCTTCATGATATTTAATAATGGAACAATTATTGCCAGAAATTCACAATTCGAATCGAATTCAACTCTGAGCTCGCAGAAGAAGCTTGATCCATTTGAATGGCCACATTATCGCTGAATTTCTTGAGAGAAGACACATAAATTGCCAAGGACGTTCTATCTTTGAGTAAGTCTTGCATTGAATATACACGGATCATATATTTGCTCATTTCATCAAGCAGGTTGCCTTGTTCATCTGTTTCACCACCTCCACACTCAACAGCCACCATCAAATGGTTTTGGGTTAATTTTAGATCGAGAGGAGCCCAATCATTACGGAATAACTCTACGAATTTCAAGCACTGTGACGAGAGCTCCTGATCTAGGCTCCAAATTTCACAGCCCCAACTGTTCGAATATTGGTTAGGTAATGCGGCAATGTATGGATGAGCAAAGCCGAGGCACAAAATGGAGAATTGACACTTGAATACCCGAATCATTTCTCTGGAGACCATGTTAAACACCTTGATGAATTTGTCCTCTGAGCCTGTCACAATCAAGTCACGATCAACTTCAACATGGGTCACACTTCTTTTATGATGACGCAAACGTTCAATAAGACTCAATTGGTGATCCTGACGGATGTGATAAACGTGGATCATGGAGTCTCCAGAGCACGTGATCACTTTATCCTTGTAGATCTTCACACCCCAAATGGATCCTCTGTGATCTTGGATACATTGAATTTTGCGAAAGGTTTTTCTGTCCAACACATGGATATCAGAATCTTCTCCCACACTGACAATAATGTCCTTGTTCATGTCCAATTGGACACAAGTGCCCCTATGAAGCTCCAATGACAATTTTCTCTGAGAGGTACGGCGATCAAAGACATTAATAAATCCATCGCAAGTACCACACAACACCTCAGCTTGGTCCCATTTGATATCGAAGATTTCTCCAGAAGCGATATAGAACCGTGAGCTCATCACCTTTCTTGCTTTCCAATTGTGTTTCAACTTGACCTGAAGCCTTTCACGACCTGGAATGGAGTTTTCGATCCATTTGTGAATAAAATCCAGCCATGAATGGCACACAAGTTTGGCTTTCATTAGATCAGAGCTCGAAAGATTCAGGAAGATCTCTCGCACTACCGGATTCAAATTGCGCGCCAAAAGATGATCAATGATCGAATCCATTTGCCTAAAAGAAAAAAGTAAGATGAATCGATTATTCATGAATTTTCTTCGTTTTTCTTCTTTGCAAGGTTTCCATTTATTCCGAGTTGTAAACAACCACTCCAAAACAACCATTGTAGGATTGTAAATCAACACCTTTACCGGTCCAAACAATCTCAAAACGTTTGCTAAGAATGTCATAAACTTCTATCCTAGCCTCGTCAAAGTTATAAATCCGATTGTCCACCAAACACATGTGCACACATTCATCCTTGAATTGTCCCACAAATTCCAGGACCTCTGTTTTCTGGCCAACAGGGCAAAACTTGAACAAATGGCAACCCTGCGAAAAAAAGATGGCGTCGGCGGAAGTCACGACAGCGCTCTCTATGAAAGACACGCAGACTCCTTGAGGTAATAGACTGACATCGAAGTCAAACCTACTCCAATCAAGCTTTTCCGGGTCAGATAAAGACCCTCGGACGGAATTGGGTCCAAAAACGAACAGATCCCCGTTGAAAACACAGCATGGAGGACTGTTCATTGGACAAGGTAATCGCGCCAAAGTCGCACAAGTCTTGGTATCCATATCCAATAGGAATACGGCGTCGGATTTGACTCGGAACCGTCCATAACCTCCGACTAAGATGATGTAGCGCTCGTTGTCAGTGCAGATTCCCATATGTCGAATGGGCACGGGCAATTCCATGACACAATCCCAAACTTGGAGGATTGTGTCGTAACGCCAAATTTTGCGGTTCCAATTACTTCGACCGATGATCTCTTCGCCCCCTAGGGAGTAAATGTAAGGACCTAGGGCACACGTTCTGAAACCAAGTGGACAGGAACTGGTTGGTTTCATTGGAGGTAGGCAAATTGTCCGGCTTAAGGTGACGTTTTTCGGGTTAAAACTGTGAATGTAACCGGAAGATCCTTGAACACTGGGTTGGATAGGAAGCTTGCGAGATTTTACAAGAGACTGCGGAGAATCCTGGATTTGAATTTGAACGGCTTGTAACAGCTTCACGAATTTGTCATTTGGATTCTGAGGTGGACATGATTCAAATCGTTGATGGATTAGTTGGATCAAGTCTGTTTCGGATTTGACGTGAAGCTCTGGACTAGAAACAATGGAGTAGACATCTTCTTCAGTTAGATCATTCCAATGTTGATTAGTTAACAAGGTGGGGAAATGCCATAAAATCAAGGCTTTGGCCTTTTTGGCCAATCCGCTCAGTCTATAAGTGTCGGCGGCTTTCCAAACTTTGAGGGCGTTATCATGTTGCAAATTGTCTTCGAGAAACTTGTGGCAATGTAAGGCCATCATATCCAGATGGAACATATCAGCGATCTTCAGCACTTCATAGACATTGTCATCATCCATTGGGATGGACTTCCCTTGTGTGAATTCGAGAACGGCCTCAAAATGATCTGGATTCACAGCTTCCAAGGTAACTTCAGTTTGATCCAACTCGACAAATGGCGACGTGAACATGGCCTCAAAGTAGGGACTGATCTCGATTAAATGACTCTTGCTCACTTTAAAAGATTTGGAGCCGACATTCAAAGTAATTTGATCGGACATGTTCCTGGAAAAGATACAAAAACGAAGAAGGTCACAACGTGGGAGGTTAGTCCGAGAATCCTTTATCACAGAGAGATTTTATTTGCCAATTCAAACTCAGTCGTGAATGGCAGGCACAAAGTACTGAAGACAAACGTCGTCATGGATCAGGAACAAGTGCAACATCCGCTCCTCCACCAAGTTACAAATCACGCGATTGGGTCCAATTTGTTCGCCATTGAGCAGCAAACTCAATTTCTTGAGATCCACTCGAACCGACACGAAATCCTCATCATGGTCGTCATCCTCACTATTCGGGTCTTCGTTTTCCGGAGGAACTCTTCGAGAGGCATCATTCAAAGCTTGAAACCGGGATTGATTCAGGGACTCGTCAAACTTGGGTTTGGCACAGTTAGTGAAGTGCGTGATGACTTTGAGTAGATCGGATTCGAGCACAAATTGAAGTTTTCCTTGGTTATTTGCCTCCAAAGTCATGCGTTTCCCCATGTTCTTGTAGCGATCCACTAACGACTTGACTAATTTCAGTTCGGGCAGATAAATCGAGACCTGCAATAAATAAAATAATAGCGTTTTTCCTTCCTCGTTATCTAATTATTTAGACGGCATTTTGCAGTGAGCAGACGGGATAACTGAAATTTAAATTCATGACTCTTAAAAGGTAGCAAAACTAAATTCCAATTTTCGTGGGGAAATGACATTAACTTTTGGTACTAAGCTTCAATAAATCCTAACCTCACTTTAACTGTCGTAGTATGACGAGCTATTCAAATAATTTGCCGCGTTGATATTTCAAATTTTATTCATGGTTTTTATCTATTGGTGATTTTCCATTGCAGACCTTTCGGCTTTTGATGTTGTGAAATAATTCATTTGCCCTTATATTTGATATCTCATTTCGATAAATTAGAGCTCAGGTTGACAAACCATCATTACGTTCAAGATACTTAAAAGAAAAAAATGTATGATGAAGTTTGCAATTCTCCCTATTTCCGTTAGAGTTTCAAAGAATTTTCCACAAGAAAACTCGGAACTAACCTGGAATGGGGGAATGGCGGGTTCTTGAAATTCGTTCCATTGCGAGCGCGGAATCAAAACCACGGGAAAATCGTGCGTCACTTGTCGAGAAGCGCCCGATGCCGCCGCCAAATGGCCCGATGATGCCAGTTCCAGTTCAAAGGATAAACAAGGCGAATCCCGTTTCTTGGTCAGTTTCATCTTGACGCTTTGCGCCGATTGGCTATTTTTCAACGCCATTAGATTCTTGCTCATGGCATCGGGCTCCAATTGGAGGTAAATCTCGTTCTCAGTAGGCGTGACCCCTTCCATTTGATAGTCTTGAAAAAGATCTTTAGGTTTTCCCTGAACCCAAACATCTCCCCCGGGAGCCATTCCTCCCACGGCCATCAAGTAAAAATGGTCGCGGGAAAGACGAAATACGCACGCGTTTTTACTTAATTTGGCCATGGTCTGGATGATATGATAGAATTTGCGGATGGATAAGCCATCGGTTAAACGGGCACGAAATTTCATGTTAAATCATTGATGTTAAATCATGATGAAACAATCACAAACCTCTCTTGCACTACAGAAGGAAAGTTTGATTGATTTTGTTCTCAGTACTTAGTGTACTGAGGTTTGTGACCATCAACCTCAACATTTTGGAATACTTGTTTGAGAGTTAATGGATTCTTAAAAGATAAAGGCCGGCAGCCTTTCTAATCACTCATAACCGGAAGGCCGTCTTCATCGTCTTAATCATATTAGAGTGTCAAATAGTCACGCTGTTTTAGCTTTGTTGTTATTGAAGAGCCAGAGTAAACAATCAACACGCACAAGCAGGTTCCGTCTAAAGTTGGGTGAATGTCTTCAGTCCTGATTGCGTTAATCATGTACTAAAAAATTAAGTATTTATTAATTTGCGCAGAGTTTGGAACTTTTGGTTGGTTGGTTGAATTTAAGATCCCAATTTGAGCAACATAGTTAATATCTGCGTCCGTTTTCATGAAGCCTCGAGCAAGCATTAAAAATAAAGGATGGAATGTTTAATAATGTGATAATCGAGCTACTGCTGGATGCATGAACGCTTACTGATATAATGAAATCTTGCCACTGACTGAAGCTAAAGTTTGGTTTTGGCCTTCCTTGATTATCAAAGCAATCTTCAGGAGTGTTTAATCATACCAACATGTGGTACATTCATCTTTGTACGTAAATTTATCGAGACATATCTGGTTTGAGTCATAATTCTCTGGATTAGTTTAATAGTTTTGTACCAATGGGATCACATTAAGCTGCCTTGATTAAATCACAATTAAAAAATAACTCAAGAATTCCTTGGCTCTTGATCGAAACATATTCGAAAAAAATATTTGTTCTTTTTTAAATTGATGTAGAGTTTTTGTTTTATTTCGATCTTTTGGCGCATCTAAAGGATCACATTAAGATGTCCGTGATTAAATCACATTTAAAAAATAACTCAAGAATTCCTTGGTTGTTGACCGAAAACCAAATTCCGCATTACGTCCTTTGATTCCAGAAAAGCATCATACCCTTATTTGAGTGTCTATAATCGATCTGGGGCCTATTACTCTTCACAATTCAATACAAATTTATTAATCCTTCGTATTTCGAAGTTGCGTGAGTTTGCGACGAGGTTGCACATCCTCCAAAATCGGACGCTAATGCCGAATCTCCTCAGCTGACCTCTTCCTTTTCCTGTTGATTCGCAAGCCGTAAAGGTGGGTGCCTTCTAATTTCCATACAATCTCCAGCCATTTTCTCCCAATTCCTTCTAGAACCCGTGATATTTTACCTTGCAGGTTGCTAATCCCGCTCCATCAGCATGAAGATCAACGTGGCCTATCCGGCCACCGGCCGTCAAAAGCTCTTTGAAGTCAATGATGAGATCAAGGTGAGACTCCTTCAAACCATGCCTCTAAGACCCTTCCTTCACTTCAATTTTATTCATGATTCTCCTTCAGGTCCGACCCTTTTATGAGAAACGCATGGGTCAAGAGGTGGATGGCGCCACTTTGGGTGATGAATGGAAGGGCTACTTGCTCCGTGTGACCGGCGGGAACGACAAGCAAGGCTTTCCCATGATGCAGGGTGTGCTTACCACGAGCCGTGTGCGTCTTCTTTTGAATAAGAATCACTCTTGCTACCGCCAACGAAAGAGTGGCGAACGCAAGCGTAAATCCGTGCGCGGGTGCATCGTGGACGCCAACATGTCGGTCATCTCCGTGATCATCGTCAGGAAAGGCGAGCAGGATATCCCGGGATTGACCGATTCGACTCTGCCCAATCGCTTGGGACCCAAGCGTGCGTCCAAGATCCGCAAGTTTTATAACTTGAGCAAGGAGGACAACGTGTGCCAGTACGTGATCAAGCGGCCCATTCCCGGCAAGGATGGCAAGAAGCCACGGACTAAGGCGCCCAAGATCCAGCGTCTGGTCACGCCTATTATGCTGCAACGCAAGCGTCATCGTTTGGCTTTGAAGCGCCGCCGATCGGAGAAGAACCGCCAGGCTGCCGCTGAGTACGCCAAGATCTTGGCCCAAAGGCAGAAGGAAGCCCGCGAAGCCAAGGAGATGCGCCGCAAACGCTCCGCCTCTCTCCGCGAGAGCCGAAACTCCAAATCCAACTAAGCAGATTCACTACGTTATGTCTTCGAGTGGGGAGTTTTCTCTTTGCTCTGGTTCCGTCGGGAATAAACAACCACTAAAAAACTCACGGGAAAAGCCTTTTATTTTTAGAAAAAAAATCAGTTGGAATATTTCGACAACTCCTTACATTTCGCTTTTATGTCATTACTTGTTGGAAAAAGTATTTTCAATGTGAACACTTGACTGGTTGCTTTATCAAAGTTAATCGACCTTCCAGCCTCCATCCAACCAAAACCGGATGCGCATGTTTAAATGACCTTTAATAATTAAACGAACAAAGATTGATTTCTCCGTCAACAGCTACTCCATTGTCGTCTAGAGAAGGAATTTATTAGTTTTGTTACTGTTATTGTCCTAAAACTAATCGTAAACTTCATACATCGGAAGAGAAGTTATGTTGTAAGCGATCAACACTTACTCTCTGGACACCCTTTGAGCAAGATTTAGAGCAACTCAACACGAGGCCCAAAAGAGTACGAAATACAAAAAAGTAAGCTTTTTGACTAAATTTAATTCTTACAACTGTTCAATGACGCTTAGCTACCAATCCAAAATTTCATATGCGACAAAAATAATTTTCTTTCATTAACGATCTGCCGTTCGAAAATCGTGCCAGGAATAAACCCTTTAAAATGGAGACTAAATCCACTCAATTGGACTCCCAGCCCCTCCCAACCACTCCTACCTCCTCTGGATGGTTTGATCCCCAGCCTGAGGTCCTCAGCCACAAGAAGCTCACTAAAGCTCGTCAATTATGGCAGGATCGGATCGCTCCCGCCAGTTTGATCCCTCTTGCCACGGCCAATGGCATGTTGGTCATTGGTACTCATATTTCCCCAACCAAAGATTGCTTTTTCGCCCTTCCTCAATATCTAATCTGGACCGGAACCATCTCCTTGGCTTTGGTTGTGCTTGGCGTGATTAGTCGCTATCTCTTGTCCATGATTCTCCAAGATGCCGTGATCACGCGGTGTGAACGAGTAATCCTGGCCTTTCTTTACACCCTAAGTTTTGGCTTGGTTTTGGTTCAGGTTGTTTTGCTGCTCATTGGCACCATCATTTTGATCCCAAATCTGCCTGTTTGGCAATATGCCGATCCGGAGATGCCCAATTACTGCGAATATGGCATGGTCACTTTCGCTCTGATCTACTTGAGCATGTCATGGGTGTTCATTGTGCTAGGATTGATTCTGGCCACTATCATTTGGACCTCAAGCCGACAAGCTCGACTGAGACTACTCCCATAGATCATGATTTTAATCATCATTATTATTAGTATTTCTTGAAAAGGGAAAATTACATTGTAAAATACAAGCACCCAAACGAGATCAGGGCTTGTCTTTCTTGGCCTCTTCGGCGGCTTTCTCGCTGGCCTCAAACTTCTTGATGAGTTCCTCCATTTCGTTCACGGGCAGGATGCGGATTTGAGTCTTGTCATCTTGGCGACTCAAAGTGGCGATTTCGATCTTGTCCGGCGTGAGTTTGGTCATGTCCAAGGTCTTGCTCAACACCTTGACGGCCAAGTCCAGAGCGTCCTTCAAGGTCATTTCGCCTTCCTTGTACTCTTGTTTGAGTTGAGACACGGCTGCACTGGCGTTGTTGCCGATGCACGTGGCTTTCCATCCAGAATAGTTGCCCGAAGGATCGGACTGATAGAGCTGGTAGCCCAACTCTTTGTCCCAACCGATGTACAAGATGGAGACGCCAAAAGGTCGCTTTCCGCCGTATTGAGTGTAAGCTTGCTTGATATCGCACAGATGCGACACTAATTGCTCACAAGGCATGGATTCGCCGTACTTGTAGTAGTAACGTTGACCGATCAATCTACAAGAGACAATGTGGTCATATTTTGGACTGGTTTAAAATTCAAAAAGTGTCCTATTGGTAGAAGTAGAGTGAGTTTAAACCATTAAAAGGGGTTCACCGACAAGCAACCTTGCCTATCGAGTTTTAGTTTGCTTACTGTATCGTCGATCGGTCTCTTATGACAAGGAAATAATAAAAAAATGAGGTCTTGTTGGGTCATTTTAACATAACCAAAGCTTATTTTTAGGGCAAGGACGAAAATTTCTTGTACATTAAAATTGCTATTAAACGTATGAAGGAGATTTATTTGATGAAGCAAACTATGGGAAAGAAACTAACCACTCCTCCATAACTTCAATGTTAAGAGAAATGGCTCAAGAAAAGTCAATCATTTTTGTCTTGTTAGAAATTTATTCAAAAATATTTCATGGGCTTCCTAGAGAGTATGATTTGCCTGTTCCAACATGGCTTTAATTCTCGTTTCAAATTTCAAAGCGTATTATTACAAAATCATTCTAAAGGTAGTGCTCCGTCTATACGGTTTCCAAGTTCAAATATTTTGCCACCATCAATTTTGATAATAAAACATTTGGGTCTACTTGTCTTTCAGTGTAACAGATTTATACTCTTCTTATCCATTAATAAATTTAAAAATTCAAAACACATTAGTACTCGACAGTACTCTCTCGGACTGTTATATTATTCCGAAGTTGATGGTCTACCGCACATGAAAATTGTGCAAATTATTTTAGCACTCATTATTACCTGAGCTCTTTGGTGAGCACATTGGCATCGGAGGTAATCCCGGCCACGGAACAGGCCATATCATCATGAAGATGGTAGATCTTCTCGCTGTGAAAGACCTCATCCAAGAGCTTGTTGGTATTACGTCGCTCGGCCGCCAACAAGATGCCATCCTGGGCCAAAATGCCCAAACAAGTGCCCGCATGACCGATGGCTTCCATGGCGTACTCCACCTGATACAAACGCCCTTCCGGACTGAACATGGTCGTGCGGGAATCATAACGACGAGCCATGATGACGATCAAACACTAGTGGAAGGCGGATTGGCACGGAAATATCCACGAAGGAAGTTACAACTTCAAGTCGAGCTTCTTTGAAACGATGATCCCGAAATGACTCGGCAAATGAGCTGCTGAGCTAGCTGACACAACAGAAGGGTAAGACTAAGTAGACCAAGAATGGAGAATGAAAGCGATTGAAACGAAAGGAAGACGTTATTGAGACTAGATTATAAGTAAAAATGGAAAAAAAATATTCAAGTTTTTACGAAATTAGGAATTTGGCTATGTATGAAAAGGTGGTTTGGTGTGCTGAACTTTATATTTGAAGGCCAAATGAGCCCTGATTTTGATCGAGCATCCCAAGCACTTGTCTTTAAATTGAGTCGGTTGCTGAAAGATAGAAGTCATCAGGCCTGAAAGTAAGAAAAAGCCAAGATTTTTAATCCCTATGAGTTGCCAATTTTCACTATTTAAAAAGTGGCTTTACAAACTATCTTTCCGTGAGTTATTCTATTCAGCCCTATGCAAAATAACTCCATTGTTCAACTTCTTCGGGGGATTTGACAAAAAATCAGCGTGACGCGCTCTATTTTGACATAATTCCTAACAGTAAAAAAGGGCTACGATAAAATTGCATTTTTTTGTCCTAAAAAGAGCCTTTTTATCAAAGCTACTAGCTGAAAATTGCGAAAACGTTGCTATTGTGTGAGGTATGACTTTAAATGTGAGAACTGGCATTAGCTAGTGCAAATGTAGTTGAAAATATGGCATGTGTTCAAAAATAAGCTAAAGAATTTTAAAAACCGACAGGATAGTTTGAGTCTAAATTAGATTTTCCGTTACTTAAAAAGTTAGTTTTGTACACATGAAATATCTAATCCAAATTTTTGCACTGAATGACAATGATGAAGCGAAGGCTTTGTTGCAGGAAAATCAAAAAGATGCTAAATTTGACCAAAACCATCAAGTTTCTTTCCAATTTGAGGAAAAAAAAAACGAATTTACGATACGAAGCACCTCTTACATAAACTGAACTAAAAAAGTACAATTTGAAAATTGCAGAGGTAAACACTTGGTTTTTCAAAATCAACCTTACCCTCTTTTCCCCCAAAACATACTAATGTTCTTTTAAGTGAAAACGGTTTTGATTTTCCCGCTACATTTTGGCCAACATTGGGTCACCCTTCAATCTTCAATTCGTCAACAAATGCACATGTTGTGCGTGAACGCATGGTTTTAGATCAAAAGTGAGGCCCGGTTGTTTCCTCTTTGATTTTTTTCTTTCTTCGCTAACTTGATGGTGATGCAACCTCCGATGGGCGGGGCTCATCGAGCCGGACCTTTGAAGCAGTCCAACAAAAGCCACAACACGGGCCGACATCGCTCGAAAGGCGCCGTGGATCGGGCTAATAAAGGTCGGGTGAGTGTCAAAGTGGCCACGGTCAAATCCGGACGCGGACATCGATGGGTCCAAAAACGCAAAGACCGAAAGTATCAGATGAGCCAACTGCGCAGCAAGAAGAAAGCCGAAGTTTGGGCTCAGAAACGAGCTTTGGGCGCGGCCGACGCGCCGCCTATTTTGACGGCTTGGCTGGATTGTCAGGCTCAAAACGCGGAGTTGATTCCGCAAATGGAGGCGTTACTCGGGGCGTGTGACGGGGAGATGCGAATACGTCGTACACCCCGGGCGATCCATTTAGCTTGTCCGCGATTCAAACAACGCTTCGCTTTCGTCCAACCTCCGGCGAATGATCTTTTAAGCGTCTTGGATACGGCAAAAGTATGCGATTCCATCGTGTTTTTGTGCTCAGCCTTGGAATTGGAGGCCGATGGGTTGACTCCGGCCTTGGAAAGCGTTTTAGCCGCGGTTTTAGCGCAAGGCTTGCCCACGCCGCCTTGCTTCGTATTGACCGATATCGCCGATTGGCCGCTCAAACGGCAAAATGAGGCCAAAAAGATCTTGCTCAAAGGGCTCAATCAACGCTTCGCCATCGACAAGATTTTCACCTGTCGAACCGAAGCCGAGGCTCTCTTGTTTTTGCGTCACTTAGGATCGCAAAAACGCCGGATCAACAGTCTCCGAGAGAAACGTGCCCATCTAGTGGCTGAAAAAGTGGAATTTTTGGGCGAAAGTGCCTTGGGCACGCTGAAGGTCACCGGTTATGTTCGAAGTCAAACCTTATCGGCCGATCGACTCGTTCATCTTCCGGGAATGGGCTCATATCAAATCCAACAGATTGAATCGGCTCGAGACGAGTTTCCTCTGGATTTGAATCGCCGAGCCGGATCCAATCACGCTGATGTCGATATGGGTGCCACTGGTGGAAACGTCATTGCCACGCCCAATCCCGCCGTGCAGGAATCGCTCGTGATGGAAAACGAGCCCGATATGTTTGACGGTGAGCAATACCTTTCACCCGAAGAAGAAGCCTTGGCCCAGCAAACTTTATTATCCGATGATCCGGGTAAGAAAGCCGTTATTCGAGTGCCCAAGGGAACATCGGAATATCAGGCCGCTTGGATCATGGAACAAGCTCGAGCCGCTGGTGAAGAAGATGAAGACGAGTCTGAAGACGATGAAGAAGATTCGGATGAAGAGATGATTGAGCGCGAGATGCAAGAAGATGAGGACGACGATGTGCCGGAAAACGAGGATGAATACGAAACCATGACCATCACCTCCGAAGCCAACATGGATGAAAATTACGATGAGAAACACGTCAACTTTGCCGAAGAGAAGTTGCTCCTGAACAAAATGAAAGAAGCCCGAATGGAGGCCATGTTCCCGGATGAAGTGGACACGCCCACTGATCAACCCGCTCGCCAGAGGTTCCAAAAATATCGTGGTCTCAAGAGTTTCCGCACTTCTCCCTGGGACTACAACGAAAACCTAACCCCGGATTATGCCCGCATTTTCCAATTCGAGAACTTTAACCGAACCAAAAAGCGCGTTCTCAACGAAGAAGTGGACGGAGCCGAGCCTGGCTGGTATGTATCGATCTACATCAAGGATTTCCCTCAACACATGGCTCTAGAAATCCTCGCCAATGAAAACATCGCCCAACCCTTGGTGGTTTACAGCATGCTTCCGCATGAAAACAAGATGTCCGTGCTGAACTTTGTGGTCAAACGACACTCCCTTGGCCATCAGGACCCGATTCGGTCCAAGGAACGCCTAATCTTTCACTGTGGCTACCGGCGTTTTGCCGCTTGTCCAATCTTCAGTCAACACACTAACGGGAGTAAACACAAGTACGAACGGTTTTGGCGGGAAAGCGCAACTGTTGTGATGACAGTTTTCGCGCCCATTGTTTTCCCGCCAGCCAATGTAGTGGTTTATCAAGAACTAGCTAATGGCCGCCATGATTTAGTAGGAACCGGTTCATTGCTTTCTTGTGACCCTAATCGACTGGTTATTAAGAGAGTTGTCCTGTCTGGCGCGCCTTTCAAGGTACAGAAAAGAAGCGCCGTGATCAGGTTCATGTTCTTTAATCGGGAGGACATTGCTTGGTTCAAACCAATCGAGTTGAGGACCAAATATGGACGTCGAGGGCATATCAAGGAACCCTTAGGCACGCATGGCCATATGAAATGTATCTTTGATAAACCCATTAGCCAACAGGATACTGTTTTATTGAACCTGTTTAAGCGAGTTTTTCCCAAGTGGAACTATGATCCACACGTACCAAAACCCACAACAGGAGAAGAACTTATGGAGGATGAAGGCTCTGAGGTGCTACAATTGAAGAAAAATCCACAGAAAAAGAAGAGCATCCTTAAATCGAACTCAACGGAAGATCAAATGGCGTGCGATTAAACAGAAATAAAACACGTTCATACTATCCGCAAATTTGTAATCTTAATTCTAGAATTTTATGTTTTTCTTCTTTCATCTAGAGCAAACATGGAGGAGGACTTTGCCAAAATCTCTTTGAAGCAGTTTGAGATCACCAACACGTCCTCGGCAGCCTTTCCAGGCACAGTCGAAGGCCAAGGATGGACCCCTAAAGACTTTGAGAAGACCCTCAAGATCCAAATCATCAAGAAAGACGGTATGGATATGGAATTTGACTTGATCGGCGTGGATCCAAGTCTAGCCAACGCCTTGAGACGAATCTTGATCTCAGAAATCCCTTCCATGGCCATTGAGAAGGTCTATGTGCACACAAATACATCCATTATTCAAGACGAAGTGTTGGCTCATCGCTTAGGTTTGGTTCCTCTTAAGGCCGACCCCAGATTATTCGCATGGAAAGGTCAAGACACGGATGATTTCGGCACTCCCAAGGACACTCTTGAATTCGAAATCAAGGTCAAATGCACCCGAATACCTGGCGCTCCTGAGACTTCTGACAACAAAGACGCACTCTATCAGAATCACAAGGTCGAGTCAGATGTGATCAAGTGGATCCCTAAGGGAGATCAGAGCGATTGGATCAATGAAGACCCTGGGCCTGTGGAGAAAGATATTCTCTTGTCCAAAATGAGACCTGGTCATGAGATGGACATCAAAATGTACGCTTACAAAGGCCTTGGACGCGATCATGCTAAGTTTTCACCGGTAGCCACGGCTTATTATCGACTTTTACCCGAGATCAAGATGGTTCAAGATGTGACAGGTGAGGCTGCGGAGCGATTACAAAAATGCTTCTCACCAGGCGTTATTGAGTTGAAAGGCCCGAATAAAAAGGCTGTGGTGAAGAATGCACGATATGATGGGTGCTCAAGGAATGTGTTTCGACATGATGATCTAAAAGATACTGTGACCATGGACAAGGTTCGAGATCATTTCATTTTCACCATTGAAAGCGTGGGAGCCATTTCTCCCGATGATCTCTTTCGGATGTCGATCGATGTACTGGAGGCCAAAGTTGATTATTTTCTGGAAGAATTGGATGCCTGTCTCACTTTAGGCTGATGTTTCCGAATAAGATTATTAATGTATTATTATGTCTGTGTCATCGTTTCCACTTCAAAAAAGAACATATTTTTTTATCTTATTCAAATAGCATTGGCTGAGACGAAAAACGACCACCATTAATTTATGATGTTCCGTACCAGAAAACTTTGGGACTTTCAGGAAATGTAATGGTGTTAAAGACTTTTTTTTCTACAGACACGCCATATCAATGCAAATGTTTTTAGTTATATTCAAGGATAGTATATTGTACTATTTATTTAACTGTAGTCAGTTATCTAAGGAAAAAGGAACCACTTAAAATTGACATCGGTCTGTCTTTTAACTTGATATGAAAGTTTAGTTTTTTTTTTGCAACGATAAACAAGTTTGATAAAATTAAAAGAAAAAAAAAAACAACTTTTCAGTTTTTCACATGACATTTTTTTGACACATGGAAGGTGTCCAAATAAAATGCTTGTGGAACTGAGGTCGGTTTGTCACCAAGACGTTTCCATGTCGGGACATCACGGAAAAAAAACATATCGATCCAACTTTCCTTGCATAAGGTTAACGTCCATTCTACCTTGCCAATCCGGAAAATAAGTTCCAGCTCATAGAGTTCATGGAGGTTTGGTTGCATTCATAAAATTTGGCGAGCAACCTCTTTTTCTCTTTCAAAACATTCATTCCACCCCAACATAAATTTCCGAGAGGTGAGTTTCAGCAAGCCATTCTTTCCTCATAGGCCGCCTCAAAATGCCTATGGGACGCAGGGTCGTGGTCACTGGATTAGGATTAGTCTCACCATTAGGCGTGGGGGTCCAATCCACCTGGCAACGTCTACTAGAAGGACAATCTGGCGTCCAAAACTTGGCTCAATCAGCTTTGGTGGCCTCAAGCTCCGTTGCCCCCGAAATCTGGGCCTCATTGCCTTCTCAAGTAGCCGCTATGGTTCCTAGGGGCTCTCAAGCCCATCAATTTGACCCAGACCGCGATTTCCCTACCCATGAAAGACGTATGATGTCCACAGCCATGAAATACAGTCTCATGTCTGCTCATGAAGCTTTACAAGATGCCCAACTGACCCATATCAAAGACCCCGTGCATTTGACCCGAATGGGCGTTGCAGTTGGCATGGCTATGGTTGATTTGGAGTACATCTCCCAAAATTATGCCGCCCTAACGACAGGACACTACAAAAAAGTGGGCCCATATTTTGTGCCAAGGATCTTGCCCAATTTGGCACCGGGACATATTAGTATCGAATACGGTTTCCAAGGTCCCAATCATGCTGTATCTACCGCATGTGCTACCGGTTCCCATGCCATAGGGGATGCTTATCGGTTTATCCGGAATAATTCGGCTGATGTCATGGTTTGTGGAGGAACCGAGGCTTGTGTAGACCCTTTGGCTATTGCTGGTTTTTCACGGGCAAGAGCTCTAAGTACTCGATTTAACGATCGTCCCCAAGAGTCTTCTCGACCTTTTGATCGGGATCGCGACGGTTTTGTAATCGGGGAAGGTGCGGGAATTTTGGTCTTAGAGGAGCTACAACACGCTTTAGAGCGAGGAGCCCATATTTATGGGGAAGTGTTGGGCTATGGTCTATCAGGCGATGCCCATCATATCACAGCTGGTCCATCTGATGGCCATGGGGCGGTTTTGGCCATGAAAGCCGCATTTAAATCGGTGGGAGCCGAGCAAATCGATCATTTGTGGCATATTAATGCTCATGCCACTTCTACACCTTTGGGAGATGTAGCCGAATTGCGGGCTGTTCAGACTCTTTTGGCGGATTCGAAGAATCGACCCTTTGTCACGGCGAATAAGGGAAATCTCGGACATTTACTTGGAGCTGCTGGAAGTGCGGAATCGATTTTGGCGCTCAAAAGCATGCAAACTGGAATCATTCCAAGGACCATAAATGTGGAGAATTTGGACCCAGACATCGATAGTCAAATCAGAATTGTTGTAGGTGAAAACGTGGATGAGTCAGAGCTAAATTCTGAAAGGCCACAACGGCTCACCTTGAAGAACTCCTTTGGTTTTGGGGGAACCAATGTCAGCTTGCTATTTGGACAATATACAGGATAATATGAACACAATATTCATGCTCAGAAATGACAAAACTTTAGTTCTTTTCAGGTCTCCAGAGCACCATGGCTAGTCCGGAAGAGATGCGAGCCTTGACGGATCAATTCAAGAACAATGCCGAGGATCTTCAATCTTATATGCGGGATTTGAATCATTGGGAGGAAGAAATGAAACGCAAAGATGAGCAATTGAGAGCTCTCAAACGTGGAAATCCAGGTGGGATCGCGGAAATCGGAGACAAGAAGAAATCAGGCGAGAACGAAAATCAGCTCACGATTCAACAAATGCATCAGAAAGCCATCATGGAGAAGGAGAAAGGCAACGAATACTTCAAGAAAGGCCAATATGACATGGCCATAGAGTGTTACTCCAGAGGAATTCAAGCTCATTCGACCAATCCGATGATTATAGCCAATAGAGCTATGGCGTATTTAAAGATCCAACGTTTTCAAGAAGCTGAAGATGATTGCACCTTAGCTCTGGCTTTGGATCCCACTTATGTCAAGGCATTCATGAGACGTGGTACGGCCAGGATGAGCTTGAATCGTGTTTCTGAGGCTGTGGAAGACTTTCAAAGGGCTGTCGAACTAGAACCTAAGAATAAACAGGCCAAAACAGACCTTGAACAAGCCTTGATGAAACTTAACAACACCGGGAAGAGTGTTCGAACCAAAAAACAGGCTGCTCTTCCTCCCAAGAGTGTGAACATTCATCAAGAACCTCTTCTAAAGCCGAAATCAAATCGATTGGATCAAGATACTTCCCATGAATCTGTTTTAAAGTCGCTCAAGCTCGATGACTTTGACGATAAAACAGATTCCAAAGTCCCAAACAATCAAGATCATGCCTCCTCGAATGATATCTCAGTCAAAATGAAGGAGACTCCGTCTTCTTTTCTCACTCCGGTGTCATCCAAGAAAATCGAGCCTAATCCCACGGAATTGCCGGATATTGATTCCAAACGCAAGTTCAAGTTTCAAGAGGAACCCAAGTCAACCATTATTATTCCCAAGAAACCCGCCCAAGTACCCAAACCCAAACCTATTCCCGTTGAAGTGAAAGTCGAGCTGAAACCTGTGGATCTGGTCAAACCAAAATCCTCCGTTCAATTTTATTCTCATTGGAGACGCCATTCTTTGGAAAGGCGAAGTCTCTACCTCCAATTGTTAGGTTCAAAAGACTATCCGATGATCTTCAAGCAATCGTTAGAACCCCAAGTATTCACGGAGATTTTGGAGGCATTACTACAAGTTCAATCAGGAGTGGGACAACATTTGTTGGGGTTATCGCAAGTGCCCCGAATTTCGGCCTTGGTCATGTTTCTTTCAGAGCAGGAGAAATCTTTCATAAGACAATTGGTCGAGAAAGCCAAGAACGACGCAGGTTTGAGTGAAAGTGATCTACAAAAAATAACATCAACGTTTAACTGAAATGCGTCATAATAAAGATGACAATACAAAGGTTGTTACAGTTGTTTAGAGCTCGAATATGTTTGTTGGGGGGTGGACACCGTATTATTAAACACAACTGCATAACTTGAAGAAAGACAAATGCGGGACAGGAGGGCCAATGATAGACACATCGCGTCAAAAAGGTAGCTTCAAAAAGGGACAAAGAAGAGGTTCCAATTCTCAAATATTCTTGGCACAATTAGCTAGCTATACCTTCAGTAAATTTACTTCATCAAATTCACAAAGACAATTCAAGTTATGATGTCTAAAGCTATGGACCTTTAATAGGTCTCTTGTATTAGACCATTCTAAAAAATTTTTGTAAAATCGATCGCCTTATCTTTTGCTCTTGATGTAAGTGTGTCCTGGCCATTTATTTGTTTATATATTTTAACACATACACATTCACAAGATTAAGCTGGGCAAGAAAGTAATGAACTTTAGTCCGCCTTGAACTGGGACAGCAATCAAATTAGACGCACTCACTCCTTTCATTCACAAGTTATACCGTGAAATCTCGATTCAACGATCTCCGATTTAACGATAACTTTCGGGGTTACCAATTTACTACGACTCCTACGACAGCGACTCGATTAAACGATATGTTTTTGGGTGACGGACAATACCGTTAAATCGAGATTTCACTGTACTTTCTTTTCTAACCTCACATTCGTAAAAAGCCGTATTTTTGCGCCGCGAAACAATTTTTAGATTCTTGCAAATTGTTAGATAAAAGTCTAAGAGAGCTTTCCCCAAATTGGCCTCTGAATATGCCCATTAATAAAGGAACAATTATGTGAAAAATCATGGAACTTAAAACCTGGTTTTAAACATATGTCAATCTCTGTCGTTAGTTGAAATCTTTTATCAAATCAAAATCATGGCAAACTTGTAAGCATGAAAATCTGAGTTCTATTAATGTCTTGGTTCGTCATTCGCCAGGTGCTCCTCTTCAAATATCTGGAATATAAAGTACAACTTTGTACGACAACAGTCATCTATAAAAAGAACTACGCACTGAGTTTATGTATGTATGTTGTATGTTTGTGTAGGGCACACCTGAACAATGAAGTCGAACACGAAATTTAGGTCATTTGTCATTAAGGAAGAGCTTCATTCGTCGAAGAATAGTAATCTTATCCCAAATGGACTTAAGATTTCATTTGCATTTGTTTGCATCCTGGTTACATTTAATCGTCTCTAAAATAGTGTGGATGTGAATGTCAAATGTTTTAACGAAATTTTCGAAAAACGAAACTGTGGGAAATAACGATATGAGAAAGAATTGAGTCAAGAACCACTGAATTTCTCTGGACTGAGAGGTTGAAGAAATGAATCATGATTTCCAGTAGGAAGAAATCAATTACATTCTTTTGCAAATGAGACCTTGCCAGACCTGTTCAAGATACTTTGAAAAAGTATGTAGATAAGATAGTATTTTCCGCAAAGTATCTAGATAAAGATAGTTTCCGATACTTCTCAAAAAATGTATCTAGATAAAGATAGTTTCCGATACTTCTCAAAAAATGTATCTAGATAAAGATAGTTTCCGATACTTCTCAAAAAATGTATCTAGATAAAGATACTTAAAGATACATTCTCAAAAAATGTATCTAGATAAAGATATATCAAGATAGTTTGCCGAAAAAAAAATATCCAGATAAAGATACGTTAAGATACTTTCCCGAAAAAAGTATCTAGATAAAGATAGTTCAAGGTAGCTTCCCGAAAAAAGTATCTAGATAAAGATAGTTCAAGGTAGCTTCCCGAAAAAACTATCTAGACAAAGATATTTAAAGATACTTTCCCGAAAAAAGTATCTAAATAAAGATACTTAAAGATACATTCCCGAAAAAAGTATCTAGATAAAGATAAAAGACAGTATATCTTTTTTAATATCTTTTCTTTTACCTTTTATCTAGATAAGATAATTGAACAGGTCTGGACCTTGCCCATGTTAACTGTAGGATATGTATTTCAAATTTCAGCTCAATCAAATGCCGGGGTCAAAAGTCGTACAGTCTCAGTACAAATCCTACCAAGAATGAATGGCCAGACCTGTGTCAATTACTTTTCAAATGTAATTAATTACAAATACTTCGGTCTCAAAAGTAATTAAATACAATTACAATTACTTTCAAAAAGTAATTGAATTACATTTCAATTACATTATTTTTCAAGCCAACTGGAATTTTTTTCTTTTTCAGTGCAAAATATGTAAAGAGCATATAAAACTTTTGAACTTAAGGTGAATCAATTTTTACGCTGAAAACTATTGGAAAAGCGGGGAGAACCTGTAACATGCTTAATCCTAGATCTTCCTATGTTGGTGAAAACGTAATTGTAATTTGAAAACTGTCAATTTCATTGGTTAAAATGTAATTAATTACTTTGATCTCAAATGTAATTAATAGCAATTGCAATTACGTATTTGCAATTTCAAATACGAATACATCACTGGTCTGTAAATGGACTAGCCCCTTTTTGGTAATCGTTTTACGACAAAAGGGCGAGCTCGTTCATTCTATTCTATCTTCAGTATATAAGTTTGAGAAGGCATAACTTTTCACTCCGGCATTCGATTGACCTGAAAATTGAAATATGTCGTCTACTTAGTACAAGCAAGGTCTCGTTTGTAGCAGAACGCGATTGAATAAATCCTTCTGGATATCATAATTCTCATCGTTAGCCTCTCACTTCAGAAATTCAGTGCTTCTTGATTGAGTGATCAACAAATATTTGGATAGAAACATTCCAATCTCTTTGTCAATAGCGAATCTAAGAAAAGTAATTGATTATTAAATAAAGTCTATCACAAGGAATGGGGAACATTTCAGATTACCTAAAAGTGTCTGCCACGATGTTAAAAAAGTGTTTATGCAAAAATAATCGCAATTGATTCCCTCTAAATATTTATGTTTAACTGTTTCCATATTTTACAACCTTGACCACAAATTCGCTTGGGAATGTGTTTCAAGCTCTTGCGTGCTATTTGTTGGATTGAACAAAGACATTCTCGTTATCATCAAACACTCCTTTCAAATAACTTTGCAAGAAATGCATGAATTGACTCATTTCAAA
The DNA here is from genome assembly GCA_010645155.1 of Tigriopus japonicus. Lineage (NCBI taxonomy): Eukaryota > Metazoa > Arthropoda > Copepoda > Harpacticoida > Harpacticidae > Tigriopus > Tigriopus japonicus. Next base: position 4,500,442 of record CM021313.1, read on the forward strand.
CGTCAAAAGACTGAGTAATGACTAAGGATGTCGTTCTATTGCACAAAAAATTGGCCTAAATTGCGCAAAAAATGGCAAAAATTGCACACAAAACGGCAAAAATTGCCCTGAAATGCACAAAACCTCCATTCTGGATAAGACCTTTTTGAATGGTCTTAAATGGGGCTTGCAAAGTTTATTTGTTGTTACATCTTAACAATGAAGTGTTCCATTGTAATTTGGGAAACCACCTATGAACAAAGGTGGATGGGTGCTTGTTTGTAAGCAAAATGATTTTTTGTTGTTTAGCTTTTCTAAGAATCTTTCGTTACACAAGCCTTTGAAGGTTTCACACGAGTTTCAGGAAAGTACAATAGATGGCGTTAGGAGTAAATTAACGCTTTTGACTCGAATTATTCAGTGCTCGAAAATTTGATATTGAAGCCAAATACGAATGCACAAGTATCAACTACTGAAAGAAGATTTTCAATTTGCTCAATCATTTTTGCGCGCGCTAATTCATTGTGACTGCCAATTCACGTAAAACTGTACATTTGTCACTTCTGTGAAAATTCCGTTCGTTTATAGAGAATATCCAAAAAGTGACCCTGTTATTGAAGATTTCGGGCCTGGGGTGCCATCTAGATCAAAGGCATTGGTGGCAGTCCTAAAATATTGAACAGATTGAAATCAAATTAAATCCATCACTAATATCAACTTGAGGCAAACTTTAATGACTCATTGAAAAGTATTAACTCCAAGAAAACTCGGAATGCACTTTCCAATGTGCAACCATCAAACTGCGGTCAGATATATTTATCATTATTCAATGCAAGGACTGCAAAAGCCCATAAAATTGTCGTCTGCTTCCCTATACGACTGAAATCTTTGGCACTATTTTAGCCACATTGAGTAATTGTTGTACTCAAAACTAGTTTTTGCACAAATGGAACAGGTTTCTGACGGGAATCTCGGGAAAATGCATGAAAATTGCTAAAAATTGCACAAAACTTGAAAAATTGTAAAAAGTTGAAATAAACGGGAAAATTGCAAAAAGTTGCATTTACTAGAGAATGACATCCCTAGTAATGAAGCATAACCGTAACAGAAAATAGACATTCCTATCAAGTGGCTGGAACAAATTCCCAAATCTGCACTGGTCCACTGCATCTTGGAGAAAGCCACGGAGCAGCTGCTTCTAAAGTCCGACTTCGTTTCTGCGCGTTCCAAAAGGTATATGGTCCCCCTATATAATATAGGACAAAACAGACGGAAGTTCAAACGCTTCTTGCACATTTTTTACGCCTTCAAAGGGCTTCGTCGATAAGTGTGTGTCTCTTACCTTAGAATGATTCATCATCGCCATGTGAGTCATTGCATAACCGAAGTATCCAAGTAAAGCAGAGGATCGAAGCAGGCCCGAATCTTGATCGACGATTTCGAGGCTTCCCAAAACGCCAGAGAATATTCATTCAGTATGGAAGATGCCACCCAAGTGTTGAGAACAGAATTGGAGCAAGCTTTAAAAGCAATGACTAAGATATCCAATGAACTGGGTCATCCCGAAAATGGTTTCATTCTGAACCAGAATCAGACTTTGGAGAGTGATCTAATCACCAAATTGAGAAGTGAGAATCAGGAATTGCAGACTGAAAATCAAGCCCTCAAGAACCAGCTCCAAGATCAGACACAGAAAAATGAGCAAAGTGAACAGGCTTTCCAAGAGATCCAAGAGATCAGTGCTAGACTTCAAGAAGAAGTCTTGGACATGGATCGCGAAAAGATTCGATTGACAGACCTAGTCAAAGCAGCTCGAGAAGAGAATGAAGTGCTGAGTCAAGTCATGGAGCAAGTGTCCAAGGATTATGAAGAGCTGAGAGGATCACTGACCTCTAAAAAGAGGATCCAAGCTGATCCGGAGGAAAAAATTCAAGCTCTCAGAAACATGTCTAGAGCATTGGAAAGTGAGAATGAGCTCTTACTCAAGGATCGTGACAACCTGGAAGTCGAGGTCTGCTCCCTCAGGAAGCAAATTCGGCTGGACACTGAGAACATTGAATCTCTAAAGCAAACCAATCAAACCCTGAAGCTTGAACTGGAAGCCAAAGATAATGAAAGAGACTCATTCATGGAACGGTTCGAACGATTGGAGACGGAAAAAATGAATGTGATGCTTCAATTATCCAATGTTGAACACGAACTTGACACTGCAAAGGAAGGTACAACCAACCTGGAGAAAGAGTGCGAAAAATTAAGGTCGGCTCAATCCAACTCTGATGAAATTCTCGCCGCTTTGCGTGAAGGAAAACGGGTTGTGGAGCAAAAGTTACAGGATGTTTTGAGCCAGAACAATGGGCTCAATGAGCAGGTCAGCTTATCCGAAATCAAAGCTTTCAGTCTGGAAGAGGCCATGTCCATTTTGGAACGAGAGAAGTTGATGGCTCAATCCGAGTGTCGCCAATTGGAACAACAAATAGCTGAGCAAACCAGTGTGTACCAGTCTCAAATTGATTCCATGCAAAATGAGCTTAGTCTAAGGTTAGAGGAACTGGATGAGAACCGTGATCAAGAGCTGGACAAGGTGAAACAACGATATATCGACCTCTTTGACGAAAAGGCCGAGGAACTTCATGATGTGAAGGAACAACTCAGCAAGTCTACCAAGGAATTAACTGAAGCCAGGAAATTGATCACTGATCTTGAATACAGGGAGGTGGAGCTCCAAGATTTGCTATCAAAGGCCAGATCTCAAATGGATAACAAATATCAAGAAACCAACGAAGAAGTGCAACGCGAGATATCATCCCTTAAACTTTACACTATTGAAGTGGAAACGGAATTGGAACACCTGAAAGCTCAATATGACAGCTTGCAATGCAGCTATAAACAATCAGTAGATGCTTTGGGTTCTAGGCTGTATGACATCACTAATCTATTGCAGACTCATAAATTGACTGAAACTCAAGAGTTGAAGAACCATGAAGCAGAACTGGCTCAATCCAAAGATCTAAGTAAAAACTTTCCAACAACTAATACTGAATCAATGCCAAAGATTGAATCTACCGCTAATTCCAAGGGCAACAAGAAGAAAATCAAAAGGAAGCACAGAAAGGATCACAAAAATGTGACACCTGTCAGAGGATAATGTAAAACGTCTTGCCCAGTCACAACCTTATTTTTTTCACCATGACTCCATGTATCATTCACTCACTAACTAAATACTTTTCATGTTAAAAATCAAGATTGAATCTTTAACCTCACTGCAATTGAAGACTTGATAATTTAATCACAAATACCAATTTCAATTTACTTTCACAACTCATTTTTTCTTTCCTTTTGATTTGGACTTAAAACCCTTTTTCGCGCCACCAGATTTGTTTTTGAACGTTTTGCCGCCAGGTATGGATTTTTTAGCCCAGTTGTGTTGGGCGCCATGCAGATTGTTCCTGTTCTTTTCCCACTTGAGTTGCTTAACTCCAGCTCGATCTTTGACGGTGGACATAGCTTCAGACCCACCTAAATCCATGTCATCCTGGTTCTCATCAATCATATCTGCAAATTCTTCCGCTGAAGCCAGCAGACTTGACAAATCTCCTCCCTTTTTAGGCACACTGAACTTCTTTCTCATGTGAGTAAGCTTGTCTATTTTCTTGGGCTGGACTTCATCTTCACTCTCACTGTCCTCTTCTCCGAAGCCCTCTTCATCAAATTCATCATCCAAATCATCATCGTCGTCGTCGTCATCATCCATATCTTCTAATGCTTCAAAGTTGGCATCATCTTCACTATCTTCACCATCCAATGTAGGTTCTTCATCGTCTTCACTGGCATCTTCATTTTCGTTGTCAGTGTCTTCATCGTCGTCGAGGGCCTTCAAATCGTGCAAATCTTGATCCACACCGTCCATATTGCTGGCCATGGTATCCATGAACTTGTTGAAGTCCTCTGACGTGACACTTGATGCATCGCTATCTTCTTCTTCGGTCTTCTTGGAGGCCTTTTCTCGGAAGAATTTGTACAAGAATTTCTTGTCTTCTGGGATTGTAGCTTCGTCACGTTGAACGTAATCTTTACTATCCGGAGCGATTGAACGGACTCCTTGAGCCACATATTTTCCTCTCTTGGCCAAAATGGTGGTCGGCTTGCCTTTCAAGGGTTCTTTCTTGGGATTTCGGAACACAAACCGATCCAAGAACCTCATAAGTGCGAAATCTTGCAAGGGATATCCCGAGTATTTGATCTGTATCTGATCCAGAATCTTTTGAGCAAAAAGCGCCGCAGAGGGATGGAAATGTTGGGTCAAGAGCTCAAGTTCCCACATCACGCTATGCTCAACTCCACAATACATGGGATTGCGGTGATTAGTATCATAACCCATGCTTTTTCGATGAATGGTATGACCTTACATGTTCTTCAAATGAACCCAAGAATTGGTCTGAAATAATGGTTTCACCTCTGGTTTTTCTTCATTTTCCTTATCTTCTTCTTTGACATCCTCGTAATGTTCTTCTTCATCGTCATCGTCCTCAAATTTGTCCATGACATTTGCCGGTAAACCATGGGACCTCTGGTGGAGATGAATATCTTTCCGACCGCGAACCACTTCGGAGACAAGGAAAAGACATCCACAAACCAAATGTGGAGAAAATACTGGCACATCTGGAGTAATCTCTTAATGAACGCCCGACTTCGATTGGCGGAAGTATCGCTTTTCATGGCCTTGTACAGCAAATTGAGGAACATGGTTTGCTTCGAGGACATTTCAAATCCCGGATCTTGAATCTTCTTGTACAAAGTGGTGTAGAATCGATCCGTACAAGACTCGCCATGATCAATGATCTGATACAACAGCATCAGGGCCTGGATACTCGTGTTGAACGCAGAAAGATTGACCACCCGAAACATGATCTGAATTTGATCTTCCAACAATTTCGACTCCAACTTTGCGTACGGAAAAGCCCGATTAACTCCAGTTAGAAGAGCCGACATGAGTTTGGTGTCAATCTCTCCTTTCTTGACACTTGCTTTGAAGAAACCAAAGTAGATCTAAATCAACTTATTGGCCAAATCCAGTTCGTTCTCTTCCAAGAGAACTTGACTGAGGAAACAGATTCCATAATATTGGGCTGTGGGACTCACATTGGGTCTATAGAGTCTGGGCTGATAGTCATGAGATCTTTTATGTTCTTATTTTTCTTCTTGGTCTTTTTCTTTTCGCCCCCCCTGATTGCCGACCCCTGATTCAAGGAAAAATAATGCGGAGCTTTGGGAGCACAAAAAATTGTAATGCTGCAACGATGGAACGTTAATCTTTTTTTGAATATGTGCTTTATACTTTTTTTTTACAAGACATAGCTACACAGAATACAGTGGAGGGCAAAGTAAAACATGACAATGAATTTAATAATGCTTCTTAGACATGTAAGAATGGAAATTGAAAAATTGCATAGTGGCATTAGCCAAGAATTTCTTACGCATTAGCACGTGAATGGAGAGAGGGGGAACAGGCTAGCAAGGTTTTTTCCCAATTTTGATCCCACTTTAACACATCACATACAAAAAGGAGTAATGATGTGTAAAGTGACTAGTTTTGCAAACATGTGAAGAGCAGGGGTCGGCAACCTGTGGGCCCGGGCCCAAATGTGGGCCCAAGGATGGTGGGCCTAGACAGAGTACAGTCATAAAGTGCGCCATCTAGTGGATTTCATGCGGCAACAGCTCGCCGTTCCCATGATGCACATATTTTTGAAGATTGCAATGGTCATTCATCAGTTTTGGACAAACTAAAGTGCCTCAAATATTGACTGAGTATTGGTAATGGACCTGTGGTGGTTTTTGGTTGAAATCATTAGTGAAATCCCTCTCAAAATGGAATGGAAATCTGACTACTATAAAGGTAATTTAAGCATGATATATGTCATAATTCATCATAAAAACACTAAGGTATCACTTGGAGTTCGGCCATCAACATTTTAGGCACTTTAGTTTGTCCAAAACTGATGAATGACCGTCGCAATCTTCAAAAATATGTGTATCATGGGAACGGCGAGCTGTTGCCGCATGAAATCCACTAGATGGCGCACTTTATGACTGTACTCTGCTCTAGGTGGGCCCAGAGATCTTTGATCAATGAATTGTGGGCCCGCAAACCTTCTATCATTGGTGGGCCAAAGACAAATTTAGTGGGCCTTGACCCAAAAAAGGTTGCCGACCCCTGGGTTAGAGCACAACCTTTACAGGTTATGGGATGGGCTTTAAAGGTTAGGATTTGGGCTTCACGTGCTAATGCAAAAGCTACTCTTCCCTCTTGGCCGCTAGAGTGCCGGATTCTCTTATTCCAGCCTGTCTCTCGGGCTCCATGGCAGCCATGGCGGTGGCGGAGGCCACAGCCTCAACAGCAGTCGCAACATCAAGTGCGTTGTCGGTACCCACTCTGGCCTTGATGGCATCAGCTTGATCCTCGGCCGCCCTGATCATGGCGTTGGCCATGTCCTCCTTGGCTCGGGTCACGGCCAGCGTCACGACCTGGGCCATGTCCTCCTTGACCCGCGTCACGGCCTGGGCCATGTCCTCCTTGACCCGCGTCACGGCCTGGGCCATGTCCTCCTTGACCCGCGTCACGGCCTGGGCCATGTCCTCCTTGGCCCGTGTCGCCTCCCGTTGAGCCTTACATTTCTCTCTGGGGGAGAATACACAAAGTTATTAGTAAGGACGAGCAGAAAGTGCAAATAAATATAGCCTTTAAGTTACCAAAGGCTTCAGAAAAATGTACCCCAACGTGCAAAACAAAGTGCAGAAAAAGGTTGAAAGTGCAGATAAATGTCGAAAAAGAACAAGTACCTTGCATTTGGACTTGAAAAGTCCCTCATAGTCAAAGTGCCCACGGCGCTAAATTAAGCTGGAGAAGTCAATTGTAAGTTCCAAAGACATTTGACACTAGTTGTGAGATGAAGAGACAGCACAAATATTTGAGTTCGATTAATTAATTAAGTCACAAGACAAAAAAGGGATAACAAGTCAATAAAAATACAATAGGGAACAATCTTTTGAATTTTTCATTCTATTCCCTATGGTGGTCCAATGGTTGTCTCTACCTAAACTATTGAAGAAATCAATTGAGCCATTGTTTTAATATCGCTTGACCAAAGTCATGGGCCCTGGTGATTGCAAGACACACTAGCTCATCCTAAAGAAGCTCATGGGAAAGAAGCGAAAACTAGGCCAAGTTGTTGGGGTTTTTAAGCTTCGATTGTTGCCGTTGTTGTCGCCACCATCAACTCAGGAAGTCCAAATTACAAAGAAATTCGATTTTGCGATCAGTTTAAGTAAATTATGATAATACCGATCTATTCAGTTGCCATATTGCATAATAAGCAGTGCTCAAGTTATTGTGTTAATATTTTTCGGATTGGAAGGCTCCTTGTCCTGCATTTTTTTTTGAAGCTTCACGTTAACGCCACTTGTCGCTAGGGTCAAGTTTTCGCTTCTTTCCCATGAGCTTCTTTAGCTCATCCTGGAAAACAAACCCCGTCATTTTCCTTGACGTGGGGGACGCTTCAACCTCGGAAAGTGGGAGTGGGCCTCAAACGGAGGTTCAAAGTACGCCAAATTGTCCCAAAACCTAGTGTGCACTTTTGATTTCCGTCGTGGTGTGCGCAGGCGTGTCTTTCCGTGACCAGGATTGAACATGTTTCGTATCATTCATTTTGGAAGACCTATCCCTTCGATCAGGACTGTTACTTCCAACATCAATTTCCAACCCATACCAAAACGACCGTAAACTCGTTTCAAGCATCAATACTGGCCCTGTTTTGAGACCTTCGAGTCGTGGGCGTGGCTTGAAGTGGATGTGTCAGTCGATTCTACTACTTACTAACACCTGTGCAAAATTTTACACATAAAGATGGAATTGGTTGGATCACCCACCTACAGAAACACTCTGCCATGCCATTTCAACCATGAATTGGACAGTCTTGCTTCCTTTTACAGCATCTTTCATTTTTCATCACTTCTGTCCTTAAAATGATCTTTAATTTGGCGTTATCTCGTCATATACTGTGCTTATCTAGTCCAATGGGATCAGATCATTTAATTGTGATATTAAAAATTTCTTTAACAAGGACATTACAAATTATTCATTCTTACCTGTTTGCAGAGAAGCCAATCACATCTTGAACAACGTACTCATGTTGCTTGACAGATCATCGTGGTTTTGAAAGCCTCATTATATCAAGAAAAAAAGAAATGGTTTCTGCCAATTCATCACACAATCAAAGTATTAGTATAATGGAAGGTAGCAAAATAAGATCTTTCTGAAAGCTTTACTTCTACAGGGAACGGTCAAATTGTTAAACCCCCAAAATGATCAAAAGGCACAAACCATCGCACAGAACAATACAATGCAAATCATTTTTAAGGTCAATTCAAGATCCACACTTCTTAAACAACGTACACTTGTGGCCTGATAATTTGGCATAACTTTTTGAAGCCCTATTTTATCAGGAAAAAAAATTCTTCTGTCAATTTGTTCACAACACCATCGAGTTGTTAAGATATTGGAAGAAAATAAGATGATTCTAAAAGCTTGCATTTGCAGACTGCGCTTAAAGTGTGAATCCTAAAAAAATGATTAAGGCACAAACATATTTACATAAGTAACATTGCCCATCATTAAAGTAACACAATATCTGGTTTTTCCAGGCATCTAATCATACATCTAATCATAAGCACAAAAGTTTTCAGGTAGCACAAAAATAATGCTTAAAGCTATCCAACAATGGTTCCAGGATAGCTCGGTACATGGGATAACTCAACACAGGAAAACTGGGTACAACGGAAAACTCGGTACAGCGGAAAACTGTGTACACCGGAAAACTCAGTACTGGAAGATTCAGTACAGGAAAACTGGGTACAGCGGAAAACTGGGTACAGCAGAAAACTCAGTACAACAGAAAGCTGGGTACAGCGCAAAACTGGGTACATGGGAAAACTGGGTACATTGGAAAACTGGGAACATCAGAAAACTGGGTAAAGGGCAAAATTGGATGCATGGGTGCAACGGAAAACTGGGTACTTCTTACAACGGAAAACTGGGTACTGCCGAAGGTGGGTACAACATACAACTGAATACATCTTAAAGCCATATCAACATATTTAACCTGGCAATTTAACTATCAATGTAGGCGCAGAGGAACTTTCATTAGCTTTATTAAAACATTTTTGCAAGCTCTGAAAAAATAGCATTTTTCTAAACCTGATTTATGGGTCAAGTGTTTTCGTTCATTTTAAAGCTCAAGGAAATTAAGCTCTAGCACTGCACTTACTTCTTCAAATTACCATAGTTTCATCGCTAAAATTGCTGGAACAAGTCCGAAAAAGGGTGAGACGGGCAAAACCTTGAAAGAATTAGTTGCAGGATGTATTTTGCTTCTTGTAAAAACATTGCAAGCTTTCCAGGCAGATAAAGTGTGTTTCATCTCACTTTAGATGAATTCAGTTTTTTGCTCTACCCAGTTTTCCGCTGTACCCAGTTTTCTGCTGAACCCAGTTTTCCGCTGTACCTAGTTTTCCGCTGTACCCAGTTTTCCACTGTACCCAGTTTTCCGCTGTACCCAGTTTTCCACTGAACCCAGTTTTCCGGTACTGAATGTTCCAGTACCGAGGTTTCCGATGTACCCAGTTTTCCGCTGTACCGAGTTTTCCGTTGTACCCAGTTTTCCTGTGTTGAGTTATCCCATGTACCGAGTTATCCTGGAACCATCCAACAATAGTTCCGAAAAACTTGCATTTTTTGGACATTCTATGAATCAAAAAGATCTCTGGATTTTGATGCTATGATTGTAAAATCCTTGATTAAGATAATGAATTATTTTTACCTTGCACAACTGTGCTGTCTTCATAATGATTTACATTGCATTGTTTTTCAGCAAAGTTTGCGCCTTTTACCATTACACGGATCCAAGTTTTCAGAATTATCTGATTTATTTGTTATCTTCAAATCTCTTAACCATTTGATGGTGAGGTGAACAAATTGATAGAAATAATACTATTTTCCCCCAATAAAATGGGGCTTGAAAAAATCAAATTGAATTGTCAAGCTACTAGTGTACATTGTTCAAGATGTGTCTGGCTTTTACTGCAAACGAGCCGGATGGAATCGACAGAAATCCTTTAGTCTCTTAGGAGCAGGAGTGTGTGAACGTTTAAAACGTAAAAAGAAATAATATAAACACGAATCTGAAGAAAAAAGTGCAAAAACTTTTGGCCAAATGGTGAGACAAATTTGTAGAAAGATTTTACCAGAATCTCACACTCAGGGATTTTTACATCAGAAGTGAATCTGCTCCATTTACCATTTGAATTAAAGCTGTAGAAAACATCTAAACAATGGTAAAAATCCTTCAATCTCCATACCAAGGTAGTGATAATCTTCCAATTTGGAATTAGCACTTCGGATTGAAGGGAGATGTCTTCCAAAATGAATGACACGAAACACATTCAATCATAGTCACGGAAAGACACGCCTGCGCACACCACGACGGAAATCAAGAGTGCACACCAGGGTTTGCGACACTTTGGCGTAGTTAGAGCCTCTGTCTGGGGCCCACTACAACTTTCCAAGGTCGAAACGTCCCTGGCGGGGTTTGTTTTCATGTAGGTGCCCTCACTGCTTGTAGGTGTTCTCCATAGGGTTATATTATTGTTGTTTATTGCAATGCTAAAGCGTCATAAGTATGGTTGCAAAATTATATTAAGGTTGCTTCAAATGAAGGCTATAAATTTATAAATATAAATCATACCACTACGGACAAAATAGGGCCCTTGGTTGTGCTGTCTTGCTTAGCCCATTTTGGCGAATTCAAGTTTTTTCCATCTGAGCGTCCATTCAATGATTCTGGACGCAATCAATATTTCACGTTAAGATACCTAGGCTGGAATTGGGCCAATAAAACGTAAAATATATTTGCTGGAAAATGCGATCTAAAAATCCATTAGGACCTGAAAAGAAGCATAAAAAATTGTACCTTTTCTCGGTATTGGCAACATTTTGAAATATTTATTTCATTCTATGGAATCCACAGAACAAATCAGCATCTTTGAATTTTTGTTTGGATCACTGTTAAGTCCTATTTTTGCAATAACACAAGGCTTGCTTGATTGCTATTTATTTGAGCAGCCTAATGATAATTTTTGCCTATTATTGACAAAACCCAACCCATGCATCTTTACGTGAAATATCGATCATTTTCCAGGGACCTTCAACCATTGAATGGCTGCCGAAATGGAAAAAACTTGGATTCCCAAAATGGGCTGAGCAACTCAGCACAGGCCCTCTTTTGCCGCTGGCGGTATGATTTCAAACGCTCACTTGAAGCAACCTTAATATGACCCAATTGTATCAAAGAAAATATTCTTAAATGTGTTTCAAGTGACATTATTACTTCAAAATATTTGGCCCAATCATTCGTGCTTGGTCACGATATTCAGATTGGTCGTAAAAACATGGTATCAAAATGCCAAGACATTAAATAGAGAACCTTCTAAAACTTCAGAATTTCAAAAAATTTATCCTCTAGATTACAAGATATTACAACTTAAACATTTTGTCCAAATTTCAAATTTTTCCGCAAGATGAGATTCTCTTGTTCAAGCCAAGATAGAGAATTTATGGTGAGGTATGTGACTGAAACGCTCATATTTCTTCAACGTACTGAGAATGTTTGATTGCTAATGGAAGCTATTTCGACAAATTCAAAATTTGATCTTGAACAAAAAATTCTGTCAAAAGTTAGTAGATTTTCAAAACCTGAAATTTTCTTTCCAATTTGTCAATTTTGGTCGAATTCGAAAATAAAAAGTGAAAATAAAGGTGAAAAATGTAAAAAGGCAGAAAGATGGGCTTATGTTACCAAAATTTTTTTAACACTATTCGCTTGTCCTTAGTTATTAATATGGTATGATTGTGTATTACTCAAAAAGGCTCACTCTCTCAGTAGGACGGCCCCGGCCTTGGCCTCCACGGCCTTGGCCTTGGCCTCCACGGCCTTGGCCTTGGCCTCCACGGCCAGGGAGGCCATGGCAACGGCGATTTCGGTGGTGGTGGGCGCCATTTCGCCGCAGTTGCGAATGATTTCCCTGGAGAAAGAGGCGCAAGTTTAAAAAATGTATGCACATCGGGTAAAATGCGACTTGAGTTGGTACAAGTTTTGAAGATGTCGCGTTGAGACTAAAGTTGTCAGATATTTGATGGACCTTATTCCAGATGTGCCACTCCAATTGCCCCCCACATTTGGAAAATGATTTGTAGGGGGACCCAAATCAATGCATTTGGTGCATGCGTTTCTTATGAAATTTCATGAGTACTATTTATATTTCTTTTTTGACACAAGTGCCAAAGAAACTCAATTTTGGCTTTCCTCTTTAACTTGTAATAGGATCCTTTATAACACATAACACACTTTAATTTGCAGTATGTGAACAAACTTTCAATTGCATTATCTCTATAAAACATAAAGTTTAAATGGGACTCTTACTTAATACTTTAAATAATCTTGACGGGTTGAAGGTTAAAGGAAATGATATTTTATTTGTAAAAATTTGACCCATCACAATGGGAAGTACCAAAATTGAAAGTGGTGGCCTCTGGTGGTAGACCTGCACTTCTTTCCGGGCTAAATCCTTCGAGGCATTGCTCTCTTAGTACATTCAAGTGGGCTCGTTTTAAAACAAATTTTCTTTAATTTATGTTGGCCTTTTTGAAATCCAAATGTTACTCCCACATCTGTAGAAGTCATCTCTCTTCAAAAGAAATGCTCTAAATTCCTTTAAAAACCGAGGTTTAAGCATTTGCAAGTCTATACTTGGGTGCAGCCAGTGCAGTCCACCAGTAGACATTCTCTTTTTCCTTTCATGCAATAGAGCAGCGGTCCGGCTGGAGGGAAAATGCCCACACCTGTGGCCCGCACCGTCCACATGACGTGCCCACTAGTGATGGGGGGCAAACAAGAGATTGGGCAAGCTGTACTGGCACAGTGCTTGGGCTTGCTGAAGCTTGGCAAAGCTTGGGTGCTTGTACAAGTACTTTTCCCAGCTAACAGGTTTGCCAAATTTGCTATGAACGAAGAATAAACTTGCCATCCAAATTTCACTAAACCAGGCTGATTCAGCTAAATAGGGCCCATACCTTTGAAAGGATGTATTTTTAAGAAAATTACAAACTTCAATTCTCTCACATGGGAAAATGCAAAATATTTCGAGAATACTAAAAAAAGATTTGGCATTTTACTTTTTCATGCCGGCAACTCTGAGTAAACGAGATTGTTCTGGAAGTGTAACTTCTAAATCTCGGTCTTGATTAGCCTCAAAAGTGCATTCATGTGTGGCCTAGAACCGAAACAAAAAAAACATGGTTTTGCAAATGCTATCCAAATTGAGATATTTTTTTTGGATCACTTCCACTATTTATTGCTAAATTATTAAGGTCAAAAGATCATCGAAAATGCAACTTAACATTTTTTCTTCTAAGTCACACTGCAAGTATCTTAACTCTTCAAAGAGCAACTGCCGGCAACTGCATCTTCCGATGTTCCTTGAGCTTGGGAAGTGTATTGGTGTATTGCCCAAGTAATGCTTGTCAACAACTTGTTCTTGGGTGCCCGTGATGACTCATTACTTGCCCAAGTCACATCACTAGTGCCCACACCAACACAAAAGCGACATGGTGACGAAGCTTAGCTCTGAGAAACCAAATAGGCTATTTTTCCTAGGGAGGGGCTTTAAGCTTTCAAAAACTATTATTCAGTTATTTTAAATTTTGATTAGCCCTATTTAGCCTTTCTTTGGTCATTACAAAAGTGTTTAGCCCCTGTTTTTGTTTTGAAGCCTTGTGCTTTGAAATTATAATGAAAAACAATGCAACATTATGTTATTACAATATTTTAGTGACAATTTTCCTTCAATTATTAACACTTTTGAAAATATTACAATTTCCTGAATCACTTGTGTGATTAATTTTTCAAAATGAAGAGAGGTTGTATGTGATTATTTTTAATTTTCGTTTTCCGCTATTTTATTTACACTCAATTGGATACACTACATTAGATTCTACGACGAAGCATCAAAGCAATTTCAGCTTTTTTCGACTCTTTAATGAAAATGCATGCATTACATGCCTGTTTCATTCCAAGATCGAGCCACAAAGGTTGGTTTGGTTTGGACACCGTCTGCTGGTCACACTTGTTAAGAAGGAAAATGAACGTCTCTTTCAAAACGGACGGAACAAACGGACAGCTCCTGAAGCTGATTGGCTTGTCCAGTCTGTAGAATTAGTCAGTTGAGAACCTTTGGTGGCGGGCTGGCTCGGACGGTGTTTGCACATTTTATCAAAACATTAGCCTAAGCGGCCTCCCAAGGAAATCGGCCAGCTTGATCGAACATCAGGTCTTCCCCGTCTTGCCTGATAGCCTCAGCATGATCTGTTGACTCGGCTATCGCATTTCTTACTGCCTCCTCTCACTTGAAAAACTGGCACAAAGTTCCGTACATGCTCGTCCTCTTAATCACTGAGTGTCTGTTGCATTGATCAGATGAAAAAGAAATGTAATGTCTGCCGGCCAGTAGATGAGTGGCCTCATCTGTCAAAACAGATGTAAGGCTATGTTGGCAGTAGAGCAAGGACAAATATTAAAATGAAGTTAGAATCAAAGAATAAAATTTTAAAGACTTCTTCAAAATAAAGAAATGTCTCATTTTAATCGTTTGAACGTTTATGTGTCTTAACTTGAACAATTTCGCGATCGGCTTCAAAAATATTCTGTCAGGAAGATTCTCCTTTCACCCTGGCCAAATGACCGGTTCCGCCCGAACAACGAAATCGTTTCGCTCAACAAAAACAAATTTTTGCAGGGATGTGATGATAGAGAAGGCTTTACTAACTTTGACGGGGGACGATCTGCGATTTTTCTTTTTTCTATCTTTTTCAGGGCTTTACAACTTCGTCTATGCTCAGACATATTTGATTTAAGGACTTTACAACCCGGGCAGACCCGATATCGTTGGTGGATGAGTGTTTTAAAGAACGGATCATTCTTCTTCCTTCCATGCTGTGAAAGCATATGGTTTCGCAAATGATCAGCTCTTGTGGATTCATGGTCACAGTCAAGACATTTGAATTTCCAAGAGACTGATCCACCGTTCCTGACCTAAAAATACACCAAAATGTGAACATATGACGTCATAATGAACTGGTAATATGCAACATACGAAGGCCATGACAGTAGGTTTCTCCTTGAGCGTTAAAGAAGCGTCGCCTGTTTTTGAAGTGGAGGCACGGGTTTTGCTCAGAATTTTCGTGAGCTCCTCATCTTCTGAATTGACTTCCCCTACGGCCAATTCACCTTCACCTCGTTTGGGGGCATCTGTGTTGTTCGTGTCATCTTCGCTACTGTTGGAAAGCATTTCTTCACTATCTTCATATACTTCTTTTCTTCCTTGATTTTGTTCTTGTCTTTCTTTGACAACATCTTTCTTTGGAGTTTCATTCTGACTTTCGTTTACATCTTTATTTGACTCTTCATCTGACTCTTCTTCGAGATTCTCTTCATTTTCTTCTTCTTTCCGGCCATTTTTAGGAGCTTCTTCTTCCTCAGAATCTGTCGCAGAGTATTCGCCATCTTTGCTCCCCTTAAATGAGGAATCGCTCGCCAACCGAGCTTGTTTCATTGACTCTTCCAGCATATTCCCGGCCCACCTTCAAAAAAATCTTCTTCAGCCAGCTTTCGTTTCAAAACCTCGGCTTGGACAGGGTTGGCTGAACGCCTTGGACAGACCCCTTTCTTGAACTCTATGGTTCTGGCCTTAGGTTTCCTCCTTTTTATAACATCGGTCCAATGTTCGAGGTGCTTCTTCTTCTCCTTCACTTTAGGCATTTTTTAAATCTAGAATGGATCATGCAAACAAACTAGAGCACTATAATAAAAGAGTACAGTCATAAAGTGCGCCATCGAGTGGATTTCATGCGGCAACAGCCCGCCGTTCCCATGATACTCACATTTTTGAAGATTGCGACGGTCATTCATCAGTTTTGAACAAACTTAAGTGCCTAAAATGTTAATGGCCGAACTCCAAATGATACCTTAGTGTTTTTCTGATGAATTTTGACATATATCATGCTTAAATCACCTTTATAATAGTCAGATTTCCATGCCATTTTGAGAGGGATTTCACTAATAATTTCAACCAAAAACCACCACAGGTCCATTAACAATACTCAGTCAACATTTGATGCTCTTCAGTTTGTCCATAACTGATGAATGACCGTTGCAATCTTCAAAAATATGTGTATCATGGGAACGGCGAGCTGTTGCCGCATGAAATCCACTAGATGGCGCACTTTATGACTGTACTCTTTTATTATAGTGCTCTAAAACAAACCTTGTTCTAATACCACCAATAAACTTCGATTTGAAAGGATACAAACACAAAAAATGGAAAAGAAAACGTTTGACATAATGTAGAAGCATTGTCTAACATAAGAGAAATAATTTTGACTCAGCCTGAACATTGTCAAAACTTCCAATATGAGCAAAATAAAGTCCTGCAAACGTTAAAGTACCAACATTGATGTCAATTTGATGTTCAAATTGCACTTAGTATATGGTTCAAAAATGAAATTTTGAGTCTAAACTAAATCTGACAAACCTTAAAGTACAACCATTGATAGTTCAAGTAACAATGAAAACACTTGGTGCACTTTCGTCAGTTTAATGTTCAAATTACACCTACTATATGGCTCAAAAATGAAATTTTGAGTCTAAACTAAGTCCTGCAAACGTTAAAGTACAACCACTGATAGTTCAAGTACACTTGGTGCACTTTCGTCAGTTTCATGTTCAAATTACACCTAGTATATGGTTCATAAATGAAATTTTGAGTCTAAACTAAGTCCTGCAAACGTTAAAGTACAAACACTGATAGTTCAAGTACACTTGGTGCACTTTCGTCAGTTTCATGTTCAAATTACAACTAGTATATGGTTCATAAATGAAATTTTGAGTCTAAACTAAGTCCTGCAAACGTTAAAGAACAACCACTGATAGTTCAAGTCATGAACCTCTGAATGCTGTGGACTCCCGCTTAAATTCAAACTGAGTTGAAAATTTCTAAAGACGGCCCAGGTTGCGACGTTTTCAGAACAACAAAAGGAGAACGTTGGTCCAAAACAGTGAGCGCGTAACAACAGAAAGAATGTTTGAATTTGAAATCTGTGATTAATACATTATTTAGTGTTGTGCCTCCAAAACAAGACCAATTCCAAGACCCTGGGCCTGTTGGCAGATATTAGAATGCCAAAAATGAAGTGCAAGTGTCAGATTTCCAACAAAAAGAGAAAGAAAAGGCAAGTCTCTTCAACTAACAACCCGGCCACCCATTTGCCCACCGCCCACATGTGGGGCTGAACGTGAATTTTTGATTGCAGATTTTGAACCATGATTTTAGAGGATTTCAATTTTCATGGGACTACAGTATTAAAGAAGTTTGAAAGGGCAAGCCTTGGAGCCATCTAAAGTAATGAAGTCCTTGGGTGTTTAAACTGTGGGCCTTTGTCCCTATCAGTGTCAGTTTGGTGAGCCCTTGGCCATGCCAATTAGTAATTGATTGTCTTAGGCCCAAAAATTGTTACAAACCACTAGATCAAATTGATTCTTGGAAGAAAAATCAACAGACTACAACCTCTTGAACTTAAAACTGCTCTCAATACAAGTCCATGAAATAGTAACTCTACTACCTCTGGCTCAAATTGACTTCAACTAAGGAGCCAAACTTCTGTGAGTGCATTTTGCAGAATTCTTGAATTCAAATTAATCCACATCACGACCAGCCAGCAAAACTCCTCATATACAAGATTTTCCACCATCTACATTATGGATATGGGTGCATCAATCTCATGAACAATGAAGGTCTTAATGAACAATTGGTTTATCATTGTTTCAGACATCAACTTTCATTATTCAATCAATCAAACACTTATTACAATTCAAGAGCTTGCAACCCATGGCCTAATAGAGTGTGAAGTGTTCTGTTTGTATTCAGAATAAAATGTTTCAAACTCCTGGATGAGAAACTTCAGCCCTAATTTTGAATATTCAAATCATCATAGGTAAAGAGTTAATTTGTGCCACCCAAATCACTTCTGTTTACTTAATGCCAAATTATCCGCAGGATTGAGTTGTTGACACCATCATGACCAAAATACCTTGTCTACATTTGAGGGACAATATTTGCGCATTTCCAAATTCATGATCCTGGTTGAAATCAAAAAGTTTTTCAAGAGACATTAAAAAGGAACTTAAAAACTGCTTATGAATGCCATTGTTCTATTTTAGCAACTAACATTGAAAGTCTAGTAGACAAAAAGAATCTTCAATTTCTTGTAATCACAATTATGTTAATGTAGCTTTTCAAAATCATCACTATAAAGAGACATTTCATAACAATTTAACCTTTTTGTCTATCGTCATTTTTGTCTCATTGGCCATTAAATTGATCTAATTCCATGTGTAAACTTAATTCTTGCTGTTGCAGTCTGGGCCGTCTTTGGAAATTGGGAAAATTAAGTGTGTGTCCAGATCATTAAGAAGTCCATGTTCAAGTACACCTGGTGCACTTTCGTCAGTTTAATGTTCAAATTACACCTAGTATATTTGAAGTTTTTAGTTTGAATAATGTTATTCATTGGGAATATATACAGAATGAAGATGTAGTCGAAAGAAAGTGGAAATAAAACAGTTCTTTGCTTGCCATAATGGGTTTAAAGGTTTTTGGCTTCAATCTTGTGTTCAAATTTTGGCGCTCATTCTTTTCTCTTCAGCAAACGTTACAAAACTTCTATAAAGGTGGCAGGTTAGCTGAGACAACGCGTCATTATTATGAAAAATAAGATTAAGCTTAAGGGTTATCTTTTTCAGGCTTGTTGATTGATTATTCTCTTTCGACGTTTGTTTAGAGTTATTTAAGATTACTTGTCAACTTGCAAGTCAGCTACCGTTGATTATTAGTTTTGGCTCTCAATGTTCACCTCAGCAACACATAGGTTCAAATAAAGGCTTTGTATTAAAGATGGGCAAAGGTCTGGATTTGAGGGTCTTCTCTGATTAGAGGGTTCCTCGGGACCCGGTACCCGCTTTCTGATTGGTCAATTAACACCTTGCTACAGCTTGACTAGATGCGACGTGTCTTCAAAACTTTCAACCACCCCCAAAAACATCACCATTTAATGGCTTCTAAATCAGGAGTTAAACAAATTGCGTTATGCAAAAGACCAAGAAAGAGGTTCCCCAACAAATTTAACAACAAAGTTTTAGACATGAGATTGTATCAAAAAGTGGAAAGAGTTAATCCATTTCTTTTTTAGACAACCTGACAATCTCCACTAGAGGTGGGATTAGGAGGGCAAGGAGAAGGCAGGGCAGCCAAGCCACTTCACTTGTAGATGTAAAAAAAGACAGTCCTCCTTGAGAAAGACAGTCAGTTGCTGAGCACAGGGTAGCACTTTACATGCAATTTCCAAATTTGGTGTTTCTGGACTTAATTTGAGGAGAAGAAAAAAATGCAACAGAATGTTGCAATTTCTAAATGTTGAGAAACACATATTTGTTTCTGCAACATGAATCTGTTAGATTGAAAGCTATTCAATGACAATTTTCCTGTGAGAAAAGCTCTCAAGACTTGCCGCACATAATCACACTGTAACAAGGTGTTAATTGACCAATCAGAAAGTGGGTTCCGGTCTAATCAGAGAAGACCTTCAAATCCAGACCTTTGCTATTCTTTGCATATTAGGCCTTTAGTTTCAAACAACTCAAACTGTTAGTTTTTAATGTTGTTGACAGGATTATCAATCGTTCACCAATCGTCGTATCCAACATTATGCCCAAGGCCACCAGAAAGACCAAGGGAAGCGTACAACATGCCTTATTTGGGCACCCAGCACCCTTTTCACCCAACTGCTTGCCTACCAAAAAAAAAGATTTTTCTTCACTTCCTCAATGTCCGATATTTGATCCGACTTAGATCTGAGGTCATTGATGCGGAGAGAAATGCCATGAGGAATGCCAAAAGTAAAGTGGCAATCTTGCATGAAATGTCCGATCAGAGAAAAGGAGGGACAAAACGGACTATGAGAATTGGTGAAATTGATAAGGATGTTAGCCGTGGACTCCAGCGTCTTGAGCAAGAGAGTGAAAGAATGAAAGCAGTGCAAGAAAAGGAGACCAATGTCAATCTCAGCCTGGATTCAATGGCCTCAACATCTTCCTCCTCGCAGCCATCTGTGATTAGTGAGCCTGATATTACTTATGGTCATCTCTTCACGATGGGACAAAACCGTTTCAAGATGGAAAAATTGGCTCAAGCTGCAGATCGTTTCAATGTCGGCAATTATGCCATTTCTTAATTGGTCAATACTGCCCTCAGAGACATGAACTTAGTTAAAGAAGAATATATGCTCGCTCCCAAGAAGGTGTGCCATGCCAGAGAGTTAATGCGAAGAGATTCGCATATCAAGTCGCAAGACACCCATGCTGGAACTTTGGTGGCATTGTACTTCGATGGCAGAAAAGATCGTAAAACATTGTTCGTTGATCAAGGTGGATCGTCTGGTTTTACTGTCGAAGAACATGTGGTTCTTTTAAATGAACCAAATTCCCAGTATCTAATGCTCATTACTCCCGAGGCGGGGACTGGGCGTGCTTTGGCTAATGGCATCGTGGACAGTATTCGACTTTATCAAAGTGAAAAGACAATCACTCGGTGCTGATGAATGTGCAGTGAACACTGAGACATCTCTGTAAAATGGAATTAGGTCGACCACTTCAATGGGCCATTTGTCTAATTCATCTCAATGAGCTAGCTCATTATGAAGAATTTTTTCCATAACCGTGATGGAGGAACTTTTGGAAATGTTGGATTTCAAGGCAAGTTGGGCCTAGAGTTGGTATTACTCACCAAGGATCGGCATTTCGTGGACTTCAAGTGCGTCCCTGGCAAGGTGGCAGAGTTGTCTGAAGATATCATCAAAAATCTCAGTGCTGACCAAAAGTTTTTGTGCCAAGCATGTCACAGTGTTATGGAGAAATCTCCTCCTCCCACTACTTACTTTGGGAACTATCATCATGCAAGGTGGCTGACATTGGCAAATAGAGCTCTCTGGCTTTACATGATAACTTTGCGGCCCACATTCAAGCTCATGAAACTCGTGTCATTCATTGCTAATGTCTATGCCCCACTGTGGTTTAGAAAAAGAAAACCATCAGCACAGGTGGCAAGCTCTTCTTTTTTGCCATGCAATTGGTAAAGTCTTGTCCAGTGTTAGACAAAAGAGATGTGGATTCGTGTTGCAAGACTTTGTCAAATAACAGTTATTATGCTCCTCCCAAATGGATCCTGCTTGGCTTACTGTCTGATGATGACCCTCTGCTACGTGCTAAGGCCATTGATATCATTAAAGGAATCCGGCGAAGCAAATGGAGAACCCCAATGAAGAAGTTCGCCCATTTGTGAAACCAAATTTACAATGGTTAGCAAAAGAATTCCACAAAATGATTGACTGGAAAGAAACCACACTTCATGAACCTCCATTGACGCAAGATCTCCAAATGAACGAATTGGAATCAATCCACAATGCTGCACTTGTTCTATCGGAGTATCCCTGCCACAACCAAGCTGTTGAAAGACATGTCAGAGACATGACTGAGACATCACAAAGAGTTGTCGGGGAAGCAAAACGAGATTCTGCCATGAGAAATAAGATTGCTTCCCGATTGGAGCCTTTTAAGAAGAAATCTGATTTTTTTACGTGATTCAAATGCAAGTTTGTAGAAACTATTTTGTTCCTGGTTTTGTCGAAGTGATGTAGAGCTTGTGTTTTGTGAAGTTTTCATAAATATTTCTTTTGTTCATGTGATCCCAGAGTATAGATTAAAACCATGGTCGGCAATTCTTGTGCGAATTTTATTTTGGAAGCATCTATAAACAGGGAAATAATGCTTAATCCGGGGGGGAAATGACTTTTCAAATGCTAATAAGCTCTGAAAGGTATGATTGTACATGTGTTTGCGCGAT
>CM021313.1:4540271-4579135 GCA_010645155.1 Tigriopus japonicus
ACATAGTATGTGGTCTCAACCTTCATCCTTAGCATACTCAATATTTCTGTAGTACTGCTGAACCTTCATGTCAAATATCGCAAGAATAAACATAATAATAACAATCTCGATTTAAACAAAGTTTGGCAAGTCTTAATAAAATTCACGATAACACATGGATTGGTGTGATGGCAAGTTCGAACATATTCATAAGTCGTTCAAGTTGAATAATAAATGAGCTAGGAAAAAACCGCCATTTTGTCGTCGATACTTAACGGGAATGGTAAGATATTCTTAAGTTGTTCAAGTTGTGTAATGGATGAGCTCAATTAAACTCACCGTTTTGGTCCGGGGGAGAGTGTCTAGAAGAAAGTTGGTCCTTTATCCTTTTTCGAGAGGAATTTGCATTCGGATTAAGGTCCATATTCACTATTCGTTCTTTTTGCTTTAGTTAGGGCTATCACTTCCAAAGGTTGTAGCAGGTAATCTAGTCGTCATATTTCATTTGATCACTTGATTGTTATCTTGTAGAAAAAGACACCTTGTGGGCTCATTTGCACTTTTGACCAATGATGTTAGCCTCCCTGATGTCATCCATCATGTAATATTCACTCTTTTATTCACTCGTTCATCGCTGAACTTGATGTCTTTGAAACACCAACATTGGACTAATTTTTGGGCGTGGGTTTTTTCTTTATAGGTTAACGATTAAATTATGTAGATTATCCCTGGTTGGGCACACCTGAAAATGAACTTGAAACTCAAATTTCCAAGAAAAAATATGTTTTTTGAGGTCACAAAATGAAATAAGAAGTCTTCATTCTTTTGTGTTTTGTCATAGCATGTCGAAATGATAGGTTTTAAAACTTAGTACACACAAAAAATGTAATTTTTCAAATTCTGACTTTTGAATTATGGAAAAGTCACATTGGTAAGTCCTCAATGCAAATTCGGTAAACTTCAATAAGGTTTCAAAAAATCGATTTTGGTCCATTTGACTATGGTCCTTCGAGTTATATCGAATTCTCATAAAATACGAAGACGCATGTGTTCAACATTTTATTCATTTTTTATTCCAAAACCTAAATCAGGGGTCGACAACTTGTGGGCCGTGGCCCAAATGTGGGCCCAGGAGCTACGGAGAAGGTCCAAAATAGTTGGCCCGAGACACATCCATAGTAATTTACTTGTGGGCCCAAAGCTCTTTGATCGCTAATTTGTGGGCCCCTGAACCTACCAATGGCTGTTTAGTGGGCCCCAGACAACACAAATCAAATTTCGTGGGCCTTGACACAGAAATGGTTGCCGACCCCTGACCTAAATGAATGCACTGAAATCAATTGAAACGTAGTTGTTCAAAAATATACATTTTTAGTGTGTTAAGTTATAATATATATTACATTGACATGCTATGACACATCGTAGAAGAATGAAGAATTTTTATTTCATGTTGTGACATCAAAAATATATATCCTTTTTCTTGGGAATTTGAGTTTTCATATACCCGGAACGTTTTCTTTGCTTTTTTTGGGGCCAAAAATGGTCCGGTTAAACTCAAATAACTCAGCCCCTGAGCAACTATTTTCAAGCAATTTCGATTCAAAAGGTATCTAAATCCACTCTAAAAGTGTACTGACTAGAATTTCAAAAAATAATTCATTCAACAAGTTTTTAGGAATGCAACTTTTAATCTAGACCTGGCTGAGAAACTCAGTAAATCAAAGTTGTTCAACTTGGTTCTCTGAATCTGAAACATATTTCATGAGCAATCTAAGTAAGTTTCTGAGTAAGCAGAAATCACACCATCTAGTGTTCAATATTTTTGCTCTCATGCATAGTGTTTGGGAATTTCCGTAGAAACTTGACTTGAATTTTTCAGTACCGTGCGTTATTATTATATACTCCTTTGAAATAACATAACTAGATATTTATAACTTGACTCATTTCAAACGGCAAAACACTGGTGACCCCTCATTTCCATGCCCGTATGGCATGGGAGCGTTCACGCGCCTGAGGCACCCATCCACATCCACGACCTCGACCGCGGCGTAACTGGCCCTCCTGCCACGATCTCGCCCGCGGCGTAATCGGTCCTCGCGCCGCATCTTCGGCCTCATCGCCTCCTCATCCAGGCCGAGTCCCTCATCCACTCATCGCCTGATCAGACCGCACACTCGCATCGCCTGATTGATACGCACACTCGCACCTCAACAAGGCCGAGTCCCTCCTCATCCAGGCCGAGTCCCTTGTCTACAAGCTGAGTTCCCGCACCACCGCCCATCAGCCTCACCTCCATGCCCGTTTGGCATGGAACCGCCTACCTCATCTTCTCTTCGCCGCAGTCGGAAGCTCGGGGGGAGCTATAGCGACCCTGACGGATCTACCGGTTTCTCGCTTCCTCCTACTCTGCTCTCTTCTGTCCTTTACATATATATATAGTTCTTTCCCACCAATAAACTCAGTCAACTTCCATCTTTCGACTCATTTAGTTGGTTGGACTTACGTCCGCCACACTGGTCAAAACGCTTCTCGCACATTTTTTACGCCTTCAAAGGGCTTCGTCGATGAGTGTGCTTCTTACCTGAGGATGATTCATCACTAAGGATGTCATTTTATTGCACAAAAAAATGGCCTAAATTGCGCAAAAAATTGCACAAAAGACGACAAAAATTGCACATAAAACGACAAAAATTGCACTGAAATTGCACAAAACCTCCATTCTGGAAAAGGCCTTTTTGAATGGTCTTAAATGGGGCTTGCAAAGTTTATTTGCTGTTACATCTTAACAATGAAGTGCTCCATTGAATTCTGGGAAACCATCTATGAACAAAGGTGGATGGGTGCTTGTTTGTAAGCAAAATGGTTTTTTGTTGTTTAGCTTTTCTAAGAATCTTTCGTTACACAAGCCTTTGAACGGTTCACACGAGTTTGAGGAAAGTACAATAGATGGCGTTAGGAGTAAGTTATGGCTTTTGACTCGAATTATTCAGTGCTCAAAAATTTGCGTAAGTATCAACTACTGAAAGAATTCAATCTAATTTTCAATTTGCTCAATCATTTTTGCGCGCACTAATTCGTTGTGACTGCCAATTCATGTAAAACTGTACATTTGTCACTTCTACAAAAAATCCGTTCGTTGGCAATGGCTTTGGTAGCAGTCCTAAAAGATTGAACAGATTGAAATCAAATTAAATCCATCACTAGTATCAACTTGAGGCAAACTTTAATGACTCAGATAACTCAAGATAACTTGTAATGCACTTTCCAATGTGCTGCCATCAAACTGCAGTCAGATATATTTTTCATTATTCAATGTAAGAACTGCAAAGGCCCATAAAGTTGTCGTCTGCTTCCCTATACGACTGAAATCTTTGGCACTATTTTAGCCACATATAATAATTGTTGTACTCAAAACCAGTTTTTGCACAAATGGAACAGGTTTCTGGCGGGAATCTCGGGAAAATGCATGAAAATTGCTAAAAATTGCACTAAACTTGAAAAATTGCAAAAAATGGAAATAAACGGGAAAATTGCAAAAGTTGCATTTACTAGCGAACGGAACGACATCCCTATTCATCACCGCCCTGTGAGGCATTGTATGACCGCACACGGTACTGAAAAAATCATATCAAGTTTCAAGAGAAATTCCCAAACACGATGAAATGTGATTTGGGCTCAAGAAACCAAGAGGAACAACTTTGATTTACTGAGTTTCTCAAGGTCAGGTCTGGATTAAAAGTTATATACCTAAAAACCTATTAAACAAATTAATTTTTGAAAATCTAGTCAGTACACTTTTAGAGCAGATTTAGGTACCTTTTTAATCGAAATTGTTTGAAAATATGTTGGTCAGCTGCTGAGTCATTTGAGTTTAACCGGTTCATTTTTGGCCCAAAAAAGCGAAAAAACGTTCCGGGTATATGAAAACCCAAATTCCCAAACAAATGATATAGCTTTTTGATGTCACAAAATAAAATAAAAAATCTCCATTCTTCTGTGTTTTATTGTAACATTTAAAAATAACATTTATTAAAACTGAAAACACACTAAATATGCATATTTTTGAAAAACTATGTTTCCATTGATTTCAGTACATTTGGTTAGGTTTTCAATTGAAAATTGAAAAAAAATATGTTGAACAGATGTGTCTTCGTATTTTACGAGAATTTGATATTTCTCGAATTTGGTCAAATGGACCAAACTCAATTTTTAAAACCTTATTGAAGTTTACAAAATTTGCATTAAGGACTTGCCAATATTACCTTTCCATAATTCAAAAACCACAATTCGAAAAATTGTATTTTTTGTGTGTTTTCGAAAATAATATATATTATTTTGACATGCCATGACAAAACATAGAAGAATGAAGAACTTTTGTTTTATCTTGTGACATCAAAAATCTATATCATTTGCTTGGGAATTTGAGTTTTCATATACCCGGAACGTTTTTTCGCTTTTTTGGGCCAAAAATGAACCGGTTAAACTCAAATAACTCAGCAGCTGACCAACATATTTTCAAACAATTTCGATTAAAAAGGTATCTAAATCTGCTCTAAAAGTGTACTGACTAGATTTTCAAAAATCAATTTATTTAATAGGTTTTTAGGTATATAACTTTTAATCCAGACCTGACCTTGAGAAACTCAGTATATCAAAGTTGTTCCTCTTTGTTTCCTGAGCCTGAATCACACTTCATCGTGTTTGGGAATTCCTCCAGAAACTTGATATGATTTTTTCAGTACCGTGCGCATTAGTGTCGAAGTAACGTAGAGGATCGAAGCGTACCCGAATATTGATCGACGATTTCGAGACTTCCCTAAACGCCTGAGAATATTCATTCAGTATGGAAGATGCCACCCAAATGTTGAGAACAGAATTGGAGCAGCTTTAAAGCCATGACCAAGATATCCGATGAATTGGCTCATTCTCAGAATGGTTTTATTCTGAACCAGAATCAAACTTTGGAGAGTAACCTCATCACCAAATTGAGAAGTGAGAATCAGGAATTACAGACTGAAAATCAAGCCCTCAAGAACCAGCTCCAAGATCAGAGACAGACAATTGAGCAAAGTTAGCAGGTTTTCCAAGAGATCCAAGAGATCAGTGTTCGACTCCAAGAAGAGGTCTTGGACATGGACCGCGAAAAGATTCGTTTGGCAGACCTTGTGAAAGCAGCTCGAGAAGAGAATGAAGTGCTGAGTCAAGTCATGGAGCAAGTGTCCAAGGATTATGAAGAGCTAAAAGGATCACTGAACTCTAAAAAGAGGATCCAAGCTGATCCGGAAGAAAAAATTCAAGCTCTTAGAAACATGTCTAGAGCATTGGAAAGTGAGAATGAACTCTTACTCAAGGATCGTGACAACCTGGAAGTCGAGGTCTGCTCCCTCAGGAAGCAAATTCGGTTGCACACTGAGAACATAGAATCTCTAAAGCAAACCAACCAAACCCTGAAGCTTGAAATGGAAGCCAAAGATAAGGAAAGAGAATCACTTACAGAACGCTTCGAAAGATTGGAGAAGGAAAAATGAATGTAATGCGTCAATTATCCAATGTTGAACACGAACTTGACACTGCAAAGGAAGTCACAACCAATCTGGAAAAAGAGTGCGACGAAAATTTAAGGTCGGCTCAATCCAACTCGGATGAAATCCTCGCCGCTGTGCGTGAAGGAAAACGGGCTGTGGAGCAAAAGTTGCAGGACGTTTTGAGCCAGAACAATGGGCTCAATGAGCAGATCAGCTTATCCGAAATCAAAGCTTTCAGTTTGGAGGAGGCCATGTCCATTATGGAACGAGATAAGTTGATGGCTCAATCAGAGTGTCGCCAATTGGAACAACAAATAGCTGAGCAAACCAGTGTGTACCAGTCTCAAATTGATTCCATGCAAAATGAGCTCAGTCTAAGATTAGAGGAGCTGGATGGGAACCGTGATCAAGAGCTGGACAAGGTGAAACAACGATATATCGACCTCTTTGATGAAAAGGCCGAAGAACTGCATGAAGTGAAGGAACAACTTAACAAGTCCATGAAGGAGTTATCTGAAGGCAGGAGATTGATCACTGATCTAGAATTCAGGGCGGTCGAGTTGCAAGATTTACTCTCCAAGGCCAGATCTCAAATGGATAAAAAATATCAAGAAACCAATGATGAAGTTCAACGTGAGATCTCATCTCTTAAACTTTACACCATTGAGGTGGAAACGGAATTTGAACACTTGAAAGCTCAATATGATAGTTTACAGTGCAACTACAAGCTATCAGTTGATGCTTTGGGCTCTAGACTCTATGACATAACCAACTTACTACAAACTCATAAAGTGACCGAAGCTCTTGAGTTGAAAAACCATGCTGCAGAAGTGGTCCAAGAGAAAGATTTGAGTAAAATCTTCCCATCAAACAATAAGGAACCTATGACAAAGATTGAATCTACCGTCAATTCCAAGGGCAACAAGAAGAAAATCAAAAGGAAACACAGAAAGAATGATGATGATGATGATTTATTCAGGGACTCATTTAAAATACAAAAGTCATGGTTTAAGTAAGAGTGGAAAAATGTTTGATGAAAAGTAAAAGTGAGATCCCTAGGTCCCTCCCATAAACCGACTGGTTTGTTTTCGTGGGGGGCCTTGACTAGATTGAGTGTCACTGTGGCATCTTCAGTTTTGTACCAACATCCGTTTCCGATCCGGAGGAGCTCTTTCAGGTGTCTTTGAAAAACGATTCAGCTTTTGGGAAAAAAAGAAAAAGAAAACACGGGAACGCCAGGCTTACTCCGAGCCCTGACAAGAAAAGCAATTTGGTATCACGCAGTAGGTCGAGTCTGGTCGAGTATGCGTTAGTGATTGTTTCAGTTAAATATCCGACCTATCGTCTTACTGAATTTGGCATCTGTTCAATACTGATTTGATTGGAAATAATGAATTGGTTCCAAGTGTTCGGCAACGAGTAAATTGGAAGGCGTTGGTGCCAGGTTAATCGGGTAAGTGGTAAGGAGACACGGATCATCCCTCCTCTAAGTTCCTTAAATGTATGATGATTAATAATCCGAGGCAGATTTCCCCAATAGCAATTAAATATAAATTTCAGATGATTTACTTTTACTAGATCTGATACTTTTAGAACGTTCCAATTTTTAAAAATACGACTAGTGTGTTCGAGCGATTTCGCACCCACCATCCATCTCATTACTCATTTTTGGAGAACACTTAAACATTAAATTGCCGAACATTCTCCGAAGAATTCGATCCCGTACTCTATCCGACTTCTGATAAGAGCGTTATACAGTGTATATCTGATTTTCGTGTGAATTGCTTTTCTTGCCGTGAAAAGAGTAAACATTGTTTTCCTGACTGAGGTACAGACCAGGCGAATGTGTTCCTTCCAATTTAAATGTTCGTCTATGAGAAGGCCCAAAAATTTTACCGATTTTTCTCTATATTGGGATCCAACTTGTTGGATGGGTATGCTGTTAATGGTCAAATAAAGTTGCGCACTACTTTACGGGGACTAAATAAGATTAACTTTGATTTTAGAAGATTGAGGACTAATTTGTTCGCGATTAGTCATTCATGAACTTTATTCAGGGCTTGACTAGTTTCCAAATCCATTTTATAAAGATCATTACCAAAGTTTTGAAGAGTGGTGTCATCAGCAAACATGGTCATTTTTAACGTTGTTGATCTGGGGAGATCATTTATGTATATTAGAAATAGTAAAGGGCCTAAAATACTTCCTTGTGGATTCCACAAGAAATGGTTAGCAAGTCCGACGAAACATTACTAATTTGGACTTTTTCTTGTCTGCCACTTAGATAATTACGTATCCACTGTAATATATTGATACTAAACCCGTACTTATGAAGTTTTTTCAGCAAGATATCGTGGTTGACGGTATCGAAAGCTTTCTTTAGATCAAGAAAAATTCCAACTGAATACTTGGACTCTTCATTGCTTGAAATGTTATTAAGAAAATTATGAATGGCATGACTGGTGGAATGATTGGGCCTAAAGCCAAATTGTTCATCTGTCAGTTGGTTTTCAGAGAAAGAATCATAAATTTGCCGATAAACCACTTTTTCTAATACTTTCGAAAGTGAAGGCAAAATGCTAATAGGCCGGTAGTTTGTTAAATTATATTTGTCGCCCCCTTTGAACAGGGGCAGTACTTTAGCAACCTTCCACTCTTCAGGGAAGTACCCAGTGATTAAAGAAATGTTGATTAAGCGGTAAAGAACATCTACAATTTCGTATTTGATCACTTTTAAAACTTTATTTGAAATTTCATCTAATCCATGACTATGCTTGTTCGGCAATTTGTTAATAATGTCTAGGATTTCAGAGCGATTGACTATCTTAAAACAGTATTTACGTTGGGAGAAGACGTCGGGCATGAAATTCAAGAAATTGTCTCTTGCAACCTCATCACAAGATATTTCATCACTTAACTTTTTACCTATGGAGACAAAATATTCGTTCAAGTTTCTAACAATATCTTGCTTGTTAGTAATAAAAGCCTCTCCTACTTTTAATGAAGATGGGCCTTCGTTATTCATCAGCTCATGACCTAAAAGAGTTTTGGTGCCTTTCCATACTTGACTAGAATTCCCTTTTTTTGATTCAAAATATGCGTTCCAGTAATTTGCTTTGGCATTTTTTATCAATTTATAGTACATATTTGAGTACTCGGTAGATATTTTGCGGTTATCCCCTGTAGGGTTCTTGCAATACATTTTACATAATTTTTGTTTTTGATCCCTTGAGATTAAGAGACCTTTCGTCATCCAAGGATTGCGTTTGGAACTCGTTATGGTAGACTTGATTTCGATTAATGGGCAGTATATCCGGAACGCAGTTCCAAGTTTCTTGAAAAAATTTTTAAACGATCTGGCCGGGTCGATAATGCGACACCTGTCAGAGAATAATGTAAACTGTTTTGCCCAGTCACAACAAACATGTTTCCACCATGACTGTAATTCACTCACCAATTAACCAAATACTTTTCATGTCATAAATGAAGATTGAATCATGCTTTACTTCAGCAATTGTACACTTAATAATTTAAAGAAGAACGCCAATCACATTTTCTTTTCACAACTCATTTTCTCTTCACTTTTGATTTCGACTTAAACCCATTTTTCAAGCCAACCGATTTGTTTTTGAAGGTTTTCCCGCCAGTTTTGGATTTTTTAGCCCAGTTGCTTCTGGAGTTCTGAAGGTTGTTGCGGTTCTTCTCCCATTTCAGTTGTTTCAATCCAGCTCGATCTGTGATAGTGGACATAGCTTCAGACCCACCTAAATCCATGTCATCCTGGTTCTCATCAATCATGTCTGCAAATTCTTCTGCTGAAGCCAGAAGACTTGACAAATCTCCTCCCTTTTTGGGCACACTGAACTTCTTCCTCATCCGAGTAAGCTTGTCCATTTTCTTGGGCTGGACCTCATCTTCGCTCTCACTGTCCTCTTCTCCAAAGCCTTCTTCATCAAACTCATCATCCGAATCCTCACCGTCATCCATATCTTCTAATGCTTCAAAGTTGGCTTCATCTTCGCTATCTTCACCATCCAGTTTAGGTTCTTCATCGTCTTTGCTCTCATTATCTTCATTTTCGTCGCCAGAGTCTTCATCGTCTTCGAGGGCCTTCAAATCCTGCAAATCCTCATCCACACCATCCATATTGTTGGCCATGGTGTCCATGAACTTGTTGAAGTCCTCGGATGTGACACTTGAGGCATCGCTATCTTCTTCTTCTGTCTTCTTGGAGGCCTTTTCTCGGAAGAATTTATACAAGAACTTCTCGTCTTCTGGGATTGTAGCTTCGTCACGTTGAACGTAATCTTTACTATCCGGAGCGATTGAACGGATTCCTTGAGCCATATATTTTCCTCTCTTGGCCAAAATGGTGGTCGGCTTGCCTTTCAAGGGTTCTTTCTTGGGATTTCGGAACACAAACCGATCCAAGAACCTCATCAGGGTGAAATCTTGCAAGGGATCTCCAGAGTATTTGATCTGAATCTGATCCAGGATCTTTTGAGCAAAAAGCGCCACAGAGGGATGAAAATGCTGGGTCAAGAGCTCCAGCTCCCACATGACGCTATGCTCAGCTCCACAATACATGGGATTGCGGTGATTGGGATCGTAACCCATACTTTTTCGATGAATGGTTTGACCTTTCAAGTTCTTCACATGGACCCATGAATTGGTCTGGGACAATGGTTTCCCCTCAGGTTTTTCTTCACTTTTCTCCTCATCACATTCTTCTTTGACATCTTCGTAATGTTCTTCTTCATCGTCGTCGTCCTCAAACTTGTCCATGACATTAGCCGGTAAACCATGGGACCTCTGGTGGAGATGAATATCTTTCCGACCACGAACCACTTCGGAGACAAGGAAAAGACATCCACAAACCAAATGTGGAGAGAAGTACTGACACATCTGGAGCAATCTCTTAATGAACGCCCGAATTCGATTGGCGGAAGTATCGCTTTTCATGGCCTTGTACAGCAAATTAAGGAACATGGTTTGCTTCGAGGACATTTCAAATCCCGGATCTTGAATCTTCTTGTACAAAGTGGTGTAGAATCGATCCGTACAAGACTCGCCATGATCCATGATCTGATATAACAACATCAGGGCCTGGATACTCGTGTTGAACGCAGAAAGATTGACCACCCGAAACATGATCTGAATTTGATCTTCCAACAATTTCGACTCCAACTTTGCGTACGGAAAAGCCCGATTCACTCCAGTAAGAAGAGCCGACATGAGTTTGGTATCAATCTCTCCTTTCTTGACGCTTGCTTTGAAGAAACCAAAGTAGATCTGAATCAACTTATTGGCCAAATCCAGTTCGTCTTCTTCCAAGAGAACTTGACTGAGGAAACAGATTCCATAATATTGGGCTTTGGGACTCACATTGGGTCGATAGAGGAGCCGTTCCACTTCCTTGACCACAATCCCCTTCATCAGAGGATGAACCACGAGAAGTTTACCCAAAAGATGCATGGCTTTGGCTGCGATACTTCGCGTTGGATCACCCAATTTGTTAATGAGCTTGGTAAGTAGTTCATCTTCACACTCCGGTGTGGATTTCAACAACTCGAGGACAGTATTCATGGCTTGGATCTTGGTCTTCTCAATCGTGTCCTTGGATACATCGTCCAAGGCCTTGAGAAACTGGGCGTAAGTCACTTTCAACTGATGCTCAAACCACCAAACGATCAAATAACGATCTCGAGTGTCTTTGTTCCCACCGGATAATTTGGGCAAGAGCTCGAAAGGCTGCTCTCGAAAAGCCTTGAGCTTTCGGTCCGATGGTAAAAGATGGTTGGTCAGTAGTTCGGTCAGCGCTTCCATGGCCATCATGCAAGGTCTTCGACTTTTTAGACTGACCATTTCGATGAGATTGGTCAAGGCCGTGAGGCTATGGACAGGATTTTCTTGAAGCATGACACTAAAGGCCGAAATCTTATCTCCAAGAGCTCCAGATTGAAGCACAGTTTGGAGCCAATTGGCTTCGGATCGCTTGGCACCTTTGGCCTTCATGGCTTTGTGATTCTCCACTTCAAGTTCCAACAACAATCCAGCAAATTTTTCCAGTTTCGGCATCCAATAATCCGGTGTGGCGGATACATTGGCCAAATCTTCTTCGGAGATGTCAAACATGTCGAACCACTTCTCGTTGGATTTCACCACACAATGAGATCGCTCTGGTTTTTCCTTCAAGAAATGGAATTCTGGGCCAGATTTTTGGGTTTGAGAGGCTTTGGGAGACTCTTCGGGAAGGTTGGAGGTGGTAGAAGACACTTCGCCAACTTGAACTTGATCCTGATCTTCTGGTTCGGATTCATCAACGGATTCTTCCTCTTCATCATCATCATCATCGGGAGCGTCGGATTCATCATCAGGTTCATTGATCTCAGCATCGGGTACGTTTTGAAACTTTTTGTCTAATCCAAGATTCTTGATGAAGGCCTCAAGTTCTTTCCGAGCTGCCAAGGAAAAATCCTCGGGAATTTTTTCAGTTTCTTCCTCCAATATTTCATCGTCAGTGGGTGGTACTTCTTCCAAGAGGTCCATGTCCTTCTCATCACCTCCCAAATCCAAGACGGCTTTTTTGAGTTGTTCTGGGCTGATATTCATGGGATCTTTTTTGGTCTTGCTTTTCTTCTTGGTCTTTTTCTTCTGGCCTTGATTGGGTTGGCTAATAACCTTAGGAATCTTTTTGGCGTCTTGTCCTTGGTTTGGTTGGGCCAGAGCCAATTTCTGGGACATTTTAGTCTTCTTCTTTCCCATTGTCTCGTCTTCTAAGTAATTAAAATGGATGGGATCACATTTGATGGATGGATCTTTTCAAACTCACATGTGCTTCCTTTTGTTTTGTTTTGGTACGACAGAGAAGTAAACTTCAGGGTGACATTGAATCCTTAACCACGTGGTACTCGAAAACAAGATTGTAGAAAATCTAGTTGCTTTATTTTGTGAAGTTTTTTTCTTATTCTGAAGCCCCCGAATGGCCCAAATTTGAACTTAATTTCAATTCAACTGACGATTCAACTTTAAGTTATGAACGGCAGGGTTTTAGCCGTTCCTCGAAAAAGGAACGAATTACAGTTCCCATTCCTTTTCCACAAATGAGGAACGTCTTACTCACGAATTCCTTGTCAAAAAAAGGAATGGCATTACAAATTATTCGTACCTAAAGTACTTTGCCTAATTGGACAGTTTATAGGAGTTTTGTTGCTTTTATGAGGCGATTTAACCCCGATCATAAGTTTGTTGGGATTTGAGGTTTTGATCAAGAGATGGCGTTGACTAAGGCGTAAACGTCGAAAAATTAGAGCGAGTCACATAAATAACTTTTGAAGTCGCTCATGTTTAAAATCAAGATGATTTGTTCTTGAAAGTTTTTATATCTTGTAGTGGGAATCATCCACTCCCAAATCCACATATTTTGGGCTACTTTTGTTGATATTAACTCAAATTATGGGACTCTGAAGATTCTCCTTACCTGTCTAGGTTGAGAGATTGAGTTTTTCCTGACAATGGCTTTGGATGCGCCATGGATTTCATAAAACAAAAAATCGAAACAAATCAAAAACTCCACATCAAGGGTCGGCAACCACCTTTGGTTCAAGGCCCACAAATTTGTTTACATGTAGTCAGGGGCCCACCAAAAAGACGTTGGTAAGTTCTGCGGCCCACTAATTAACGATCAAAGTGCTTGGAGCCCACGAGTACAGTACTGTGGATGTCTCAGGGGCCCACTTTTTTTGGACTTTCTCCATAGCTCCTGGGCCCACCAAAGACCACCCTTGGGCTCACGTGTGGGACGCGGCCCACCGGTTGCCTACCCCTGCTATACATCAATTTAAAAAAGAACAAATATTTTTTTTCAGTTGTGACATGTTGCGCTAAAATATTTTGCTATTTTTTTGTTCCAAAACATTTTAATCTTGATTTTTTGGTAGAAAATTTGTGGGCTCGTTGTTTCCCTGGAGACTTTTTATGGAACACTTTCCCCGGAATATGTAAGAAATAGAAGGTTTTCGAGCTCATTAAATGTTTTTCTTCAAGTTTCGAGGAGAAAGACGATTTATTAAAACAACTCATTGATGAACTTTTGAATAAAGGAATCAAGTCCGTCGGGGCTGCGTTACAAAGTTTTGTGCCAAGAGGAACATGCCCGTCTTGGGTGATAAATATTTTTGGTCCTCTCTGTTCAATAAGTGTCAAAAAATCACTTTCGATAAAAAAATAGCCATTCAATAATAATCTCTGATCACGATTTGATATACGCTAATTGTTTATTATTAGTTTGATATGGTAGGTAAAGTGTGAGTACCTGCGTTAAGCAGTTTCATTGAGTGGCAGAATCAAACAAGATTGGGACAGAATTTCGAAGGTCTATACAAGGCATATATGAACAGATGAAGACAGCTTTAGACATGATCACTCTCAAAGGGCTCTTGGTTTTCTTGGGGACCATTTCCAGTGGTTGGACGTTTCACATTGTATTTCTTCCGATTGGTTGAAAAAGCTCTGGCCATCACCTTTTTCAGCGAACCGGGAGTGCCAATGATTCTGGAGCGTAAGCTGGAGCGATTGATCGACGACTCGGAAGTGTTGGTGGTGTCCAAAAGAGGGGTCTTATCATGCGTTTTGTCCTGAAAAGGTGAAGTCAAATTAGTGTCTAGGAGATCTCAATTAGAACTTCTAGTTTAGCTCATGCTCGTTGAATGGATTAGTGCGCATTCAGAATTGGAAATTGCCCCCAGTGTGAAGTAAGATATTCCATGCTGGAACAAGACCTTTTGTTTCCATTTAGAAGTGTCCCATGTCATTCCAAAAGCAACCATCGTGGAAGTGAAGAACACACTGAAAATACTGTCACCGTTATTAGCGGGAGAACGCGTTCCAAATCTCCAATGCTAGAAAGCTGAGAGCTAGCATGACACCCTGCAGAACGCCACTAGCCTACGTATATTCAAAATTTATGTCATGATTTTTGCTGAATTTTCCGACGAATTTGCTACGAGGGACAACGGCATCTACGGCATCGCCAAACATCAGGTATCAATAATATGTAAGCAATTAGATTGGCAGAGGTTAAGAGCTTTCCATGAGAATGGATAACGTTTGTAAAAAAAGTGACCTAACGTAATATTGTTTAAATTTTATCAATGCTGATTGTACATTGAAGCAACTAAAATTTTATCTAAATAAAACAAACATTCCTTATTAACAATTAAAATTTGGCCATTACTAAACAATAGTCCCAAGAATTAAGTTGCTAGGTATAAGTATATTTTGCTCTTTCTTAAAATTTCTTTTTAGCATCATTTTCATGATCAGACTTCTGAGAAATCGAATTTTGCCATTTTTGCTCCCATGGCTCTCGTATTTATGGAACTGTGAGGTAACATTAAACAAATAATAACCTCTTACCTGTTGTGCAATGGACCGATTGGAGCGGTCCATGGTGCCATCATGAGAGCCAAAACTGGTGTGAAGGCCCCTCTTGCCTTTGAGTGCAGGTGTGGGCGGACCAGGCTTGGAGTAGCTCGTGGTCAAGGCCATTTTGGGCTTCTTCAAAGCTGACACGCCATTCAAAGACGAATCATTGGACACCATACTCGAGTTCGAGCTCCTCGAACTGCTCCTCAGCACACTGTTTCTCGACGCAAACGGGTTATTGGGAGGATTCTGATGGGCCTCAGATCGCCGTTTTCTACCTCCAACAGTCACCGGCAAAGGATTGGGCGAATTGATATCGCTTTCTGGATTACCCGTGATCCTGGTACGACTTCGGGTATTGGAAGCAGGGGAGTCCACACGCATCTGTGAAGTTTTTTCGGCCAAATTGTGAACATCACTAAGACGTCCGGAACGGAGGTCATCATCGTTGAACTGTTTTGCGGCATAGAATTGGGTCTCGGCGGGATAACTCGATTGCAAATGAGCCGGATACATGCTGTTTCGTCGCGAAAGCTCGCTAATTCGTCCCCCTGTGGAATTGAGCTCACATCGTCCAGATTTGGCGTCCGATAAATACGAACTCGAGAACATCTCTCCAGCTTCATCATCCATGAGAACCATGGATCCATATCCGGCAGGAGGTCGACGACCCATGGCCACTTCAGATTGGGTTCGCCCGGGTTTACAACGTCCAGGTGTGTTTGTGGGACACTTGAAAACACTCTCAGAGGACCCACCGAATTTGGACACTTCGATCTTGGGTAAATCCTTGGGTTTCAGAGTTTGAGGAGCGATTGTGTTTCGTCTTGGGTTGATTGGTTCTTGCTCAGAAGGGGCCAAATTTTGAACTTGAGGAGCAATTGTGTTCCGTCTTAAGTTGATTGATTCTTGTCCTGGAGGGGCCAAATTTTGGAGTTGGGGCGCAGATTTGAGTTTCTTCTTGAGGGTGTCATTCTCGTTTTGACGAACAACAAGGAGTTTCTTGCATGTTTCGTACTTCTTTTGCAGCTCTTTGAAGGCGCTTTCACTGGGTAGTTTTTCTTTCTCTTCATGATATTGCTTCAGTGTTTCTTCAACTCGAGCCTTGGCCTCATTTCGTTCCTCTTTAAGTTTGGCATTCTCGGCTTTGAACTTCTTCTGGAACTCGTCCAGTTTCTCAGTGTACTTTTTGTTAATTTCCTCGGATGCCTCTTTGAGTTTGTTTTGATACTTGGCTTTCATGGTTGTGTTGCGTTCTTCCAATTTCTTGAAATCTTCACGGGCTTTGTTCAATTGAGTCTCTAGCTCATGAATAATATTGGAGCTGCTATCTTCATTGGCGCTCTGGAGTTGTTCATTGGTTATTCTTGACCTCAATTCGGCTTGCAATTGGTCTTGACTCTCGAGCAGAGTTTCCAATTTCTCATTAACTTGAGCCATTTTGGTCCGTTCATCTTCGATTTCAAGAACCTTGGCATTCAAGGCTTCCCGATGTCGTTGTTCCAAAGCTTGAATTTCATCTTTATGTTTGGTGTGAATCTCGTTGATTTCCATGGAGTGATCCTCATTGGATTCCCGATGTTCCAGTGTGACATCATTTAGTTTTTGTCTGGTTTGCTCAAGATCAAGTTTGTTTTGGGTAAGTTGGTCTTGGAGTTCTTCCAGTTGCTTTTTCTCCGATGCCAAAGTTACCTTCAAAGTCATGATATCTTGATCCTTCTCAGAGACAATCTGTGACATCTCGGTCAATTTCATGGACAAACTTTGGATTTCAAGAGTCTTCTCAGATTCATTTGATTGCCCTAGGTCAAGGTCTTGTTTCAGATTGGCATTGATTTTTTCCAGAGATTGAATCTGGGTTCTCGATTCATCCAATTGAGATTGGATTTCAGCGAGACAACTCTTTGTCTCATTAGAATCAGACAAGGTCTTTTCCAAGGTCTGGATTTTCTGCAACAAATCATTGTGATCTTTCAAAAGCTCATGATGTTTAATTTCTAGCTCCTTGAGAACTGAAGTTTGGGTCGCAAATTCGGAACGGATCCTTTGGTTTTCAAGTTCAAGGGACTCGATTTTCTGGACGAGTTTCTTGGATTCTTCTTGAGAGTTGGTTATCTCTTTCAGAAGCTCGTCTTTGTTGGAATTGGCACTTTGTTGGATCTCATTCTTCTTGTCTTCTAAATCTTGAATCTTGGCTTGAAGTTCTTTGGCCTCGGATTCCTTTTCGCTTTGAATGAAGCTCAATTGGTTGATCAAATCCACGTTTTCAGCTTGAATCTTGGATGATTGCTCTTCTTCTGAATCAAGTTTCGATTGAGTGTCAAGATTGGTTTTCTCCAAAATTTGGATCTTTTCTAGCAATTCTTGGAACTTGGTCTCTTTTCCACTCTGAATTTCGGCAATATCAGCTACCAACTCTTCTTTTTGGGACTTCACTTGGTCCAAATCTTGTCTCAACTTCTTACAAACGTTCTCATTTTCCACATTCAGAGCTTCCAAAGCTACCATTTGAGTCTTGAGTCCTGCGTTTTCGTTCTTAATCTCTTGGATTTGATTGACCAAAACTTCTTTCTCTTCTAGAACTTGGTTGAAGGCCTCTATTTGAGATTTCAGCTTTTCGTGGACATCTTCTTTTTCACTCTCCAAAGATTGGATTGTGACCTTCAGTTCTTGAAGCTTGGATTCATTTTCCTGCTGAAGGTTGACTAATTCTTGCTCAATGGTCATTTTGTGTTCACGAAGCTCATCCAGATTTTGAGAACAGGTCTGGAATTGGGCACGAATTTCTTGATTCTTTGCCTCCAATGATTGAATTGTCTGAAGCAATTGCTTGGATTCCATGTCCTTGGTGTTTATCGTTTCTGATAAGGTGTTCGAAAGAGCCTCTTTCTCTTTCTGAAGTTTGGCCAAATCTTGAAGTCCAAGATCCGTTTTCTCTCGTTGGTTTTGATTCTCAGTCTCTAAAGTTTGGATAGTTTGGAGTAGTTGTCTCAATTCCTGGTCTTTGTTGTTACTTGCTTCTGATAACTCGTTCAAAAGAGCCTCTTTTTCGGCTTGAATTTTGGTCAAATCTTGATTCTCGGTCTCCAAAGATTGGATCTTTCCAGTCAAGTCATCCATCTCATTCGTCTTTTGGGTCTTGAAATTGTCAAAGTCTTTTGTCAAACTTTCATTTTGCTCGAGAATCTCTTGAATTTTAAGGTCGGAGTTTGACTTGATTTCCTGATTTCCATGCTCAAGGAATTGAATCTTCTGATGGAACTCTTCAACTTTCATGTCATTTTGTTGGCGAATTTCGGTCAATTTGTTCAATAAAGTCTGCTTTTCTTCCTCAAGCTCGTCCAATTTTTCGACCTTCTGCCGCAATTCTTCACATATTTTCTTCTTTTCAGCCATTTCTGTCAATAATCCTGCGTTCTTTTCTTGGACTAGGGATAAATCTTTCTTGAGAGCATCACTTTCCATGATGACTTCTTGCAATTGGGATTGCAGAGATCCAATTTCC
The DNA here is from genome assembly GCA_010645155.1 of Tigriopus japonicus. NCBI lineage: Eukaryota > Metazoa > Arthropoda > Copepoda > Harpacticoida > Harpacticidae > Tigriopus > Tigriopus japonicus. The sequence goes on from CM021313.1 coordinate 4,558,707, forward strand.
TTGACATAGACCTCGTTGCTTTCCTGAAGTGAGTTCAATTCCTGATTTACCTTCAATGAATTTTCTTCTAAGGTCACGATTTTCTGGTCCTTTTCTGAAAGATCTTTGATCAGGGCTTGATTCTTTTCGCTCATTTCATGATTGCTAGTGGTTAGCTGCTCAATTTGAGCTTGGAAATGAAGACGAGCTTCTTCATTCTCTCTGGATTTGACTTGTATCTCTTCTTGGAACTTCTCACTTTGTGCTTGAATCTTGTTCAATTCTTCACTGATCCTCTCACGATCACAATTCAAATTTTGGAGTTGCTTGTCCGAAGAGGTTCGGAATTCTTCATATTCTTGCATCAAATTGTCCTTGGACTTGCCTAATTGGCCAAGTTCAGTTTCCAAATCCGCATTCGTCGATTTGAGATGGTTCACCTCAGATTCCATGGATTCTATCTTGATCTTGAATCCTTCATTCAGTTCTTGTCTTTCAAGTTGGACTTGCAGCATCTTCTGTTCAAATTCTTGCATTTTCTTCTCGTATTTGCCTTGGATTTCCAACTTATCCATCTCCAAAGTCTTCAAAGCTTCATCTTTCACGGTTAAGGCATTCTGTAAGGTCAATTGCATTTGATCTCGTTCCATAATTTGGGTCTGAATCAAGGACAGTTTTTGGGTCAGTTCCACATTTTGTCGCTGGGATTGCGCAAGTTTCTCTTCCAAATCTGGGACCAAGATATCTGAGACGACTTCTCCGGATTGGTCGGGATTTTCGGGACTTGAGAAGGACATTGACCTTCTCTGACCTCGTCGAGAAATTGGACTCATCAAAGAACCATTTCCACTATCGTTCTTTTTGGTATCGCTGAGATCCTTGACAAGTTTCTCCAGTTCTTGTAACGATTCTTTCAATCGTTCATTTTCAGCCGCCTTCATTTTAGCCCCAACCTCCAAATTGACCACTTGAGTCTCGAATGAGGCGTTCTTTTGGGCTACTTCGGCCATTTTCCGTTTCAATCCGGTCAATGAGCCCTCCAAGGATTGACATCGACTCTGAGCATCGTACAATTGATCGGTCAACAATTGACAATCGTGCTGACACGATTTCCGTCGAAGCTCGTCCTTCAATTTGCTTATCACATCTTCAAGCTCTTGGCTCTCGTCAATCTGTTTGAGGGCATAAACCTCGCTTCGAGCAGTTTGAAGCGATTCCTTGAGATTCTCCAATTCTCGTTTGGCCGATGTCAGGTCCTCTTTGAGCATGGCATTCTCCGATCGCTCTTGATCCAACTCAACTTTGGTGGCCAGAGTTAAACGGGTCTGTTGATGAGCAATCTCTTGATATTTGGACACTTGTTGGGTCACGGGCGATTGCATGAAGCGTTTCAAGGGGGAGGAAGGGGCGTGTCCGTCCTCTTGGGAATCGTGGACGGAGGAAACGGATCCTGAGGAACGCCCACCGGGAGAACTGGCGTACACGCCGGGAGAAGAGCGGGTGCGCGTGCGAGAAGGATTGAATCTGGGACGATCTCGAAGAGCATGACGAGTGGTGGGTGTGGAAGGTGGATCCGAAATGGGGTCGATCCCATCGCCGTGAATGGATAGATACTCGACCAAACATTGTCGGTTGAGAGCTTCACCTTCTTCTAGAAGGAATCTGGAAAGGATTTTGAGATGAGAACGGGGGCTATGGATTTTCGAGGTCAAAAGGTTTGCGATTTTTTTACCGGAAGAGATCGGTGAGTTTATTTTGATCAGCCTCGGGAAGGCGTAATAAGGCGGAATAGGTGAGATTGCATTGACGTTTGACCACGGCAGCGTAAAGAGACACCAGTTGGAAAAGTAGAATTTCTTCTTCTGTGCAAGGAGGGGCGTGATCCAGGTCGAGTGAGCGCAATCCCGCCCACCAAATGGACTGCAAACAAAGACATTCCTTTTTGAAGCCAATCGATCGATTTCTTTATACTAAATAAGGTTGAATAAGGAACGAGAACAGCAAACCATGGCTTTGGCTCGAAAAAATAAAAATAAATAAAGTTAAAGAAGATGTTGCGGCGAAATTGTCCTCCCTGATCGGTTTCTCCCTTCCTCCTTCCCGCAAATCAATCAGTTGTTTTACTATCTTACACTCGTTTGGATGTCTCTGACTATGTCCAAATTAGATCAAAATTGACGTTTTAAATCTTACGGAACTGCACAAAATCTGTATTGAAAGCGTACCATTACTTTTCAGAGCGCTATCATTTTGATCCGTTATGACAGTCCTTTTCATAACATGATTCCAAAGGTAGTATTGGAAAATAAGAATCTTACGTCGGTTATCAATTTGGCAAAGTATGCAAAAACCACGAATTTTTTTACTTATGCGAGGCGATCGAACGTTCACATTACTCGTTTGGGAATTGGAATCCGCTGATCCCTCTTTTGAGCGGTTTTTTTCACTCTTAACTTAAAATTTGACCCGTTCATCTCAAATAACTCCACACCCGATCAACCTTACCTTAAATTCAACGGGTATCGAAGCCGGCTCTAAAATATATGGACTAATTTTTCAACCACGTTAATTCAAGGCTTTTTTACGAGTATAACTTTAACTCTAGACCCGCCGACTCGGACTCAAGTTGCTAGCAAACCCCGATTTGGGATTTGGTCTTGAGTCCCTCGGAGGAGCTTCTCTCATGAGAGATGGATCACTTTTGGCATTTCTATTGAACGAGAAAGCAACCCACGAAGATTATTCATCCATTCGGCCTGGTATTTTCTCGGCTTGAATCCTAACCAACGCATTCGCTTGTTATTATTATTATTAGGTTAGTTCCAATCAATCAATCGCGCGCCGGCTTTTACCGTTGAGCTCAACGCCTACTCTCCCTCCTCCCCTTCAAAACTAAGGCGGCGAGGATTTAGTTCAAACATTTCTGATGGCCATTTGTCTATCGCTCTCTCTCTCTCTCAGTACCTGTAAACGAGGCCAAACGTGTTCCGCCCATTGTAGCTGACTAACGGGCGTGTCCAGGCCGCATAAACGGCCGCAAAATTCCAACGGAGAACGATCGTCCCGAATTTGAGCCAAAAGACACGCCCAAGGGTGACGTTGGGCCTCCTCGGACGCCATGACGGGCCCAAAATCTGGGATCTCGTAGATTCAAGGAATGAATTGAGCGCTCAATATGTTGCAAGACAAAAACCGAAAACGGTGTCTTTCAAGGGTTTGAATTAGAACCTCTCTGTGACGTCACGGAGGCAATCTCCCAGGGAGGCCATGGTCGAGCCGGATTCTCCGGTCTAATGACTATTTAACGTCGTTTGGCGGATGAAATTGGTCGTTTAAGATTTCATTGGCTCTCTATGGTCACATTTTGTTCTATTAAAGATATTTTAGCGCAGCTTTGAGACGAAAATTGTCTTAAAAAATGATCGCTTTTGCGATGATATGGCGTTGAATCTATAAAATGGCAAACCTAATCGAACTTTTCAGCGCGTCCATATCGGAAACTTGGCCCAAACAAAAATCGGCCCGGTGGTTTTGATTCGGCCTTTGGGAGCAATGTTTAGCACAAATAACTGATACCGAACAAAACATTCTCCAACGGAAATTCAGAACTCTATGAAGGACCACCCATCAACCGTCCCTAAAAACGATAAATACGCCTAACAAATCTTATCAAGGGATATTTTAGCATCAATGAACGTGTATCAACGTGTGTCATTATATGACTGTTAAAAAAGGAATAGTTGTTGTTACAGATGTATCCCATACGTGTTCCATTGCTTCTTTACGAGATTATTGATGGCCACCCTGGGAGTCATCCGGCTTTACACATACGAACGGACGAACAAACAGCGGCAAACAAGGCCAATTTCGTTCAGTGATGCCACATTGACAAAACTTGCAAAATTAGATGTAAACCAAAACTGCCCTAAAAAGATCTTGCACTTTCATCCAAATTCGCGGCAGAACCATGAAGTAGATTTGTTTGAAAAAGTGCATTTCCTTGATTTTGACTATTTCTTGATTCATTCAGGGTTGAAATTTTTTTCTTATTTAAGAAAATACGGTAAACTGTTTCATCTTTTGTTTCTTCAGCCAGAATACTTGAGTGAAAATTTTATACAAAGCAATTGCACAATGTTGTGACTAAAGATCAGTTAGCAAACATATTTTGAATCTGAAAAGGTCCATGGAAAGATTGATCAAATTTTGAAAGGATTTTTTTAGAGACAAAAAATTTAGGCAACTCTTGCGAAAAAAAGTTCAAACGAAAAAGGGAAGACAAAATAAAGCTGTTCAAAACCATTAAAAGTATGCACTTAGAACTTTGCTAATAGTTCTAGTCAATTGAACTAGTATAAATAAAAAAAATCTTCTGCAACAGTTCCTTTCATCAATTTTAAAATGCCAAAGAACATTGCCATGAAAAATTTGAAAATGAAAGCCAACCATTGGCAATCAAACCAAGTCAAACTAATCTCCTGGGATCTCATCCGCTGTCAATCTATGATGATGGCATTCTAAATTTGAAACAAAGCTTGGGATTGTAGTGATTGGAATTTAATCCATCTAACCAAATTGTAAGCCAACACAAGTTATCCCTGGCCCAGAAAAGCAATCTTGCACCCCCAAAAAGGCAATGCAACATTTCCTTGTTATGGTGCACCATCTGAAAAGAAGGGTATCACAAAGTTGCACGGTGGCTGGATGAATTTAGAGCCCTAAAGACAATTCTAATGCGAATTAGTACTTAAGCGTGGTGCAAATAATCTCAAGATCTTGTAATACAAGAAAGAATTAGTTGCATGAAAAAATGAAATGAAAGAAACCAAAGTATGTAAAATAGGTAATTGCACACTTGAACATACTTTGGTTTTCTATAATCTCAATTCCTTTGATGCAACTTCTTCTATTTTTTTTCTAAGATCCTGGGGTTCAATCTAAATGTTTGTTTCCCTCCAAATATAGCGAGGATTTTAAAATTGCTACTTACTTCACATGTAAATATATATTAAATATGACGTTCAGTCATTGCAAAGAGAGATTCCCTCTTACTCAACCCTATGAAATCCTTAGACTTAGCTCCTTTTGTGACTTTTTAAAAGTGTGTCTAGTCCCAAAAAGTCCATACATCCAAAAATCACAGTCCCATCAAGCTCCCCAGTTCCACATTTCCCATAGCTATAGTTCTAAAAAGCCAAAAAATCGTTCATCTAAATTTCCGGTTCCTAACCCTCTCCTTCGGCCGTCTGACCTTTTCCACACTGTCCATTTTCAGCAACCCTTAGGTTTCAATGTCTGTTTTCAATCGTCATTTTCAGTGGACGTGTTGAAATCGTTCCACTTTTCTCACGGCAATTTCTTCGGATTGCTCCCTCATAGAGCGTATCATGTATGAACAAGACGATGATTACGTGCATGGAGGTCCGGGTGGAGCTTTGGGTGATGATGAGGAAGAGGATAACAACGAGGAAATCCCCAATGAGATCTGGCAAGAGGCCTGCTGGATCGTCATCTCGGCCTATTTCGAAGAAAAAGGTGAAATACTCTTGACATTAATACATTTCATCCGCCGGAAAATGAAGAGAAAGCTTTGAATCCGGTGTTGCATGATGGATAAGTCTTGGATTGTCTGACAAAATGTCGAGTTTATGAAATTTTGAAACATTATGATGTGGACAAAGCTGATCAATCAAAGGGATTCATTCAAAAACTCAGCTCTTCTAATTTTTTTTATAATCTTTATTGCGTGTTTCATCACACATTGGATATTTCCAAAGGCATTAATGTCACGTATTTTTCGCAAATTACAAATTTCGCAAGTATGAACCCATTCTGGGTTCAATGCCACCACCTATTTACCACTCTATTAGAAACAGACCCAAAGACATACCATGTTGAATTTTATTATTTCTTGGATATTTTCCAGGCTTGGTTCGCCAACAATTGGATTCGTTTGACGAATTCATTCAGATGAACGTTCAACGGATCGTGGAAGATTCTCCGCCCATCGATCTCCAAGGCGAGGCTCAACACGCCCATGGAGAAATCGAATCTCCGCCCAGATTCGTTATCAAATTCGAGCAGATCTATTTATCCAAACCCACCCATTGGGAGAAAGATGGAGCCCCCTGTCCCATGATGCCCAATGAAGTAAGAATCATCTTGGTTTCAAGTTCATGGCTAAGATATGATTTAGTGCCTTTCTGACGCTCGGAGGATTAAAATATCAAGTGAAAACTAATAGCGTGTTAATATTATCATTACTTTTAGCCGACTAAGGTTTTAGTTTATTTATTGAACTTTTCAGAAAATAAATCATTTCATTTTTTTAAATCAGTATTCTATCACTTTTAATTTGGGATGATTTTATCACTTTTATATGATATTCTTTAATCATTTTTTATGAACTATAATTTCATCACTTTTTATTCTATTACTTTTTATTTTATTTTAGCACTTCTTACTTATTTTTTATCACTTTTTAATTCGATTATTTATCTTCGTTTGTTTACCTAACGTTATCTGTCAATATATTTATTTTAAAATATAGCTTTAAAAGGCCAAGCATGAGAATCAAATCTCCAAAAACAAGAGCAAGTTCATCATAAGAAAAATACACACTGTCCATTATAAGCACTATCCAACGATAAACATATCGCAATAAAGATAGTGAGATTATTATAAACTATAATAATTCTAAAAGAACATTCCATACGTCAATATTTCTTGAAGTATACCACTGAATAGCATTGACAACTTAGACCAATCTTGCCACTAAGTGATGTCAAATGATCTATTTTCCAGGCTCGCTTGAGGAACTTGGTGTATTCGGCGCCGTTGTATGTGGACATTAGCAAGACGATCGTGAAAGAAGGCGAAGATCCCGTGGAGACCCAACATCCCAAAACATTCATCGGCAAGATCCCCATCATGTTGCGATCCACGTATTGTTTGCTCAGTGGCATGACGGATCGAGATTTGACCGAGCTCAACGAATGTCCGCTCGATCCCGGGGGTTATTTCATCATTAATGGATCAGAGAAGGTAATTCAAATTATTCTTTTGTATCCGTCGACACCGACTTCAAATCTTACGAGCTTCTATTTTGTAAATTTGAGCCTTGACTTGGCTCTCCTACCTCTTTTGATGTTTCTTTAAGGAGATACGAACCTAAATTTATGATTGACCAATTTGCCTTTTCTACAAAGAAAATGAAAGGAGACCTTTGATGCACTGGCAATTTCTATCACCTCTTCAAATCATTGACACTTAAAAGTAGAAAATTCCAATTCAAAATGAAGTGATTGTAGTTATTAACAAGTGACATTCATATAATTGATCTTCGCTTATCATTCGTCAAGGTTTTGATCGCTCAAGAGAAGATGGCCACGAACACAGTGTACGTGTTCTCCATGAAAGACGGCAAATACGCCTACCGAACCGAGATTCGATCGTGTATCGAGCACTCTTCTCGGCCCACTTCCACCATGTGCGTCAACATGTTGGCTCGTGGAGGCACCAATATGCGAAAAAGCGCCATTGGCCAACGAATTGTGGGCAATTTGCCCTACATCAAGCAAGAGATTCCGGTCATGATCGTGTTCCGAGCTCTGGGATTCGTGGCCGATCGTGACATCCTGGAGCATGTCATCTACGATTTCGATGATCCTGAGCTGATGGAGATGGTCAAACCCAGTTTGGACGAGGCCTTTGTTATCCAAGAACAGAATGTGGCCCTCAATTTTATTGGCACACGTGGTGCTCGACCGGGTGTGACCAAGGAGAAACGGATCAAATACGCGCGAGAGATCTTGCAGAAAGAGATGTTGCCTCATGTGGGTGTGTCGGATTTTTGTGAGACGCGAAAGGCGTATTTCCTTGGGTACATGGTTCATCGTCTCCTTCTGGCTGCCTTAGGTAAATAGCCTTTAATTTTTTTTTTTTCATATTCATATAAAGTGTCGAAAGAACCAATAGTGATCGTTGTTAGGAAGTGCTTTATATGCCAGAGCTTTTAGGTTTAATGTAGAATGGGCTTGGTGTCATTTGTAGGGATGCCTTGGACTCTCATCTTTGATTTAATTCGAAGCATCTAAAAAACGTTCGACAATCAGCCAACAAGATCTCATCCATAGCAAAGCAAGTCTTGAAAATGCCAATTTGTAACATTTTAGCACCTCATTCAGATATGATGTCCAACTGTTAGTGTTTTAAGGTTTTATTTCAAAATGAATTTCAAGTCATTGCAAACTTGCAAATTGAAAATTGGATGGTTTTCAAACAAACTCAGAGAAAATGGTAGATGGCGCTAGTGTTCAAAATGATGACTTTTTTCAAAAACCTCAAGTTTTCCCTCCAAAAAAGAAAGGTTTTTCATGGCATGCTTGTCTGTCTTCATCTTATTGACCAAATCCAATGATTTGATTTTCAGGTCGCCGAGAGTTGGATGATCGTGATCACTACGGCAACAAACGATTGGACTTGGCTGGTCCTCTTCTGGCCTTTCTTTTCCGCGGTCTTTTCCGCACTCTCATGAAAGAAGTGAGGATGTACGCGCAAAAGTTCATCGACAAAGGCAAAGATTTCAACCTCGAATTGGCCATCAAGACCCGGATCATTTCCGACGGGCTCAAGTACTCTTTAGCCACGGGAAATTGGGGCGATCAAAAGAAGGCTCACACCGCTCGAGCTGGGGTATCTCAGGTGTTGAATCGACTCACTTATGCCTCAACTCTCTCCCATCTTCGTCGGATCAATTCCCCGATTGGACGTGACGGCAAATTGGCCAAACCTCGGCAATTGCACAACACTCTTTGGGGCATGATCTGTCCGGCTGAAACTCCCGAGGGAGCGGCTGTAGGTCTGGTCAAGAATCTCGCTCTGATGGCATATGTTTCGGTCGGAAACACGCCTTCACCCATCCTTGAGTTCTTGGAGGAATGGAGCATGGAGAACCTGGAGGAAATCGCGCCTTCCTCCATCACCGATGCCACCAAGATCTTTGTCAACGGCTGTTGGGTGGGCATTCATCGCGATCCCGAGCAACTGATGTCCACCTTGCGCAAATTGCGTCGACAAATGGACATCATTAACGCGGAAGTCTCCATGATCCGAGATATCCGAGACCGCGAGATCCGGATTTACACCGATGCCGGACGAATTTGTCGACCTTTACTCATTGTTGAGGACGGTCGATTGCTCATGAAGAAGCATCATATCGAGATGTTGAAAGAGCGCGAGTTTAACAACTATCAATGGCACGATTTGGTGGCTTCCGGAGTGGTTGAGTACATCGATACCATGGAGGAAGAGACCACCATGATTGCCACGAGCCCCGAGTCCCTTCAACCTACTGAGGATGGGTCGTTCTATTGTCAAACTTGGACTCATTGTGAGATCCATCCGGCCATGATTCTGGGGGTTTGTGCGTCCATTATTCCATTTCCGGATCACAACCAATCGCCCAGAAACACTTATCAATCCGCTATGGGCAAGCAAGCTATGGGGGTATATATCACGAATTTCCACGTGAGAATGGATACTTTGGCCCATGTGTTGTACTACCCACAGAAACCTTTGGTCACCACGAGAAGCATGGATTACCTTCGGTTTAGCGAATTGCCCGCGGGAATCAATTCCATTGTGGCCATTGCCACTTACACCGGATACAATCAGGAGGATTCGGTGATTCTCAATTCCTCGGCAGTCGATCGAGGCTTTTTCCGATCGGTTTTCATGCGTTCGTATAAGGATTCCGAGCTGAAACGCGGTGATCAAGATGAATGCTTTGAGAAACCCTCTCGAGACTCTTGTCAAGGCATGAGAAATGCAATCTATGACAAATTAGACGATGACGGAATCATCGCACCCGGTTTGAGAGTCTCTGGAGATGATGTGGTCATTGGAAAGACCATCAAGATCCAGGAGAATGATGACGAATTGGAGGGCAAGACCCAGAGATACTCGAAAAGAGACGCTTCCACGTTCTTGAGGAACTCTGAAACCGGAATTGTGGATCAGGTCATGATCACATTGAACCAGGATGCCAACAAGTTTGTCAAGATCCGGGTTCGATCCCCGAGAATCCCGCAAATTGGCGACAAATTCGCCTCCCGTCACGGTCAAAAGGGAACGTGTGGCATTCAATATCGTCAAGAGGACATGATTTTCACGTGTGAGGGCATTTCGCCGGATATTATCATCAATCCTCATGCTATCCCATCTCGGATGACGATTGGCCATTTGATCGAATGTCTCCAAGGGAAATTGGGATCGAATAAAGGTGAAGTGGGTGATGCCACACCTTTCAATGACGCTGTGGATGTGCAAAAGATCTCCAAACTCTTGAGTGAATACAACTACCAACCCAGAGGCAACGAGGTATACACTATCTTCTACCAGAGCCTTTTTTATAATAATAATAATTAAATATAACCATGTGCCCTCTTATTAATTGCTATGCAGGTGATGTACAGTGGACACACTGGCAGGAAGATCAATGCCCAAATCTTCCTTGGACCCACGTATTACCAACGTTTGAAGCACATGGTGGACGACAAGATCCATAGTCGAGCTCGAGGTCCGGTCCAGATTCTGGTGCGACAACCCATGGAAGGTCGAGCTCGAGATGGAGGACTCCGGTTTGGAGAGATGGAACGAGGTAAGAAGTTTCCGTTGACACATACACACTCTACTTGAGTGTCTTTTGGAAAAAACAATAAGTTCGAAGTGTTTATTTGATGTACTTTTTAGAGCAGGGGTCGGCAACCACTTTTGGGTCAAGGCCCACAGATTTGTTTGTATGTTGTCAGGGGCCCACCCTAAAGACGTTGATAGGTCCAGGGGCCCACAATATTTCGATCAAAGAGCTTTGGGCAGTACAGCATTATGGATGTCTCGCGGGCCTACTGTTTTGGACTTTTCCAATAGCTCTTGGGCCCACCAAAGACCACCATTGGGCCCACATGGAGGCTGCGGCCCACATGTTGCCTACCCCTGTGTTAGAGTATTATATTGCAACGGCTTACACATGGTGATAATTTGAGCGAGGCTTAAGAGGTGTTTTATTTAAACCTTAAAAAAATATTTTTGGCTGTTTTGGCTTCAAATTTTTTGGGGGGTTTCACAACTTTTTTTTTCACATTTTTTTGACATTGTAAGAGGGAAAAAATTCGCGTTTTTTTGACTCAATTTTTTTTCCGAAATTTAAATCTGACCTAAAAATGGTCGTGAAGAGGTGTCAAACCGCCACAGTCGGCTATTTTTCCAAGAGAAAGAACGTTTTCAAAAAATACCCAAAAAAATCGAGAACAAAAATTTGCCGCGGGAAGTAACCCAGACCGAATAAATTTGGCGTATTAAGTGACAAATGGTAAGGAAAAAACTTTTTGGGTCCATTTCTAGTTAAGAAGATCTAAAACTTCTGTTTAGCCAATTTTTTCTACTTTTCCTTTCCTCTAGAAATGGCTTGGAAGAACAGTTTAAATAGCTAAGTTATGATTTGCATATTTTTTTTGACATGACCCCCAAGTGTTAAACACAAACATTTTGCTTAATAAACAGTATACTTGGGTATTTTTGGATTACTCAATATTAGAACAAGATATGACAAAATAAAAAAGAAATGATTGTTTCCTAGAAATAAAGAAAAAAACGTGTAACCAACCAAATATGTGTTAGATATTACTTAACATACCATTCAGCGTTGAAACATTTTTGGCATCAAGCTCGTTTTCTAATTCATTAAACAAAAAAAGTGATCACTTTTTGACCTACACAACAAAAAAAAATTAAAGTGGTAATGAAGTGGGCTAGTCCTGACCTTCCAAGAATTAGAGATCCAGCTCCTTCAAATCTGAAACCAAACGTCTTTTGATCCAATCATTGCTCTTTTTCTCTCTCTCTAATAGATTGTCAAATCTCGCATGGAGCGGCACAATTCTTGCGTGAGCGTCTCTTCGAAGTGTCGGATCCATATCGAGTGCACGTGTGCAACCTCTGTGGTATGATTGCCATTGCCAACCTCAGAGCAAACACTTACGAGTGCAAAGGATGCAAGAACAAGACCCAAATCTCGCAGGTCAAGCTGCCTTATGCGGCCAAATTACTCTTCCAAGAGCTCATGGCCATGAATATTGCGCCCCGCATGATGACGTCTTGAGAATGTTGTCACCTTGTGTTTCCTTCTGTATGTACTCGAGTATTAAATAAATCATTGGACAGCGTATCTGTTACTGAATGATGGGACAAGAGTTGTTTGAGAGGCGGGAATTCCAGAGACTTCAAACACGCTGTAGAAGGTATTCTCATGTATCAACGAAAGAAAGAAAAGTAAGCGAACTACTTCCTCTTCTGAGTTGAGTTTTGAGATCGATCTTAAATCAAGAAGAGACTAAATTTTGATAGTTCCTCTAATATTTTTTGTATTATAGAATCTTTGGACAAAAGGTGTTTTAAGTCAAGTGTGGAATATGGTAGGTATGCTTTGCTCCTTGTTTCATTTGGTTGTTGTGGACTCTTTGACAATCAAATCCTGGTGGTTTGATAAATTCAAGATGTTTGATCTGTATTCTTGGTCTCATGTAGAGAAAACTTTTTCTTTTTTCCTTGAAAAACTGAGAAACCCACAAAAGGAAGAAATATTCCCTCACTTTTCTTTTCTCTGTGAAGTACACTGAAGAAAAAATAAGAGAGGGGCTCTTTTTCCCTTGCTTTTTATGGACTTCCTTGACATAAATGCAAGACTCTTGATTATTGTTCTTACTAACATCAAAGAGGCAATAGTTGATATTTTTGTGGCTTGTCCACGTCACCGCTTAACTGCTTGACCTTAATGATCAAACCAAACCAATTGGAATTCCAACAACAATTGGCCGGAGCATAGGAAAAAGTGATCAAGTGGATAAGAGGATAAGCCATAAACATGTGACCCATTTTCCTTCTTTTCTTCAAGACTGAGAGCAAATGTAAAGAAAAGAAGAGTCTACTTTCCCTCAATTTTAAGACAGAATTACACCTATTATGGTCTTACAAATTTTTTTGAAAATAAAAACAAAGAGAAATTGGAAGTCTGTTTCTGTGACTACTTTATCCAAGAGAATAGTAACTTCCTTGTGTTAGTTCACGGAAGATTGACGAGGCCAAAGAGAGCCAGGACGAACGAAAGGGAGAACGTAGTGAAAGGAAGGCCTGTCGTTGTTTATGTTTCGGGACGAAATGCCATTTATCTGCTGCTTCATCTACAATTTAATGGAAAGAAATCCTCCTTGTTAGAGGGCTTGTGGCAGGAACCTCTCACCACAGGACGCGAACTTCAGCTGACGCATAGCCCAAGAAGGCCCTTAAAACGGTGCAGCTCTGCAGTGAATTTGAACGAAATTGCCAAAAGACGATAGAAAATAGTGTTTGATAGCAAACATCACTTCAGAACAAAGTTGCAGCATGAGATAGCGCTCGTTTTCCTGCCATCAATTTCTATACTGATGTTTTCTGTTCTTAGGAATTAGTCAAAACTGAGTTGCTTCAGATCAATGTCTTGCACAAAACTGAGAATGGATCTCAATTAAACGCATGTATAACTTGAATATGATAATACCAACTTCAGACAACGGGTTCAATTATACACGGATGAAGTTTCATGAAAATTGAGCGTGTTTTTGCAAAACTGTGGCCCTGTTATCAGCAATGAAACTTACACCCAAAGCATCTACACTCTTCCCATAAAAACATCACTTTTAGTCAATATTTTATCGTCTGAAATGCTTGAAGTCCATTCGATGCCAAATATCAACATTTTGACAAGCCAAACTGAGAGGAAGCACAAAATTGAACAAATTATTCATCAACTTATAGTTGAGTTGTTGATGATTCCTTCTGAATGATTATTCATGCAGAATGAAGTAAAGAACAGATCACCTTCATGGAGCACTATATTCTTCACTTTGATGGTGTTGTTAGGTACTTATAATCTGAAACCATTGGTATTTCAGGATAAGTTGAATAGGGTTGATAATGAGTGGTGAACGTGATTTACCCAAGAGTGGGTTGCATGTAATTATCTCTAAGAGACAGATACACATACCAGAATGATGTCTAGACAAATTATCCACGGATTTAGTATAAAATATTGAATATTGAGTCCATAACACTTCCCTATCATTCAGTCCATAGGGCCTCATTGGGCTTTCAAAAACAACAACAAACAGCTGTCTTCGCATCCTCTTCTGTAAGTATATCCATGCCTGTCGAGACGCTTCCGGGTAGATAGACATTTTGAACCAGAAGGACACTTTCAAATGAAGAGGCTATGTAAGTATCAGTATCAGTGGTTTTTTTTTAAAGGGGCAAAATTCTTCAATTTTTAATATTGGCCCAAGTACATAAAAAGAATTTATCTGCTTTTGAACACTTGACTCTGTCTTCAGCAACTGAATTGAAGTTATGAAAGATATAAGAGCGAATAATGCCAGTCTTTGTTTACGTCAAGAAGGAATACTTTCTGCCTTAAAATTCGTTTATTAGAAGTGCTTCAAATAATTATTGACCTGTGCTTACTTGGCAAAAGGGCCGCAGCAAAATAACGCAGTTTAGAGCTATTGACCCAACAATTATTTTATTTTTGTGCCTATCTTAACATCAAAAGAATTACCCATAACTTATATTTGTTTGCGCTGATTGCAATGAGGTTGTCAGTCTACACTTACTTTCTTCTCAAGATTGAACTCTGAGGAAACAATTGCTCCACGTTTCTTATGAAAGAAGATAGAGAAACCGACCCCAAGCAGTTTTTCGTACAAATTCGTCACTTTTGCCTACTTTCAGTGACAGCTTTGGCCAAAATTCTTCACTTGAAAACACGATTGCATCAACTTTCTCCCGCTTTGGGCTTATCTCAAGCCCATTTTAGCCCCTACCATGTATATAAGTTCAAGTTTAATGTCAAATCATTAAAGGTCACGTTATCAAGTCCTATTATGGTTTTTAGCTTCACATGAGCAAAAAGAACGTGACAAATTCTGTGACGTTGTTGGAAAAACGGAAGACTCAACATTGGGAAAACATCCTAGGACAGTTTCAGGAATAAACTACACGGAGAAAATAAGTCAAATGGAAACGACTGAATGTTGAAAGATTGGGTTGTATGAAAAGACTGTAAAGTTTAACAAATAGCAGAAAACTAGTCAGAAAACCCTTTTTACAGAAACCCAGTTTATGGAATACTCAACATGATGAAAAACTCATCAAGATGGATAGGTCTGCATCATAGATAGCTCATCATCATGGAATACTCGACATCATGGAAAGCTCGACATCATGGAAAGCTCGACATCATGGAAAGCTCGACATTATGGAAAATTAGTCAAAAAAAAAGAGCATGATCGACAACTTGACAAAGGCGAAAAACTTGACTCATCGAAAACATTCTTGACATGGTGGAAACTTAACCAAAAAAGGTAAGTCTTTTTGGGGTGAAATGAAATAGTGGATAATTATTAAATCAATTCAAAATTGAAACATTCTTTACCAAAAAACAATCATCCTAGAGTCTTAACGATCTTACTTATTGGGACCGTTTCAGCACTATTTGCTCAAGATACAATTGCGAGGCCTGCTCAATTTACAGTCCATCCTCGTTGCCTTTGAAGAGACATCATTTCGGAACAGACTTTGTAACACATGAGAGGAGAAGCAAAGTAAGCATTGTGAACAAGAAACGACCAAAAGAATGAGATGTCAATCCACATGGAATTTGTGCTCCCGCTCCTTTTCCAACTCGAACACAAAGCCGATTTTATATTTCGTTAGAAATTGCCCGTCTCTCCCTCTCAATTTGTAAGCAAGTTCGATCCATGCAAGTACTGCATGCACTGCACATTCCTCGATCCAAGAGTAAACAATATTCAAAGTGCACGGACGACGATCGCATTCATCGAAATCGCCCATCCGATAGTTTTCCTCCTGAGACAAGGACAGACAAAAAGAAATCATAAAAATTCATCTTTTGTTTTCTCGCACGAGGTTCAGTTCTATTGCTCTAAAACATAGTAGATAGTAGTAGTACAGTCAAAAAGACATCCCGAACGAACCGTCAATAAGGATCGAGCAAAGCCGAGCCTTCGACTCAAAAGAGATGAAGGAATGTGACACTCGGGTTTGAAGTACGCTTTCCTGATGTGGATTTACCCCCACTCGATGTTCCACTTTAGGGAACACACGTTCGTTCAAGTGTGTTCCCAGGCCTTCAAGGCATCATCGATTCGTGCACTTCAAGTCACAGATTATGGGGCTCAGGGCTAGATGGTGGGAGTGCCAATTGTTCCCGGTCTGGTGGATCAACATGATTTGCATTGGGTTTTTGACGGAAGACTTTGGGCCCAATTGATTCGTCATTGTCAGTCTCGGGGAACAATGGAGAAATTGAGAAGTGTGATCAAGACCTTGCATTATGCCCACGGAAATCAGCGTCTATGTACACTGATGGAAATTTTATCAAGATTGTTAAGATTCCTAAACTTTTTATGACATGCATGTAAAACATGTTGAAGATGCGTTTTGGGGCTCTATGAAACTACTTCCTTTCATGAAGTTTTGAACATTGCCATACCAAGGTTCTGAAGGTTTTGAAAAACAAATTTATTGATTCTTTTACATGTGAGTTTATTAGGCTCAATACTCACTAACCACTGTTACTAATATTTAATTGCTATGTATCAGTGTTTGGTTCTTTAGAGCCTAAAACAATCAGTTTTTTTCCAAAGCTTTTTTGGAAAGTTAGCTTGTCAAAACAAAGTTGATCTACAGTTCCATATAGACAGAAATATCACTCCAGCTAGGTCAGTGGAGATTTGTTTTGAGCTCATTTCAGCAGTCCAACAGCAAGGCTGCCAGGTGGCTTGTTTCTTTATGCATTGCTCTTGTTCGAGCATAGCAGTTGAAAGAGCAATCCCCCACTGATTCCCTGAAATCGCAAGTTCCAGGTTTGAATCACGAAACTAGTTGTGCTTGTGCAAGCTTGTTGGATAATGAACAATTTGGGAGTGACATTTCTGTGTATATAGAACTCTAGGTTGATCTGTTCCAATGTCCAACTCTAAGGTGCCTTTGTAGGTCACGTTGGGGAAAAATGTTTCCAGTTACAAAACGAAATCTGTTAATGTTAAATGAGGATCTTTTCATGGGTTCAAAACTTTCTTATCGCCCTGTTGTCTTCTTTTCCCTAATTAATATTCCACTTTTTAGCAAACAGCGTTAATTCTTTACACGGAAAGAAATTGTAGTCGCCGTTAGCACTAACCTGACCAACTCTTGAAAAGCGATATAGCTTAAACAGTCAATTTTGAGGACCTATCTAGTAGCTAAGAGACCCAAAATGTCACTGAGGATATGGTTAAATCAAGGTAAATCTAATGTTGCTTAGATCACTCATGGCTTCACAGATTTGGCTCTCAAATTAAGCTCTAAAGCGCTAAATTTGGTCATGCTGGTTAGCACAGGTTCTCATTTGATAGAGGTTCCAGGTTCGATTCTCCTCCCCGACATTTTCACAAAAAAACTTTTAGACACTAATTAACACTCACAACCGGGAAAAGTTTTAAATACCGGGTATCATATTGCCTAACATCTATTTCTGCCCCGGCTACAAATTTTAAGATCGGTCATGTCAGTGATTTTTGACAGTGTCCTTCATAGGTACGTTTTTCTCTCCTAAGGCCAGGCCTTTGGGCGGTTGAGCAGGACCGAAATGCTGAAACAGCGAAAAACTGAGTCAGGCTGGGCCCACGTGTGTGGGACTACGACGTAAGTACGAGAACACGCTTTCGTGTTTTGAACCTGAGTCAGTCAGGGAACTAAGAGCAAAGGCCAGCCTTGTTGGTGTTTCTTCTGGAGGTGCATGTAGACCTGAAGGGCGGAAATCTTGTGTATACTCGACGAGTAGTGAATCAGGAGAATCCCAGAGAGTCAATTCATCAGACACTTTCAATTCCAACTTGGTCCAAAGTTCCCCCAAACACTGGAAACGGATCTCCGCCAAGGCAGCCAAGACTCCCGTGTGAATTCTTTCTTTGGCAGTGAGTCTTCATTCAATCCTGACTTGAGTGACCTGACATGGTGAATGCTGAGGCGGTGCCCATATTTTGACAAGGTGACAAATGACCTCGTAAAGTGTGCTTTACAAACTTATCAGCGTGACTCAAGGCTAATGAGCGATCAATTCGAGCATCCTGGGCTAAATCCCATGGTTGATCCGAGTCCTATTCCGAAGTCGCAGAGGACAGCCTCATTGTGTAGTTCATGACGGCATCATTTTGAGTGTGAGGCAGTGCTCCAATCAAGATGATGTTCTCTGGAGGCAACCATGGGCGTCGAAAGGCCCATGGGACGACCTCACATCAAAACCATCATCACCATCAACATCATCATCACCATCCTGGTTCCTCGGGATCGGGATCTTTACCGCGATATCGGGTAGATCGGTCCGGTCTGAGTGCTCAGACTGATCTCTATTACCCAAGCAATACTAGGTGAGCCTGGGAATGGTACTCAGGATAAAGACCACTTTTAAGGGGACAGTTGTGTTCCAGATATGATGTGGAACGATATTACGTGAATCCGTCGAGTAGCAGCTATGGGTCGACCACTAGGGATTATGCGACCCTACCCAGAGATTCAACCAGAAGCACTCATTTGTCCTCCTATCAACGCTCGACCCCTGGGCAAGGAGTGCCCCGACAATTTCCCAATCACGTGGATAACTCGTCGTTCCAAATGGACCCAACCTCAGGATTTAACTCGAGAAGCGAGGTAGGACAAAGACGGTATTTTGGACCATTTTATTGGTAGTCCTCTCAGACCTTGGAACAAACATGTTAAAGGTTTAATAATGACCTGAACAGTTTTGCCAAGTGATTTTTTTCCAATGCCTTAAGCGCTCCGAGTCTTAAAAGTTTGGGACTCGGATGATCCAACAACTAGTATTTGCAAGGTAATACCAGTGGGAGTAATAGGGGCAATGGGTATTTTCCAGATTTTAAAGACCAATTCTTTATTTTTCCAGAAAATTCTGATCGGATTTTATTCAATTTTTTAAATAATAATGGTTAGTGTACACATTTGGATACTTTTGGAGCTTATTCTGAGTTTTATTTATGCCGTTAAATGGGAGCGTCGACTTGTTGGTATTTTTTGTAGTTTCACTTATTCCCTGTTGAAGTCACTATCATACCAGAGAATTCAAGTTAAAATGGAATTCAATTTCATGATTCATTTGAATAAATCAGGCCAGTAAAAATGGGTTTGGTTGTTAAATCGCAAAATCTAACATTTTCAAGCCCTTGCATTGCCATTTTCTCGCCAAAAACTTCTCTCAGACCCATTTTTTTCGCTTGCCCTTGTTGTGGCCCAAGTGTGATTTTTGGGCGGCCCTAGAGCTTGAAGAAAGACAAAAATAGTGGGCCCAAAAGTCATAGTACTGTGCTTGTGGGCCCTTGGACCAATCACATCTGTGTGGTGGGCAGCCTGACCAACTGAAATATTCAAATAGCCTGAACAGCCAATTTTGAGGACCAATTTCGGAGCTCAGTGAGCCAAACTGTCACGAGGATATGCTTAAAGCAAGCTAGACCTAATATTGCCAATACACTCATGGATTCACCGATTTGGCTCTAAAGAGCTCAATTTGGTCCGGCTGGTGGTGGACCCCAGTAAAAACATCAAACGTTGTCCATAAGCTGTAACTAGCTGTAACCGACCTCTTCAATGGAGAGACAGTAAAGCACCGGCACATTATTTTAGCTTTGCAAGCTAGTAATCAGGTTTCGTCACAAACGTTGCAAAAAATGCTATAACCATTAGGGAATGGCAAAAAGGGCAAAAATAATTTTGGTCACATAAACCCAATTTTTGGTGCCTTTTTGCACTTTCCGCCTTTATTTGCGCTTTTTTCGCGAATTTGGCCAAAAATATTCAAATTGTTGTAAATATGCTTTGGTTTTTCAAAAAGGTCAAGTGTTGAAGATATTTTTCAGATTTGAAAATCAAACATTATTTTACGCACCTCACAACAGTTCACGCAATTTATACCAATAAAACAGGAGTGGCTAAAATCTCAACAAAACTTGGCCCTGTCCAGGAACCATTGTACTTCAGGACGGATTTCAAAAATACACACTAGGTCCGATCACTGTACTAAAATGTGAGATTTTTCCAACAAATATATTGTTCCGTCGAATTTTCATTGTACTAATCGGACCTAGTGTGTATTTTGAAAGTAATCCTGGCTTGAACCATCCTTGCCCTGTCACACTTTTGAGAACACAATTTGTAACAGCCTGAACAACGAATTTTTTTTCGATTTTGTGAATTCTTACTTGCGATTTTAACCTTTTTCTGATCTTTATTTTGCGATATTTTGGGGGTTTTGTGCAATTTTAGATAACAATGAACTCTTGTTT